>JAGMVL010000702.1:1200000-1800000 GCA_019202695.1 Populus x sibirica | reverse complement strand
AAATCCAAATTAAGGCTTTTCAAAAAACCGATAATTGTCAATGGCTGCTCCTAACTACTGCAACTTTCTTGGTTTGCCTCCCACTAACTATCAGCCATTCTACAAACACCTGTGCTGCCATAATTATTATGTTTCTACGTGCCTTGAACAATTTCATCACCCAAGTTAAAATTCACGCTAGCCCCCCCTCCCTACTTTTTTTTTTTTTTTTTTAGATTATCGTGAGTGTCCGCGCGACTTGCTCGCACCTCGACTAATCCCACGGGCCCTACCCCCCCTCCCTACTTGCATGAACCTACTGGTGGATTTCACCACTGTTACACAACTGCCACCGCCCATGACATCTTCCCTGTAATATGCTTTTGTTCCGTGATAATATAATTTTGTGATTGTTTTTTAAAATAATTTTTATTTAAAAATATATTAAAATAATATTTTTTTTATTTTTTTAATATCAACACATCAAAATGATCTGAAAACATCAAAAAAATATTAATTTAAAGTAAAAATAATCAAAAAAATTTAAAAACACTTTTAAAATATAAAAATAAATATATTTAATTCACGAGAGATAGTCATCATCAGAAAGTTATCGTTACATGGCATGTGTGTGTGTAAATATATATACACACTTTTGGAGTGTACTCTTGATTTTGTGTAGTACAATTTGAATTGAAAATAACACAAAATCAAGAATACAGGCACCCCCACAAACATTAACCACGTACCTTAGATATGATATGTCCATACAAATGAAGAACATTGTCTACAACACTAGAACAAACAAGGGTTTCTTGAGATGTGAATAATGAAACATCTTAATATATATATACTTTCAAAATTGCAGCTAAATCGGTTAGCACGCATGAAAATCCAGAGGTCACACCTTTGAAGGCTAGGGGACACGATTATTTTCTAAATTGTGACAAATGATATGTCACTTTTAATTTTAATTATGTTATTTTTCCGGTGAACACAAGCAACACATCAAAACCTGGTAAACTTTAGCTATATATATTGTCATGTTAGCCATCCTTGTCTAAGCTTTAGCATTAAGCGAGTAAATGTTGGATTCTTGGGCTGCTTCAAAACTTGGGAAATCCAACATGCGACAAATCAATCAGCAGTCGCCTTTTTCTAAAGCAAGAAACTCGACGGAAAAATATTGCTTCTCCAAAGAAGCAGTTCTGGCACGAATTCTATCTTCGACTTCTTATAGGTTCGGCAACAAGCATATAAATACATGCCGGATAGGACACGCGATTAATAATAACCACAGCTGTTTCTATCATTATTGCCCATTTGGCCAACTGTTTGATTCTTTGGGTGGCATTTGAAATGTTCAACATCACAAGCGCAACGGCGGCACCAAAAAGACTTAAAATGCACGCCCAAGGACTGCCAAGTAGCAACAATGAAGCCCTGGAACCAGTTGGTGCCTGCCAATTAAAGTACTTTTTCATCTTCTAGTGCTATTGCTAAGCATTTAGCAGAGGCAAGGCACCACATTCAAGCAACACAATGTTCTTGGTCATTACTTTCCGCAGGGTAAAAATCCCAACAATCCAAGATTATGTTTGATTTCTCATTAAACTGAAGCAGCATCAAATTTACCCTGATGGACTGGTCATCAAGAAATATCACCAGCAACAGTTCTGTGCACAATGGATACTTGCAGGGGTGACCAAAATGAGACACCGACCAGAACTGTTCCTATCCCCAAACAATTTCGCAACCAAAAGAAGAACAAAAATGTTGGTTTCCGAGAAACTTGAGTGAATCAGCTTCGAGAGGCAGATTCCAATACAAGGCTATTTTGCTCAGCTAATGGTATAGACAATTTCAAAACAAATGTTGACATGGAAAAAGAATAACATCAATTTGAATCGTTTGTTATATTTCTTCAAAACACACAAAGCTTTGCACGCATAGATTAATGCATCCTCACATGTGAATGCAAGCTGAAAGACTTCAAAATGGATAAAGCAGAAATACCAACAATTTCAGAAGCATAATAATAAGGTATCATCCAATGCAAGGAAGGAAACGGAGTCGCTCATGACTTGCTGCGATTTCCCCATCTTCACTCTCCTGTACCAAAGTGAACCACGGATAATTTATGTGCATGCCATTCACTAAAAATTGGACAAGATGAAAAACAATTGCAAAAGCCATCAGTGAAGCAAAATTCTCTTCATAAACACAAAATTGTCTGCCTTCTGAAGTTTAACATAGATGCTGCAGGACTTAAGATCATAAATCCATACACCATCCTGACATCAGAAGATCATTCCACTCTTATGGGAGAATTTGAACAAAGTTTAGACGCCAATTAATAAATCATTCATATGTATGCAGATGGCCAAAACACGAATACAAGTAAGCTATAATATGTCATCCAAAGTTGGAAAGAATACATATTTGCAAACCAAACATCACTAAATCAAAGCCGAACAAAAGCATGATTTACTGATATCACTTCATCAAGTTCATTAATGCAACACACTAGAACATGATGCTTCTTAAGCCGAGGTATTCGTTTCTTATATAGACGGAGCTCATGCCCATTAATTAATAGTAGATAGTAAAAGAGAAAACAGGCACTTGACTAGGTTTTACTCAAACAGGCGAGATTTTGAACATCAGTCACAAATCTAGTTTTGTTCATTGGATGTGGGGCTACTGTAAACCAGTAAAAAACCCATGATTTTGGGGAGCCCAATACCCTAATCTAGTTGTGTGAGGGTTCCTTTTCCTATTGATTTTCTATTTCATTCTTAATTTGGGACTAGCAGGAATTTTAGTGCATATAAAAGGATCACCTGTTCCATGTGATGGGAGGTCTAGGATAATGAGATTCGTTTAAAGGTTGAAGACTTGGGTGACCTTTCTTCCTCTCCTCTTTCCTCTTAAGTATTTTTTTTCTTCTATTTAGTAATCTTGGATCACTATATATTGTAACAATCCCAAATCCCAATTCTCCTAAAACGGAGAATTAATCATTTCTAATTCCATACACATCAAAGCCTAAAGCCTTATTCCTACCTAAAACCCTTAATTTCCAGTTATAGCTCCCGACAAATTCTTTTGAGAGACGAAAATTCAAAGTCGTCCTGCATCTTGAACGTAAATTGAGAAATCCACATACATACCAAAGATTATTTTCTGGGGAAATTTACTAGCCTCATTTAATATTCTCCCATCACAAATTAAAAGCATGAGAATTTAGCCTCCATTGATCAAAACCACACAACTTAACTCTTTACGTTTAACTCTCCCATCATTTTTACATCATGAACCAACCAATTGTGAAAGGAGATGTCATCTTATTTAACCCCATCATGAAATTCAAAACGAATTAAAAATATATATCATGCTCTTTCATAGTTGATTGGTTAATAGTCTCAAATGGTGAACTAAATTCACTTAATAATTTATCTTCTTGTTCAAGATTTCCTTTCTAATTATGCTAAATACACAAAAATAAGAGCTAAGTAATGAAACATTTTTTGTTCTTATTTTGAGAATAGCTTATTTTTTAAACTTGAAATGGCTTCGATGAGACTGAGACTTAGTAAAAGATTATTTTTCAATCACTATTATTTATGCCTTGAGTTTCTATCCTCTTATATTGCTAGTGGACTTCAAAGGTTAATAGCTCTAGGGGTAAGCATCCTATGATCTCTAAGTTGTTTTAGCTTTGCTTACCCCTTGAGCTAAGGTGGGGATTCAAGCAAAGTTAGTAATTTTACTCCAATTTTTTTTTATTAATGTAAATTTTACAATTTATTAAAATACTAAACAAAAGTTGATAGTCGTTAACACATTTAGTTTCACTTCAATAATATATTTTTAAATATATAATGTGCTCATTCCAACATGTTTATTTTCATTTTGTTCAAGGATATGGCAACATGCAAATTTTTGCTGGATAGTTAAATCAGAAGAATAAGTATGCATTTGGAAACGCGGTTGAAATCATGTTTCCTAAAAATTAATTTTTTTTATTTTGCTTAAAATTATTTTTTGTTTTTTTATTATTTTGATGTGCTGATGTCAAAATAATTTTTAAAAAATATTATTTTGATACATTTCCGAGCGAAAAACACTTTAAAAAGCAATCACTATAACACTTTCAAACACTAAATGAATATTCAAATTTTCAGAAAATGAATATCATTGAAGCAAATGATTAGAATTAAAAAAAAAAAAAAAAGAGCAAATCAATAGAGGACACTGACATGGTAAATGCATCCTATGTTGTGCCAACTAACAATCCTACCATCCCTACTATCCAACTTAGAGGAAGAACACTAAAATAAATTCATGATGAGCTTTATGAAAATCAACTTTTAGTCTTTTATGTTCGATACTAGTTATGCAAGAAAAAGAGTAAAACATTGATACATTATCTTTGTTTATCAAGGAAGAAATAAAACAACAACAATGGCATTTACCATTCTAAGCGAAAAGCACTTTAAAAAACAACCACTACCACACTCTCAAACACCCCCGAAATATTAACATATAGACCGGTATTGTAACACACATTCCTATCTATTTAATGATCAAATCAACCTGAGTAACAGATATTTAAGCTAAACAAATGAGTGAAACTCTTAAAATGGTTCATGGATGTGCAAAAAACCATGGACTAACATTTTTCCTTTCATTTCTAAGATTTTAGATTTCATAGCATATCTTCAGATGTGCAATTAGCAGTTAGTTTTGTATATTAAGGTAGTGTTTGGATTGTGGTAGTGGTTGTTTTTCAAAGTGTTTTTTACTTGGAAATGCATCAAAATAATTTATTTTTAAAAAAAAAATTTATTTTTGACATCAGCACTCTAAATAGTGAGTAGTCAAATGCGTCTGTCTTAGAATGTGATGGTAATAAGAGCTTGTTTTATTAGGAATGCCGAAGATATTGCACTGCTGATAATAATTACAAGTGCATACATTCAACATTACCTACGCATGTTTTCTAATTATATTCAAAATTTTGCTTGAGACAGTTAAAAATGGGAACAATAATTAAGGTAAACGTGTTTTAAACTACTTTCTTTCAAATTTTGTAAGCTCAATGAACCTGGAGTCAATATCAGTAATCAAAGGTTAAATTTTCTACTTTTGCTTAGAGCACATGAAACTTAAATGTGAAACAGTAACTTATAGATTAAAGTATAAATAAATCAATTTCAACAAAGCAATTTTTAAGTGATCAAGCACATCTTGCATCGTCTTCCTTTACAAATAATGCTGTGAATATTTTTATGGCAATACAGATTTGTAGCTCTAGATTAGGGGCAATTTTTATTTTTTATCCTGTAACATTCATGTTTATAGTAGCATTATCTATTAATTATATATCCCAGTTTCTAATTAATTAATTAAAGTACTATAAGAGTGTAGCTACGTATTTCAGTACTGTTTATACATGTTTGTATTGAATAGCCAAAAGAAAACCCTCCTCACAGGGTAAATTAAAAGATGGTATTTTCCCCTAATATATATTTATTTCCTCACCTATTTTCTGTCTTTTAAAGGAGGTTATGCCATCAAGTTGCTCTGAAGCTAAAACCTTAGCGCCGATCCATTGCATGAAGTTTTGAAGGCAAAAAAACAAAACTGGGATTCTAAAGCTAAGGTTTCACCCTCCAAACCTAAAGAGAAAAGGTGGACGCTTGTTCCAGGAAATGCCAACACCTGGCTCTAGAAACAGATACTCTAACACCTGGCCTGCCGCTACACGATGCTAGGAATAAGGGAACCAGCAAGAGAACAAACAAGGAGACAACCAGCCGATACCCTATTCTTAGCAATCCATGCAGGAATCAGATGAAGACAATAAATAAATACTTAGCAGTAACACTCATAGAAGAATTCAACCAATGGCTAACTTAATTTATGATTACCAAGAAGGAAAGCTATATATTATTATAGCTATACTCATCTTTAGTGGGGAGTGGTTTTATGCAATCCGCATATACCCAAGAATCAGCAAAAAGAAAGAAAACCACACATAGAAAGAGGCAAATTACTGTAAGAGAATAGAGAACCAATATAACTAAAATCTAACGCGTTAAGGGAAAAAGCAAAATTACTGTGAGAGAACTAGTTTTGAAAGATTGGGCTGCTCTTATGTTACCTGAAAAGAGATGGCGCAAGAAACACAGGTGCCTCCGGGCATTAATCAGTTCTTCCCTTTGCCTTTCTGGTCAGAATTCCTGGTTCCATCGCCATAACAGAGCTGCAACCCATGTGGGAACTGATGGTGGTGGTGATTCTCCATAGCTTGTTGTGGTGCACCAATAAGGAAAGGTACATTTGTGGTGGATCCGTCTATGGGAGAAGAAGTAGAAAACCTCTGGAGGTGAGACAAAAGAGAAGGTGACGATGAATTGGACTGAAGGGTCCCCCTGTTGAAACCAGCAGCAAAGCTTGAAGATATTGTAAAATTCAGATTATAATCCCCAACTGTTTGTGTTGTGGCCGCCACTGGCATCAAATGATCTGAAATGAAGGGAAAATGTTGCAACTGCTCTTGGTGATTCTCTACTGATACATTGAATGGCGGGACCGACATTGTCATTGGTTGTGGGATTGAGTTCCCTAACTGGATTTGCCCTGGAAACCCCGATGAATGATGAGTTGTCCGTGACGAGGAGGGCCCTAAAAGCCCTGTGCTGATGTAATCCATGGGGGTCGAAAGCCACTGCCTTGCAGCAGCTGCTTTTTGGAACAAATTTGCCTCAGAAGGACTAGCAGCATTGTTGTTGTTGCTGCTGCTGCTGTTGCTGTTGTTGTTGTTGCTAACACTACCAATCCCCCCAGTTAAAAGCTCAGTAAATGTGGAGTTTTGAGAGATGGGGTTTATATTGTGGTGATGTGCAATACGTGAATCATTCTCTTTCTCCTTGGCTGTTCTCTCTCTGGCTCTCTCACGAGCCTTGACACGACTATCACGAATACCAGATCGAGCGAGTGATAACCCTGAACCTTTGCTCGTCTCAGAAGTGCTACTGCAAGCAGATTTAGATAGAGAGAGATGCTGGTTCTGGTTCTGGCTCTGGCTAAAATTTGGGTCATTAAGCTCAACATCAGCTGAATCAAATCCTTGCTCGGTACCATCACTTGTTCTTTTCTCATCGCTTAACTGCTTTGGAGTGTCAGGAAACGAATGATTGAGTGGAGGGAGCTCATTGATTGCATCCTGAGCTGCTTTAATCAGCCATTCTACAGCTTTACTTGGTTGATCATAACCCAACCGATCTTGGAGATCATAGAATTGAATGGCTGTGGTCACCGATAAACGTACTCTCCGGTCCCTTAACCCCTGTGAGGTCCATACCTTGCTATGCCGATCTTTTCCACCAGATGCTCTAGAAACCCTAATTATGCGTGACGAATGGTGCCACTCACGAAGACGATTGATGGTCCCACCAGCACCACCACCGTTGTTAGGATTAGACCTCTTGACCCCACCATCTTCTTCTTCATCAGGATATTGGTGGTCACCATACCCGTTTTGAGCTATTCTGCTGGAGTCATTTCTTCCATTGCCAACTCTAGAGAACTTACAAGGTTGTCTCTGAATCTCCTCCGCCTCCATAGCACTACTTTCATGCCTTATCTCCAATTAAAAAAAAAAAAAAGGAAAAAGAGCTCCGCTTTTATTCCCTTTCCCTGCCTTTGTTAGTTTATTACCACTGGCTTGACTTCTACACCTCTTAGTTTTCCCTTATCTTCTGTTCTTCTTGCAGATAGAAAGAAAGAGATAGAGAGGACTAATTGAAGAGAGGAGTGCAGGTGGGGTTGTGTGTCCTATGCATTGATGACAATAACACAGAGAGGAAGAGAGAGAGGGTGATGGAGCACTTTGGCTGTGTTCGGTGACAAAGGGCTTTTCTTTTTTCTTTTTTTTTTCAAAAAAACAGCTTGATGCATCACAGTCCAAGTCAGAACAGACCCTCCTCTACACCTTCTCCTGTACGCTTAAAGCTTTCTTTTTCGCAGTTCTGCTTCTGCACACAGTCCTCTCTCTTTTTTTCACAAAAGCAAACCCTCTCATCAGCTCTGCAACAACCAAAAAAACCATAAATTAATAACAGTAACAATAACAATATAACCTATATTATGTAGATCTGACCTATGATTTATTGGCTTACTACACACACACACACACACACACACACACAAAGAGCTAGCTTATAATTAAAACCTAGCTAGCTAGCTTGAACACAGCTGCTTATATAATACACCCTGATGGGATTGCTTGAAAATTAAGCTAGAACGAGGAGCAGTAATTGCGAACAGGTAGCCGATCTCCGCCAAACCACCTTTTTTTTTTCTTATGGTTTGTTTATTAGCTTTGGCTGACCCTAAAAATAGCAGACACTAATACTCACTGTAGCTTGCAAGAACCATAAATGACAAAAGTGTTTCAAAATTACCAACAAGGAATAACTGGTTTAAATAAATAAAAGCAATAATGTTAGGTCTTCTTACAGGTGTCAAGCTCTTAAAACCTAGATATGGAGATTTTTCACCAATTTGTCTACTTGACACAGATCTCTACTTACTTGCAACCATAACTCACAGATCTACTCTTTTTACTGCAAAACAACTTACATATCAAACAGATTATTCGGCTCATTCTATTCTTCTAAAATAAATGAAATGTACTAATTTCTGAGCTGAAACCTTGCCCAGATCAGTTTCTTTAAAAGAAGACGACACGGTATCGAATTACTTTAAGCTAGCTAGCTTTTTCATTAAGAACAAGGGGGGAAATGCAATCCCAGCTCGTAAGGCAAGACAGAAACTCATTTGCATCATCAAATTGCTTTCTTTTCAAGGAAAAGAGAAACTTGTTAGAGTTTTAGTTCTCAAGAAATTGTAGGTTGCAAAACGGTCATTAAGTAGCTCATGTGTATATGTAATGCATATCCTAAGACTCACCATTTCTTACCAAAGTGGAGCAACTAACAAGAACTTGAATTCAGAAGATAATTAATATATATAAGCAATTTTCATCTTTTTTTTATATAAAAAAAATGTGTTTAGGGTTGGAAAGAAAATACCAAAGGAAGGAAAATTTAGCAAAAAGTGAAGAGTTAGCTAAAAAGGTGTTCCGAAAGTACAAGAAGAAGAAAAAAGGAAGACGATGGAGAAGGAGACGGAGACGGAGAAGTTTGTGCGTGTTTCATACCACTTCGAGCAAACCACGGAGCTTATCGGCAAAGGACAGACACTGCAGCGTTCCTTCACCACTTTATTATTATTATTATTATTATTATTATTATATATATCTTTTCTCTTCTCCTTTTGCCCCACTCTCACATCCTTTTTTACTCTCCTTTGCCATTCTCTCCAAATATCTTTTCAGCCAACCATCTACGTACACACAAAAAATGGAAAATACACATTTGTTTATTCCACTACCCCTCTCTCAATAAAATAAATAAAAAATTAATTCTCTGTCCAATGGCTACCGTCCTGTTCTAGCTGTACAGTAACAATAATACACTCTGTGTTTGTTTTTACTGGTCGTAAGAGAACAAGAGTTTCAAGGGGGGAAACAAAATGAAATTTGCGACTATTGCGGTAATATTTAATTTTCATGGTAGGTCTGATTTTGTGTTAAAAAAGTATTTTTAAATAGTTTTAATTTTTTTAATTTTAAATTAATATTTTTAGATTATTTTAATATGCTGATATTAAAAATAATTTTTTTAAAATAAAAAAATATTATTTTAAAGTATTTTCAAACAAAAAATATTTTAAAAAACAATCACCAATCACCCCTTTAAAACGCTTATCATTCTATTTTTTTAAAAAATATATATTAAATTAATATTTTTTATATTTTTATCTGGTGATATTAAAATATTAAAAAATATCCGTTTAATGTATTTATAATTAAAAAAATATTTTATAATAATAACTTGAACTACATTATCTAAGTCTTTAAAGTCAATATAGTTTAAAACAAACAGCAAAGCTATTAAACAAATATAACTTTAATATATTTATAATTAAAAAAATATTTTTATAATAATAACTTTAATCATGTTATCAAACATACATTTTTAATAAAAAAATTTAGAATATTAAAAAATTAGACTTGTTTTGGATTGTGGTAGCAATTGTGGTTCAAAGTACTTTTCACTTGGAAATATATCAAAATAATGTTTTTTTTATTTTTAAAAAAAAAATTATTTTTAAGATCAGCACGTCAAAACGATTTATAAATACATTAAAAAAAATTAACAAAATTTTTTTAAAATTTTAAAAGAATACAATTTCAACTGGTTCCAAACACAGCCTAGTCTTTAAATTCAATATAATTTGAAAGAAATAAGAAAGCTATTAAATAGAAACATGTCAGCAATAGACAAGAATGGATCTCGAAATCACCTTGAAACAATATGATTAGTTTTGGAAATAAATTTGAGAAAATTGATTTTGGGAAAATAAACCCGCAACATGTTAAGATTATCCTGAAAACTCTGTATGCAACGAGTGGTGGTTTAAAAAATAATATATAATATCCAAATGCAATAAATGGAGTAATAATTCGTATCAGATTAAAATTCATTTTTGAGAAATCCACATACATCAAGTGGTGAACCACAATATTTGAAAAGTCCAAACACAATAATGGAGGAATAATTCGCATTGGATTAAAAATAATTTTGAAAAGAAATCTACACGCAATGATTGAAATAAATCACATCAGTTTAAAAATATTTGAAAAACCCAAACATAACAAATGAAGAAAAAAATCAAAATTAGATTGAAAATCATTTGAAAAGAAATCCACACATATCAAATGGAATAAACTGCATCGATCTAAGAACATTTAAAAACTTCAAATGCATGAACAGTGAAATAAATCATATCAGTTTAAAAACTTTTGAAAACTCCAAAACTATCAAATGGAGAAAATGATTTGCTTCGAGATAAAAATTATTTTAAAAAATCCATACAAAATGAACAAAGTTGATCCCGAGATCAGTTAATTTTTAAAATAGATTTTAAAATTTAAATTTACAGTGAACAAAAACTAGATTGTGGTTTTGACTTAAAATAAGTTTGAAAAAAATATAAATATATATATATATATATATATATAATAAAAATGTAGGTCTAAAACATTAATGAAGATCTCATGACTCGATACTACTGTTTTTAATTTCAAATCTTAACAAAAAAAATAAGTTTGTCCCACAGTCAAACACTATTTAGTGTTTAGTTTATTTCTAAAGTTCTAGAAACTCAAATAAACTCATTTATTTTGAGTTGAAAAGTTGAGATAAATATTTATAACTTTCATGAAGATCATTTATTCATATTATGAAGTTATCAGAGATGTTTTGTCTAGCAACCAAATTAATAGTTAGTCATCATATCAATATTTCTAAATTTTATCATATAAAATGAGGTATTTACCATACGTTTAGACATTTTGGTTTTCAGATCAAGATCCATACACTTACTTTCTTTATTTGTATTTTTTGTAATATTCAAGTTTTATTTCATGTTATATTCTTATTAATTTATGATTATCATTTTCTTTACTATACTTGGTTAATTTATATCATAGCTATGTTTTTATCTTGTTTATTAATGTTTTTCTTCTTAAATATATTTAGTTAAGTTTATTTTTTCCAATATAAAAAGGTTATACTAATAGTGAAAGAATAAGTATAATACAAACTTAACATGGATTTTAATGCTTACATTCAATAAAGTTTGCTATTAATATATGTTATAATTGTTATTTTAATCAATCTTAATATCCTTTTTGTTAAGTGGTAAGTCTTGATTCGTGGTTTACAATTATTGGAACAACAAATACTTAATTCTTACACAGCCTATTGTATGCACCAACACATGTGCTATGAAAGGATCTTGATTTGTTGTTGATATAAGTCAGTACCATGAATACTTTGTAACATTTACAAGTGTTGGTATTACTCAAACATGTGCGTGCGTGTGTGTGTGTAAAACAAACTATACGTCACATATAACAGACTTTTAAAAAAGAAATTAATGTGAATTGAAATAGTAAATTTATCATTTTATTTTTAAAAAAATTAATTATTTTTTTTGCTGAATCATCTTTTTTTTTTAAGAATTGATCCCTAAATTTTCATTGCTGTTTTTTAAGTTTTCACAAGTTTTCTAGATTGATTTTTATTTTATTTATTGCTCAATATTAAAATTATTAGGAATTAGGCTTCTTGATTAATCCCGAATATGAGATTTCACATGTTATGATTTTAAAAGATTGACCTATTTTTTTCAACCGGGTGTGCTTGATTTTTCATATTAATAAATTAGGGTTATATTATTATTATTATTATTATTATTATTATTATTATTATTATTATTATTATTATTAGATTAACCAAACTTATTAACCTTAGTCGATTCAATGACCCGAGCCTCATATTTTTTATTTTAAAAATAATGCTAGCGTTTCCTAAACTTTTTTCTTCTTACATCCAACAAAATTTGACCTAGCCCACGGTGTTACACTGACCACTGATATCAGTTTACTCGAGTAATTGTTTTGGTCTTTTTTAAAAAAATTTAATTTTTTCACTTTTAGCTTTTAACATTTGGTTCATTATAATTGGGTTTTCTAGTTTGTTTTGATACAGATTTCATGATTTTATCACAATCTCATACTCCAGATCGAGATTTTCATAAGTTAACCATTATTGATCCAGGTCAATTCAATATTGCCTTCTTATTTTTTTTTTTAAATATGATCCAATATATCACCATTTAAGTATTAAAAAAAAAATGTCCCAGCATCAAATTTTTTTATTTTCTAACATCTTACCATTTTTTAAAAAGTAAAAAAAATGGGGGAGTAAAAAGAGTAGTTAGAGCCCTAATTGATGTGTAAATGGATAATGGTAGCATTGTAATTGCAACCAAAAGAAAGGATTGATTCAGAAAAGGTAAGCCCTGAACCTGCGAAGTGATGTGAAAAATAAAAGGATCTTTCGCACCACCCAACTGTCAAGTTGAGAACTCACTCTCTCCCCAGCTAATAAAAAAAGCATAGAAAAAAGTTGTTTTGGGGCTATATATTTTATCTAATAAAGTCCTGATTTGTGTCTTCACCAAGAAGACACCTCTTTCGCCGTCCTAGCAATCATGTGTCTCTCTCAATAATATATAAATTATGTATTATGGGGGATGGATGGTGTGGCCTTTGAGAGCATCTCCAACCCAAAAAGCTAAATTGAAGAGGCAAATTGATAAAATGGCTTTTTGAATAGTATAAATATAGCTTTTTTGATTATATGCATTCCAATGGTAAAAAGCTATTTAGAAAAGCCATTAATACTTTAATATATTTCATGTTAAATTCATTTTTATATAATTATGTAACTAATTTAGATATTTTATATATAATATAATTATGATGTTATTAATTATATAATAAATATGAGTAATTTATAAAAATAATATAAAATTTAATGAAATAATATGAAATTTAAAAGATATAATTTAAAATTAAACTTAAAATTTATTTATATGAATATTTTTAATTTTTAGTTTTATATGTTACTGTTAAAAATTTAATTTTTTAAAAGTAAATTCAAATTCAAACTTTGAAAAAACCATCAATATTTTAAAATTTGATTTTCAATTTTTTTAAAAAAAAAATTCATACTTTGAAAAAATGACCGCCACCATTTTAAATTTTAAATTTTCAAATTTTGAAAAAATTACCGCCACCATTTTAAATTTTAAATTTTCAAATTTTGAAAAAATTACCGCCAACATTCTAATATTTCAAAATTTAAAAAACTAATCCATCTATAAATATTCTCATATACCTTAACATTTTTTCTCATCATTCCATTGTTTTCTCTCCAATCAAAAATATATTTCATTAAAATTCATCATGAATCATTCTAATTTTAATTTTTATGATGCTTTTGATTTTGATGATGACACTCCTGTGTTTGCTTTTCAAGTTGCTGCTTTTCTTGTGGTTGCTGAAGAAGAATCGAATAATCAAGGGCGGAGAACAGGGTATCGTGGCTCTATTCTTGGCCATAATATTGTCAATCGTAATAGAAAGGAAGGTGAGTTGAGGTTATATAATGATTATTTTGCTGAAAATCCTAAATTCACTGAAACTCAATTTCGAAGAAGATTTAGGATGAGTCGTCGTCTTTTTCTTCGGATTGCAAATGCAGTGGAAGCTCATAATCCATATTTCAAACAAAGGACAGATGCTCTCGGTGTTCTTGGTTTATCTTGTCTTCAAAAGGTAACTGCAGCTCACAGAATACTTGCATATGGTATTCCCGCAGATCTTACTCGATGAATATCTTCAAATTGGAGAAAGCACTGCGATAGAAAGTCTTAGAGCTTTCGTCAAAGCAATCGTAGAAGTTTTTGGTGATTGGTATCTAAGGGCACCAAACGAGGCCGATGTTTGTCGATTATTATCAATTGGAGAGCAGCGTGGATTTCCGTGGATGTTAGGGAGCATTGATTGTATGCATTGGAAATGGGAGAAATGCCCAATTGCATGGCATGGGATGTATATCGGTCATTGTCGTGAACCAACTATAATTCTAGAGGCGGTGGCTTCACAAGATCTTTGGATATGGCATGCCTTTTTTGGAATGCCTGGATCATTAAATGATATTAATGTTCTTGATCGGTCACCTATCTTCGCTGCACTTGCTGAAGGTCGTACTGCTCCTGTCAATTATACAATTAATGGGCATGAATATACAATGGGATACTATTTAGCAGATGGGATTTATCCTAATTGGTCAACTTTGGTTAAGACAATCCCAAGGCCATTAGGAGCAAAGAGAAAATATTTTGCAACTAAGCAAGAGTCTGCAAGAAAGGATGTAGAGCGGGCATTTGGAGTGCTCCAATCTCGTTTTGCAATTGTACGTGGACCTGTTCGATACTGGGATGAAGAAACGCTTGCAAATATTATGAAAGCTTGCATAATAATGCATAATATGATTATTGAAGATGAAGGAGCAATGAACCTTGGATTTGACCATGAACGTGAAGTCAATTCCTTTATATCAGTGTCACATGGTGAAATACCAGAACTACATGATTTTCTTCAAACTCATAATCGAATCAGGGATAGAGCAACTAGCTCTCAACTACAAGAAGATTTGGTTGAACATTTATGGGAACAATATGGTAACGAGTAGAATCATTAGCTTTGAACTTCTTATGTCATCATAATTTTCAAGTTTTTTATGTTTTTTTTTCCATTATGGTTGTTGTCTTTTAAGTTAATTAATCCTACTTATTGTTGTTAAGTTTTTTATGTTTTTTTTCCATTATGGTTGTTGTCTTTTAAGTTAATTAATCCTACTTATTATTGTTAAGTGTTAGAAGAACTTCAAAAAAGTATTATGAATTAATACCACTTTTATAACAATATATTTAAAATAACCAATAAATTTCTAAATATTTAATTAAAAATACATTACATTAAACAATAAATAAATCTAGTTAATTAAAAATACATTACATTAAACAATAAATAAATCTAGTTAATTAAAAATACATTACATTAAACAATAAATAAATCTAGTTAATTAAAAATACATTACATTAAACAATAAATAAATCTAGTTAATTAATAATTAAAACCCCTCTTTTGCATAATTTCTAACTTTCTATTTTGAAAATACGCTGCAGAAATTGGATCCAAATTAGAAATATCCATTTTCATAATTTGTTCTTCTTTCTCAATCCCGTCCAATTCTTGTTTCTCTTGACTTTGTTGAATCATCATAGCTTGTTGCTCTAACATAATTTTTCTCGTCTTGTTTCTTCTGATCTTCAATTTCAACTAGAGTATCCCCGAATTGTTGTAAGAGATTTGTTGCAGTTGTCTCCCCAATTTTATCTTTTCCTTGTTTACGTTTAAGTCGTTCATTTGCAGCCTTCTCGACCAATTGGTCTATCTTGATAAATCAACGGTTCACCTGTCTTCTCCTAAACTAACAGAATCAGGGGTAGATGGAGCTGATGAAGTCGAACTTGCATTGACATGACTTTTTTGTTTCTTGTTTGACCTTTGATGTTGACTTGCACGCTCAAATTGCCATTTGGGTTCTTTTCTTAAGATAACCCAACAATGTTCTAGTTGAAATCGTTTGCCAACGCAAGAAGCATACATTTGTCGAGCATCATTAATCTGGTAAGTAAAAAATTAGAGAAATTAAATAATGTTAAAATATATGTTAAACAATTTAACATGAAAACGAATAATAAAATTACCCTTGATTCTTCGGTCATTCCACTTTGCTGACGATTTTCAATTTGAGTAACAAATCCAACAAATTTACCGACTTCTCTATTTATTTCTTGCCATCTATTTGAGATGCTTATTTGGGAACGATTACTCAAGTTTCCTCCATTCTCAACAAAGTAAGCATGTACTCGAGCCCCGAACTGTTTTGTTTGTTGTTCAACTCCCGTAATTGGATCTTTGCTTGTATTTAGCCATGCGAGACAAGTAAACAATCTTCCTCTCGTGAGAAGTTTTTACTTCTTTGTGATTTTTTTCTTGTATGGACATTCAAATTCGAGTATGTTAAGTCATCAATTAATTGATTAGAATCACTTGGTTGAGAGAGAATATCTTCTCGACTCACTCATAAGAAAGTTGGTGAAAGAGCTTGGAAAATTTGAATCCATCTACATTAAAAAAAACCTCAAGTTAAAACCTTATAAGAGAGTATAAAATAAGTGCACATTCAATGTCTAGCAATTTTATAGTTTACATACATGTGAATTAATAACAAGTATTGCATCCTACTTGTTCTAACATTACAATTTGACTATTTTTTGGAACTAAGAGAGGATTAATATACTGGTTTAATTGTATTTTCAATAAGACAAAATATAATTAACCTCAAATTAAAACAAACAACCAAAAATAAATTTTAAATATGTCACTCTATATTTTTATCAATATCGCCTACCATTATTACTTCCTCTTAATTTTGTCAAAGATAACAACATAAATAAAAAATTATTTTCCTTAACCTATATCAAAAACATAAAATAACAAAGAAATAAAAATCATCACAAATATCAAATTAACAACAAAAAATCTACAAAATCAAGAGATATTAAAGAGTAAATATAAAAAGCTTTTAAATAAACATACCTTTTAATTTCAGCTAATTAACACAACTGATGTTATTAATTAACCAGAGAATAATTGATTCTTGTTTTTCTAAATTTGAGAGAAGAGTGAGTTTTTCTAAATTTGAGAGAAGAGTGAGGCACAATACAAGATTTAAAAAAAAACAAGTTTTTTCCTTCCTTTTAAAGAAAAAATAAATACTGTTGCCAACGGCTATAAAAATAGCCGTTGGCAACGTTAACTTAAATTTACCTCTTCTACAGGAACCTGTAGGAATGCCTCCGCTTAAATTAAAAAGCCATTTTGGCTTCTTTGATGGCTGCTCCGTTGGAATAACTAATTAAAGATCTTAAAGGCAAAAGTACATGTTTTTGGATTTAGCTCTCCATTTGCATCTCCGGTTGGAGATGCTCTGACGGCATGGATGCTGATTGCTGCCCTAGCCACTGCTCACAATGGTCCTCTCGCTGGAAAACGCAGTAGCCATCGGGGTACCATGTTCATTCGGGGCTACCTTTCTCCGATGAATGGAGTTCCTTGCTAGTCAATTTTTTTAACCTAAATCTCGATATCTGAAAATGTATTGGACCCTAATTAATATGATCGAATTGGATCAATTCATTAAAAGATAAAACTCTTTCAATAATAAGATTTTCGTTCATAAAAATCAAACTCAAAACCTTATTTAAAAATAACAAGCATTAAATCATTTGAACTAATATCAAATCAGCCAACCTACCTCTAAATAAAAACAAAAAACACTAAAAATAGAAAAAAAAAAAACTGCTGATCATATATATATATATATATAGACCATTATGCAACTTAAATTCAACAGCTTTCTCGATTTGAGTTTTTGATTCATTTCATGCTTAGATTAATTAAGAAGATAGTTGGAATGGCAGGATGGGAGGTTACAGGATAGGGATTTATTATTATTATTATTCTTTTCCATTATCAATTTTAAATGTTCTTTAATCATGAATCTGATTAATTTATCATAATTCAGCTCATCGGGTCAACCGATGTTCTTGTGATTATGTGATTTGAGTTGTCATGTTTTTCTTTTTAATTTTGTAATCATATATAATGTTCTTGTATTTATTATGTTACTTTTTTTTGTATTTTTTATTTTTATAATATCAGGTATTTATGACAATCAAAGACAAGAAATCTTTTTTTTTATTAATGTAGGTGTCCGGGTTAACTTGTGCGTACCTTGACTGATCTCACGGGTCCTGAAGTTAACAACCATATAAGCCTCCAATAGTCTCGAGGTTTGTGAAACTTGAATTAGTGACCTCTAGGAAACAAATCTAGAGTCCGACTAGTTGAGTTATACCCCTCAAACTTAAGACAAGAAATCTTCCATAACTTAAATACAAGAACAATAAAACATCTAATAATGTCTGATTTGCATCCATGCATGAGCAATTATCCAAACCAGCTTATCTGTTAAACGAGATTAATAATAAATTTGAAAGATTCTAACATTTGTTTTAAGTTAATTAAAAAGTGATTAATTTTTAAATTATATCTCAATAATAGAATTACAAAAAATCAATATT
Organism: Populus x sibirica; assembly: GCA_019202695.1. Lineage (NCBI taxonomy): Eukaryota > Viridiplantae > Streptophyta > Magnoliopsida > Malpighiales > Salicaceae > Populus > Populus x sibirica. Next base: position 1,781,253 of record JAGMVL010000702.1, on the reverse strand, counting down.
TATGAATTGTACTTGTAATTATTTCTATGTGTAAAATGAAAACAATTTAGTAGAGAGTTTTATGAGTCCTCAATAGAAAATACTACTTTCCAAATATTTTGGATGATGTACTTATTTTCTTATTGAGTTAATTATTCTCACCACCTTCTATTTTAGATGTCATTACATTTTGTACCTTATACTTTGAAACTCTTCCATTTTTCACCTTTAATTTTCTTATGATTGCACCTTCTCACCTTCTTGTGATTTCCCCCCTGAAAACATGTTAGTTGATCATTACAAATTGAGTTGAATTTGGTCAAAATTATGTAAAATGACCAAGTAATCCCTGAGAATATAATGAATGTTTAGACAAGTGAAATGTTTATTTATTTAGTATTAAAAAGATTCAACCCAAAAAATCATTCTTTCCTCTCAATCCCATTTTATTTTGATATCAGCGTGAAGAATCAAGCAAAATGTCATGCTTCCATTCGTAAGTAAGCATATTCTTTATTTTTTCATGATTTATTATAAAAATATATTGATGCATAAATGAATACATCAATTTTTCAAAAACATAAGCTTTGTTTTTTATTTTATTTTTTTTTTAAAAAAAAGATAAGCTTGTTTGGATATTAACGACGTCAAGATAAGCTCTTATATATATATATATATATATATATATATATATATATGCCACGACAAGTTTTCATATTTAGAGGATATTTATTTTTCATAAAACACTTTATTATAGAAAAAAATATATATTTAAAACTTTTTACAATGCTTGTTGAACAATGATATGAAAAAAAAAATACTATAATACAAGAATATTAATGATATATTTGAAGATAAAATGATAATAATGGTGGTAATGATTATGATTGTAATATAGTAATGATATAAAAAAAGTGTTTAGAGATAAGATAATAACATTAATAATGATGATTAAAATTGTAATAATGTGATGAAAGGACAGAGTAGAAATGATGGTGGTGATGGTTTTAAAATTATATATAGTAGTGGATATAATTATTTTAATTATAGTTAAATAATATTATAAATAGATTAATGACGTAAAATGTTTTACAACATTTGAAGAGGTGAAAATATTTTTTAACAAATTAATAAAATTTAAAAGTTAAACATAAAATATTTTATATTAAACTATTTTTCTTTAAAATAGTTTACAAAAACTAAATACAAGTAAATACAAAATTGTAGTTATATTTATATAAAAAAAACAATTCATCTTACAAGATAATTATATTTGGCATTTCTCTATTGTTTGATGTTGATTAGTTAACCCCAACTATTAATATGATTAATGGAGACTATTCACTATATATTATATTAATATCCGAGTCCCTTGATTTGAGAGAGCGGTTAAAATGACAACATGCCGTGTTGGGAGCGCGACACATATAAAAAAAAAAATTGATTAACAATTAAAAAATATTAAGAGAATAAAAGAATTGTTAATTTTTTTCCCAAATATTTAATGCTAGAAATTATTTTTCAAGTTTTTTTAATCACATTGGAATTTTTTTATTAATTTATCTTAGATTTTTTTAGTAATTTTTAATTTATAGCCGAGTTTTTATTTTATTTTCAAAAGACAAAAAAAATATAAAAAATAAAATTTACGTTAAATTATAAAATCTTGAACACATAAAATCAAAGCTTTCATGAAAAATAAAATTTAAAATCATGTCTATAAAACATATACAAGCTGAATCAGGTATTTTTCATCAACAAATCAATATTTTATCCTTCTATATAACAAAATAAATTTATGAACAAATTGAGGTGGACGTCCGGCAGAGCCAAAAGGAGTGAAGCTTCCCGGACACTGAAAAACTTTCAGCTTTGCAACGAAACTGGGATTTTTTCTTTGTTCTCTTTTCATGGGGACAAGCATTGGGTTTTGAGCCACACAGATGGTATGGCAAGTTGAGATAACCCTAGTCCACCAATTTGATAAAAAAAAAAGATAAAGAAAAAGAAGTTGATATGTACCTGGAAAATCATTTGAGTTATTTAAAAATATTGATGATTTAATTTTTAAAGTTGGATAGAAATTGTTTTTTAAATTATTGTTCTGCATTGAAATATTTTAAAATAATATATTTTTTATTTTTTAAAATTTGTTTTTGACATCATTAAATCAAAATGATTTAAAAAACATAAAAAAATAATTTAAAATTAAAAAATTAAAAAAAAAAACATGGTTGTAAAAACAAATATTGTCAGTCTTTATGACTCTGATTGCCTTCTATTTGCCCTATTGTTGTTTTGTAAGAAGTGGAGCAAGTTAGATAGCGTTAACCACTCCTCGCTAACGATGTACATATTCCTAACTTCCTATCAAAAGAAACTAAAATGGCTCTTGGTTTTTTTTTTTTTTTTTTGGATTCGAGGAAACCCCATCCTCCGGAAAGCGTATTTTATGGGCCCAGGTGAGTGAGTAAAATCCCGGCCGTCTCGAGGCTCTTACAAGAGGTGCACGCCCGACTCGAACTCGAGACCCGCCGTGCGATCTCAAGCCCTTTGCCACCACGCTACGCCCCTTGGGGACTCTTGGTTTTTCTATAACATCAATTACTGTTTATTCTTTCGTATATTATTATGAATCGAAACAGTAAATTATTTTCAAAACTCTCAAGTATGCTTCTCGAACTTTTATTTTGCACCATTAAACATGTTTGAGCTCAAATTAGTATTTAATTGTATTTTTTTTTAAAAGGACTAAATTCAAAGATAAAAAACTAAAGTTAAAAAAAAACGTGTAAAATATGTGGCAACTTTGAAGTTTATTTTAGTCTTTTATTTTTTTTAGCTATTAAGTGATCGGTCCTTTTAATTTTAAAAAATTCAATTTTAATACCAAACTTTATTTTTCAATTCTTTTATCACGAGGGGAGAGTGAGGGGCTCGCCAAATACTGGTGTAGAGAGAGAAAAAGCCATCATTGCAACAATTTCAACCACCAAAACATTCTGTTATTGTGGCAAATGCTTCCATATGAAGATGGAAGTTCAAATTAGGTGGATTTTTTTTTTGTTATCTTGAAAGTTCCTAAAAAAATAAATATGAGTATGGAAATATTTTTGGTTTCGGGTTGATTTTAAATTTTGATGTGGTTTTTTGTATATTTGAAGGTCATAGACTGGTTTAACAAGATTTCTAATGTGTTTTGAATAAAAAATAGATTGAAAATAAATTTTTTTTAAAAAAAACAAAAATCTTATTTTTATAGCTATCATAGTAGCTGGAATCTAGAGAATTTCAGAGGACACGTTGTCTTTTAAGATAGACGACACGTCGTCTTTTTTTTCCAACATAAATTAGGGTGTACGTGTCCACCCTATTAACTTAAAAAAAAAAAAAACAAAGGCTCAAGCGTGAGCCTTTTCTTCATGGGTCGGGCACTTGGCCTGGCTTACTAGACCTAGCAACACTTGATCTTATTTTTTTATTTTATTTTTTAAAATGTCTTTTTTAAAATAATTTTCAATATATTGGAATATCCCTTTTTAAATAGCGATTATTTTTTTAATATATTAGAAGTGCTTAGTTTTTGAAAAGGTTAGTATGATTCATATATATATAGTTTATTTAAAAAATTAATTATTTTTTATAATATTGAAAATATATGCAATCTTGTATAGTAGTTGTTTTCCTTTAATTTTATTCAATATTTGTATGTCGATTTGTATTACAAATGGATTTTAATAAACAAAATCATTAAAAATAATTGGGTAGATGACCTGTGTTGCGATATTAAATATCTTGATTTATATTTGTCTCTTAAACTTTTTAAATTTATTTTTATTTATCGTTAATAACTTTTATTTATTTATTTACATAATATTTCTTAATTTATTTAATCAAATACAGGCATAATTTTTTAGATTTACATTTAGAAATTTGTTTATATAAAAAACTATGTTGAATTCTACATGTTTAATTTTTTATTTCATTTACTAATGTTTTGAATTTCATCTTTACTTGTTTTTATTTCTAATTTTTTTTCTTCCATGATCAGGATAAGAATCATGGTACAACAAGGAACTTATTATTTTTCTTTTCTGATTTTAACACCGGAAGGTACAGAGATTCCTAAAAACAATATATATATATATATATATATATATGAAGTCTGAAGTCTTCATCTACAGTAGGATTTGACCGCACAAGTCACTGGTCCTACTGTAAAATACCATTCCCGCGTTACATCAACTTCCTGAAAGACTTCTTCAATCTCACAACTCCACCTTGTAATGTTTCACCCACTTAATCGTGGCCGTTCATCTCTACTGCCAAACCTCGTTATTGAACGGAAAGTACTGCTACTAATTAATTAACAAAATACTAAATCACGTGAATAAGTGTCCGATTTTTTTTGTATTTTTATATTGTTTTGATGTCTTAATATCAAAAATAAATTTAAAAAAATTAAAAAATATATTATTTTAATATATTTCAAAGTAAAAAATACTTAAAAAAACAATCATTACCACAATCTCAAACACTTTTTTATTGAAACAAGCATCGGGTTTTGAGTAACACAGATGATATGTGAAGTTGAGATTATCCTAATCCACCAATTTGATTAAAAAAAACGTTCATATATATATATATATAAAATCATTAATCATCAATATTGATGATTTAGTGTTTTAGATTGTAGTAAGTATTGTTTTTTAAAGTGTTTTTTATTTTAAAATACATTAAATCACCATATAGCCACAACCAATAACACTATTATAGTATTTTGTGTTTTTCTTTTGAATTATTTTTAGGTGATTTGAAAATTATGCTTTGATTTTTTTTTATTTTTTTTCAATTGTGTTATATACTGGTTTCATAAATTTAGTTTTTTTTATCTTGATTTTAACATTTAACATTAGATTTATTGGAAGTGAAGTTTTATAATTTTTTTTATAAAATTTTTATTATTTTTTATTCCACCCTTCAATCAAAGTTTATAGTGTATTATTTATTACTATTATTTTTAATTTAACCCTCATTGTTTTTATTTTTTCATTTTGTTAATGTTTTGATTCTTTTCAATTTAACTCTCAAATTGATAATTTATTGTTTTCTTTTGATTTATTTTTTATTTTGATTTTAACCTTTATTTTTTTAACTGTTATTTTTTATTTTGATTTTTTTTTGTTTATTTTTTTTATATTTCATCATTCAACATTTTAATTTTTAGGGACCAGACTTCATGATTTTTTCATATATAGTGCTTTTAGTCTAATGACCCGGATTAAATGTTTGAAAAGTTAATACGAGTTGATATCTTTTTTTATTTTTTTAATATAGTTGATTGACATTAATTTTTTAAGAAAAAAATTTATGATTTTCCTTAATTTCCTTTTTATTAAACTATCTTTTTTTTTAGTTTAACGTGGGTGTCCGGGCCGGTTGCGCGCCACCTCGACTAATCCCACGGGCCCTGAAGTTAACGACCATATAAGCCTCCAAAGGGCCATCATATGAGTAACCACATAGCTCGAACCTGAAACTACAAAGAAAGCAAATCTTTTAATTCCAAACTTTTACTACTAGACCACTTTATTAAACTATCCTTACTTATCCTCAATCTACCCTATAAATATATAAAATAGTCATATCTCATGCCTAGTTAAAGAGGTTTGATGTCCAAGCACACCTTTTCATTGACTTGAAATCACATCTCTTCATGGCATTTGATGTAACAAGCTTTCTCTCGCTCGGACAAGAACCAAAGGCAGACACAAAAGGAAAAGGCTTTGCGGGTGCTCCTAATCCTACCACAGTCCCAACAAAAGAAGCCCAGCACCCACGTAAAGGATGGAGAAAAGGCGTCGCCATTTTCGACTTGGTTCTCGAGCTGTCTGCCATTGTCGCTGGTCTTGCTACCACTAGCGTTACGGATCATGCTTTTCCTTTTTTTCTCACCCAGTTCTTTCAGTTCCAAGCTCAGTTTAATGATCTCCCAACTCTCATGTAAGCATGCTTTTCCTTCTTCAATCTAAAGCTAATCAAGCCCTGCTTCATCGCTTCAGATCAGTTCTGGAAAGCTAATTAAATGCCCAGACTGTATCTATCCATGCCCATGAGCAGGTTTTTCGTGGTTGCTCTTGCTAATGCCATAGCTAGCGAGCCCCTTGCCCTTCTCTATAGCAGGACCGAGCCTCCTCCTTGTCGTCTTTGATTCGGTGAGTTCATCAAGTCACTGTGAATCTATAACATGCTACATGCTAGGAATAATCTACGAACAATAACAGCAAATGCAGCATAAATTTATAATAACTAATCCAGCGTGAATTTATTGGAAATTAAAAAAAAGAGAGGAGTTTTAGCACATCGAAATACCGTATTTTCAATGTGACACATAAATTAAGAGATTCGAGCGTTAATATAATATATAATAAAAGGACCTTATTATTTATATCCATAATAAAAAGGCCTAATTAATTAAATTTAATAATAAAGAGATGTTGGATAAATGGGAGTTCTTTGTTGTACCATGATTCTTATCCTAATCATAGCTATGTTTCCCGATGAAAACTAATTACTAAAAACAATCTGTCAGTACTGTATTAATGAAAATAAAGGAACCAAACTCTAAGGCGTGTTCTCGCAATCCCAGGCTAACATTAAATATCATCCCTCCACATCTTTGTTTCTTTCGGAGGTTTCCTGATTATTTTTTAAAAATTTAGTAAAATAATATTTTAAATAAAAAAATTAAATTTTCAAGATACTTCTTCCAACGGCGTTCTCCAACTGTTACTTAGAATTGTTTGTTTTATGTTTAAAAAAGTGATTTTAAGAGTTTTTTAAATTTTTATTTAAATTTATTTTTTTATGATTTTAAATCGTCTTAACGTGCTCACATTAAAAATAAAATAAAAATTATTTTAATAAAAAAATAAATTTTATGGCAATCTCAAACACTATCTTAAAATAATAATAGATTTACCATAAAATAAGGGAAAACCCACCTTGACATCCCTAAATTATGTATGGAAAAACTATACAATATAAGCATAACCCACCTCGACTACATGTACGATATATAATATTATAATATGGACTCACAAGGGTGGGCATCCTGAGGGAAAAAAGGAGGAGAGGGATGGGAAAAGTGGGCTTGTGTTGAGTATTTCAATGCCGAAAGGATTGGAGAGCCCGGGACACAGCTAAAAAGAAAGAGGAGGCAGGGGCACGTGTCATGGTCTAAGAGAGATGAGGGGTGTGTAATGTATCAATGCAGTTGGCCGATTTCTCGATGACCGGACCACAGCACGTTCATGGTGTTGGTGAATCATCAGCAACCACTCATCATCCCCCCCGGCCCTCCATATTAGCTGGAAAGTGTTTTTTTTTTTTTTTCAAATAATAATTTGTTTTTTCATGTGTAGCTATATATTATAAAAAATTAGTAAAAAATATAGTGATGGCAGGGCCCGAGAAGGGCAGTATTGTCCGGTACTATAAGGAACTGGAAACCTATAATAAATGTGTACACAGGGGTTTACAGAATGGATGAAAAATGATCGTATTGTTCTCAATACATTGCTGAGTAGTATGCAAAATGATATTATGGTCGAATTATCTCATTACCAAACTACTAATACCAAGTTGTAATTCACTTCCTTTCTAACTCCCGAGAACACATGCGAGATAACATGGTACACAAATTGAATGTTCAAATATCTGAGGACACTCCACGTAACTTAGAGTTAGAGGATGGGTGCTTAGATGCTGCTAAATCCTCAAAGGATTTTGTTGCTGAGTCTAGTACTAGAAAACCAAATATGGTCAAATTCAAGTGGACTAGTGGAACTTCTAAAGGAAAAGTTGGACTTATACCTAAAAAGGTAGAAGACATAAAAAAAAAAGACGTAAATGAGGTGGCAAGAAAGACAAATCTAAGATGATTTGTTACAATTGCAAGAAATTTTATATATAATTAAACTCACTTATTGTATATATTACATTAAAATGCTATTACTTAATTTTAAAAAATAAAATTTTATATCATTGATTTTTTCTTAATATCATTCTTACCATCCTATAAAGTAAAATAAATAATATTTTTTTTTTGTATTTATATGAGGTGTTAATTTAATTCGTAACAAATTTTATCCAACAATTATATTTTATTTAAAGGTAAAATTCGTGATATATACATATGCATATATTTATGCAATTATAATATTAAATGATTATAAGATCAAGAGAAAAAAAATATATTACATGATTGCATGGGCGACCAATTGTTCAAATACCAAGAAGTTTAAATTAAAAAAAAAGGCATAAGTTATGTGTTCACCGTAACTAAGGATGATCATTTTCGGTTCGATTCGGTTTTTACTTATAAAAACAACCAAATTGAAATTTTATGTAATACAAAAAATAAAATCAAAACCGAATCGAAACCGGTTCAAACCGAACAGTTTCGGTTCGGTTATTTTATATTAAAAACCGAAACCCAACCAACCGATTTTGGTTTTGTTCAGTTCGGTTTTGGTATGGTTAGGTTCAGTTTCGGTTTGGTTTGGTTTGGTTATTTTATATTTTTAAAAAAAGTATATTGTTTTTTGGGGTTTTTTTTTTTACTTTTTAATGGACTTGGTTTCGGTTTGTTCAGTTTTTTTCGGTTTGGTTTTTTTCGGTTCGGTTTGGTTTTTCGTTTCAGGTTTATAAAACCGAAATTGAACCGAACCAAATATTTTTTAAAATATTATAATCGGTTTAATCAATTTTTATTCATGGTCGATTTTTTCAGTTATTTTTTTATTTAATCAGTTTTTTAATTTTTTCTCTCGCCTCTGAACATAACACTAAATATTTGTAAATCAAAAAAATAATAACGTTCTACTTTACAAATATTTATTTTATAATCATAAAATTTAAAATATAATATTATGGTATTTTTATTGATGCAACGAAACGAATACAGAGTTTATTAGTAATCAAAAACCCATAAATTGTACAAGATCCTCCTTAATTATTGGTCAAAGCACCATCAGTCCTTGAACTAAAAACTCTACGTCAACAGTCCTTATTCTAATTGTTTGATCTTATTGAGTCCACTATTAATGGAAATTAGGTTTCCGTCCAATACTACTGTGCTTGTAACTCTCTGTTTTTTTTTTTTTTTTCATTTTATTCGAACAATTTCAAAACTATATAATAAGGTATTTTTTTAATGAGGTCACGTGACTTTCACATGCCAATTTTGTTAGCAATTGGAAAAAAAACCTAATTTTCACTAATGGCGAATTAAGTTAAATCAAGTAAATAGTATAGGGACTGTTGGCGCATAATTCTTAGTCTAGAGAATACTGATTTGACCAATAATTCAGAAGTGTTAAGTGTTTCTTCTTCTTTTCATTAAGGCCCGTTTGTTTGCTTGGAAAGTAGTATTTTTTTGGAAAGTGAATTTCGAGAAAGTATTTTTCGATGTTTGGTAGTGTAATAAAAAATAAGTTGGAAAACATTTTCCAGTGTTTGGTTATGTCATGGAAAATGAGCTGGAAAATAACTTATTAATGTTTTATTTTTTTTCAAGTTTATTAAAATAATGAGGAACAAATCTTACAAATTAAAAAGTTGAATGAGAATGAAATTGAAAAAAAAAATATAATTTCATAAATTATCTCAAATAAAATAAATAATAATCAAAATAATAGAGATCAAATAAAAAATAAAAAAATTGAAAGATGAAGAAATTAAAATAATAATAATTAATATTTCATAAATTATTTCAAATAAAATAAGTAACAATCAAAAGAATGAGGACTAAATTTGATAGATAAAAAATTTCAATTAAAAAAGGATAAGGGAAAAGCAAAATAAAAATGAGGACCAAAGTTAACATAAAAATTAAATTCTAAGGGTTGAAATTAAAAAATAAATATTCAAAACAAGATATATATATATATATATATCAATCAAAAGTTTGAGGACCAAATTTGATATAATCAGCAAATAATATGACATTTCTAAATTTTTCACAACTTCCGGAAAGTGTTTTCCCCCCAAAATAAAAGGAAAACACTTTCCTGGAAACCAAGCCAAATTTTTCTTTGACTGTAAAGTGTTTTCCGTTGACCGGAACGTGTTTTCCGTTGACCAACTTTTCTAATAGCAAACAAACACATGAAAGTTTGGAAAGTGGTTTCCGGACTTTTCTTTCTTCTTCTTTTCATTGAATTTAAATTGTTCATCATAATTTATTTTAATTTATTTTCAATAAAATTATCATAATTTTAAATAAATATCATAATATTTAGTTAATATTTAATTTAATAAGTGTTTATTTTTGTTATTATATCATTAAATAACAAAAAAAAGTTTTAAACCTAATGAATTTCATAATCCGGGTTATGGGTTTGACAAGTTAAGCCGCAAAGTTTGAATTGATTCAATATGTAGCCGACTCAATATTTTTTTAAAAAAATTATCTTGAAATTTCTTTTAAAGTCAAACCACACTTTTATCGGTCATATAGGTTGCTCTTAGACCTATCAAGTCGACTATATCACATCGAGACAACTTCCATAACGATTAATTTAAAAATCAAGTTAGGCAAATAGTCGGGTTGTGAGATTTCAAGATTGACCTGCTAGGTCGGGTTTATAACAATGCCAAATTGTTCCTTTTATCTTAATTCCATCTTTCAATTTTTTCTCTCTTTCAGTTGAATCTTTTTTGCCTTTTTTTTAGTTTATCATTAAACAATTGGTTGATTTTGAATTGATCTTCATAATTTGTTTTGATTTATTTTATAAGAGGTTATCGTAGTTTTAAGTAAACATCCTGATGTTTGATTGATTCTTAATTTCACGAGTATATATTTTTATTATCATATCGTTAAGTAAAAAATAATTTTAAAAAATAAAGTTATTAAACACAATGGAGTCCATGATTTAAGTTGCAGGTTTGACAAGTTAAGTCAGGAAGCCCAAATCAATCTAATATATCGTTATCTTAATATTAAAATAAATATATCTTTTTAATTTTTATTTAAAATCAAATTATATTTTTTATTAATTATTTAAATTATTTTTAAATCTGTCAAATCAACTATTTCAAAAATCATGGACGGGTATAATAGTCTCCCTACTATTATACTCGCGCTTTCCCCCCGCCAGCCTCGACGAGTTGTGGTGGCATGGCATGTGTAAAGAATACCCATCAGTACACGAAGCTCCAGATGGTCGCCATTGCTCTGTAGAGGGACCTCCTAAAGCTCCAGATGGTCGCCATTGCTCTGTAGAGGGACCTCCCTAGTCTCTATCATGAGACATCAAGAATGTTTTCTGGACATTTAGTGGACGAATCTTGCACATTATGAAACATCTAACAGTAAGGTGGTTAGACGACTCATTCATTATCATAATTACCTTCGTACAAATGCAACGACTCTTCTTCTTCCTCTACTGGCGTAGGGCCGAATTCGAATTCCGAAAGATCTTTCCATTTTGAGAAATGTTGGATAATTTGATTCTTACAATCTATAAATTATTAAATCATATGGTTTTTCTGTCAAAAAAGCAGGCGCCATGTTGTCCCATCAAGAACATGATTGAGATATACCGGCACTGCTAATGTAGATGTTACTTGTTTCTAGGCCACCGTCGTTTGCATGTTAGGATCAATCTTTTCAACGTAATGAAGATTATTCTGTTATGAGAAAATTATTCGATCTTATTACTAAATTTGATTAAATGGGTTAATATGTTCTGATTTTTTTATTTAATTCAAGTTTAAAATTAAACTACGTGAAAATTAATTGATGTAATTCAATTAACTTAAATGATTCAAAAACAATATGGTTGATAAAAAAAAAATATGAGGAATAAATTGGAGGAAAAAGATGAAATTAATAGAAAAAATCTCACGATCATGAGTTTTCCCACCATATGAAAGTTTTCCCGATATTAACCAACAACTTGGCCAGTCCAAAAATAATTTGACTAGCAGTAAAAAAAATATATGGATGAAATTAAAAAAAAAGATGAAATTGATAGAAAGAACCTCTCGACTAGATTCCTTAACTAATTTGAATTTAAAATTAAATCATATGAAAATTGTTCTAACATAAATTAGTTGACTTGGCTGATCCAAAAACAACTCAGATAATTATTTAAAAAATTATATTAAAAAATAGAAAAATAAAAATAAAAACTAATAAAAAAATAAAAAGGACTTCACTATCCATATAAACAGTGAAGCTCCATTATGTTTCCCAAGTGTTTTCAGTATAATTGAGTAATATTATATAGTTGTAGCTACGAGGAACCTTCATTGAGAACCTCATGAGTATATTTTCTCTATTGATTTTTTTTTTTGAAGAAAAAACCTAGATTGATTCCTAGATTTATTTGAAAAATAGCATAGTTGGAGAAAAAAATTCAAAAACTAACATATTTTGAAAGGTTGCTTAATTTTCAGTGGCATAATTAAAAAAAAAAAGAGAAGTTGCGCCAACCCTAGAGGGGCAACAAAATTTTTTTTTGAAGGTTGAACCATTGAGAGTGGCAAAATTAAAAAAAAAAAAAATTATTTTAAATTTTTTTCTTATCAATAAGTTAACAACTCATTTTTATTCTGACATAATTTTATCCTAAACTTCAATAATTTAACTTGTTGGACACATGTAGTGAATATTTAATTTGAGAATAGATTCTATCTACAACTTGATAAAAAAATATTTTTATTGTTTCATGTGTAAAAGAAAACAAATAAGAATATTAATCATATTCTCTACCAGGGGATAAAAAAATTGTGGGTCAGATTTTACTCCTGCAATATTTGACTAAACATTTCTCTTGGCGCTTACCCATGTATTGTATTCCCACACTCGCTGGAGCGTGGACCTAGTTTATTTGAAAGTATAATTTTGGTTGTTTTGTAAAATATATTTTATTCAGAAATATATTAAAATAATATTTTTTTTAATTTTTTAAAAATTATTTTGATATCAGCACATCAAAATAATTTGAAAACATCCAAAAAATATTAATTTAAAGCAAAGAAAAAAAAATTTCATTTTTTTTTTAAAATACTTTTGAAACGCAAAAATAAATAGAACTACATGTCCTCACGTGATGGGGTCTAGTGGAGCCCGTTACGCTGGACCAACACCTCATTGCTATATTTCCCATAATTGAGATAGTTGAATCAAGTTCAACTTAATGCCTACCACCAATGAGAAGATGTTAGCATCTGGTTGAAATTATATTTTTTAAAATTTATTTTTTTTAAATTAAAAATATTATTTTAATATATTTTTATGTAAAAAAGCATTTTAAACTGGAACGGCGACCTTATTTTTAAACAACAATTTGAACATAAATATAATCTTGAGATGTGTAGTTTAACTGATCAAGTTCTAGGTTTGCTCCATAGAGATCACTAGTTCGAGTACCACAAATTTCATGGCAATTGGAGGCTTAACTGATCGTTAACTTTAGGTTTTAGAGAATTAGTCGAGATGTGCATAAGTTAATCCGGATACCCATGATTAAAAAAAAAACCAATTTGAACATAAACACTAGTCGTACACATATATTATATGTGGACCAAGATTTTATCATATTATATATAATAAAGCCATGATCCACATATAAATAATATCAATGATGCACAGTCAACATGTCCCCACTTCCCTGCAGTCCCACTGTATCAAGGAGGATTCTACAGATCATGAACCAACACACAATTAGCCTACAATCATGCTAATTATCCTGTCATTCATTTGTAATTATTCTGTCATTCATTTGTAATTACACCAGATACAATGCTCGTTAACCACAGCTGTAATGGTAGCATAGATTCAAAGATAAACGTTTGAACATTCCTTATATAGACTCTCTGTCATTGTAAATATAAGGAACCGTTCTCATCTATTCAAAATAGCTTTTGAAGCATTGTCTGTAATCTTAATCTTTATGGTATCAGAGCATCAAATCTCTAACGAGACAACAATCTAAGCACCTACAATGTCTCGCCTCTCCAAATCGACCTCAACTTTCTCTCTTCAACCCCAACCCTCTTCCGCAAATGACAAGCCACTCATTGCTCTTAATATCACTGCACAAATCAATGAAAAATTAACCCCCTCTACTTTTCTCCAATGGCGTGCTCAGTTTGAAGCACTTCTCATAGGATATGATCTGCTCAATTATGTTGAAGGCACGTTCTCCTGTCCTTCCTCCTCTGGTTCCACTGTTGATGAGCTGCACAAGAACCACTGGATCAGACAAGATAAACTCATTTTGAGTGCTATTCTCGCCTCCACTTCCTCCTCAATAACACCCCTCATTGCCACTGCTCCAACATCTCATGGAGCTTGGAAAAAACTCAAAACTCTATATGCTAGCAGATCCAGAACTCGTGCTATGCAGTTGAAGGAGGAGCTCACTTTAATTCAACGTGGACAACGATCAATCACCGACTATCTCCATGCTGTTAAGAAATTGGCTGATGAAATCGCCATTATTGATCATCCAATTTCGGATGATGACCTAACTCTGTATGTGCTAAATGGATTAGGTCCGGATTTTCGAGAGATTGCAGGACCTATCCGTGCCCGGGAGTCCTCTCTCAACTTTGAAGAACTTCATGATCTTTTAGTCGGTCATGAGGCGTATTTAAGACGCCTGGAAACTGCAACACAGACCATGGTTGCCTCTGCCAATTACACGAAGACAAAGCAATATGTGCAAGGAGGATATAATCAAGGCTCCTCACGGCACAACAGGCCACAATCTCAACGTGGACCTCACACTTTCAGTCCAGGACGAAATTCCAATGGGGCTCCCCGTGACAGACGCAACTCCAATTACAACACTAGCAGGCCCACTAATTTTAATCGGCGTTATCAGCCCAAATGCCAACTTTGTGATCAATTTGGCCACACTGCCAAATTCTGCTCCCACTCAAATTCCTCAAATCTTTCTGCAAATTGTGCCACATCATCCACAGGCAAAGACAAAAATTGGCTTCTTGATTCCGCAGCCTCTCACAATATCACAGGAGATCTCTCTAATCTTTCTATTCATTCTGAATATGATGGAACTGATGAAGTCCTACTTGGTGATGGTTCAGGTTTGGTAGTCTCACACGTTGGTTCTTTGGCTTTACACTCCCCTAACCGGACTTTCCTTTTACGTGACACCCTTTGTGTTCCAAATCTTTGCAAAAATTTAATCTCTGTTCATCATCTTACAAAACAAAATAATGTGTTTGTTGAATTTCACCCCTTTCATTTTCTTGTGAAGGACACGATCACGGGGGCGACACTGCTAAGAGGAGCATGTAACGATGGCATCTATACCTTCCCCACATCAATGGTTCCTATCTCCTCCAAAAAGGTTGCAAATGTTCATGTACGAACATCACTTGATGGATGGCACAAGCATCTTGGGCATCCTTCTAATAAAATTGTTCACAATCTTATCAACAGTTTTTCCCTTCCCATTACATCCAAACAAAAGTTGCCTTCATTATGTCATTCCTGCTCCATTAATAAAGCACATCAACAACCATTTCGTGTCACAAGTCTTAAAAGCCATGCACCACTTGATATTATTTACACTGATGTGTGGGGTCCTGCTAGTTATACTGGTCTTGATGGATCCAGATATTATCTTATTTTTGTAGATCATTATACTAAATATACATGGTTTTTTCCAATGGTCACAAAATCAGGTGTCTCTACCATTTTCCCACTTTTTAAAAAGGTTGTGGAAAATCGTTTTCAAAAAACTATCAAAACACTGTATTCTGATAATGGTGGAGAATTCATTGCTTTAAAATCATATCTCTCAACTCATGGCATATCCCACTATACCACTGCTCCCCACACACCTCAACAAAATGGTGTTTCTGAACGTCGCCACCGTCATCTAGTTGAAACAGGTCTTACTCTTCTTCATGATGCAAATCTTGATTTCTCATATTGGCCGTATGCCTTTCAAACTGCGTCTTATCTCATAAATCGGCAACCCACACCCCTTCTCGATGGCAAATCACCACTAGAAGTTCTTTTTGGTCAACCTCCAAATTATTTGAAACTAAAAAAATTTGGGTGTATTTGCTACCCGCTTACCCGGCCCTATAATTCAAATAAAATGCAGCCCAAATCCCAAACCTGCATTTTTCTTGGCTACTCTTTAACGCAAAATGCATACAAATGTTTTGAACCTAAAACAAAAATTTTTTTTACTTCACGACACGTGCTATTTGATGAACATCAATATTTCTTCAATCCGTCCACTCCTGTGCCTTCTTCTTCACCTCCCACATCCTCAGAATCTCACACATGGCTTCCACTTCCTCATGTTCCCTCGGTGCCTGTTCCTCCACCATCAAACCAGAACCGCCAGCACCAGGAAGGTCCCCCTGCCATCGTTACATTCTCTTCAGGTAATCTCGTTCCCTCTTCCCCTTCAACTGAGCTTCACCCTGCTAATATGCCTAGCTCCTCCCCATCCCCTTCTGCTCCCACTTCTAGTTTGCCTCCAGCCCCTCCTCACTCTCCTCACCCTATCCTTCCTGCAGCACCTGAACCTTTCCACCGCATGACCACCAGATCCATGAACCAAATCTTCAAGCCCAAACAACTCAACACCATATCCAAATATCCCCTCCCTCAAACCATTGAGCCAACAAGTGTGAGTCAAGCCTTGTCTCAGCCTCATTGGCGTCTTGCCATGTCTCATGAACTCACTGCTCTCATGAAACACGGCACCTGGGACTTGGTTCCACCTCCTTCAGATTGTCAGCCAGTGGGTTGTAAGTGGGTATTCCGCACCAAACGCAAAGCGAGATGGATCGGTGGATCGTTTCAAAGCCCGATTAGTAGCCAAAGGCTATCATCAACGTCCTGGTGTTGATTACAACGAGACTTTCAGTCCCGTGGTTAAACCATCCACCATTAGGACTGTTCTTTCTATTGCTGTCATGCATGGGTGGGACCTGAGGCAAATGGACGTTCACAATGCCTTTTTAAATGGTGCACTAACTGAAACTGTGTTTATGCAGCAGCCCCCCGGGTTCAAGAATTTGTCTACGCCTCATTATGTTTGCAGATTAAACAAAGCACTCTATGGCCTCAAACAAGCCCCGAGGGCTTGGTATACTGCTCTTAAATCTGCCATTCTTCAGCTGGGATTTCAGAACTCCAAGGCAGACTCCTCTCTTTTCATTTACAAGAACAGCTCCACTATCTGCTATCTCTTGGTCTATGTGGATGACCTTGTCATTACAGGGAATGCTCCATCATTTGTGCACTCTGTTATTCAACAACTTGGTGCCCTGTTCTCCCTCAAAGACATGGGTTCCCTTCATTATTTCCTAGGCATTGAAGTTATTCCCACTCCAGTCGGTTTGCTTCTGTCTCAACATCAATATGTGCGTGCTCTTCTAGCAACTACCAGTATGAGTGGTGCGAAAAATGTCTCCACTCCTCTATCATCCACTCGTCTCTTCAACTCGGATGATGGCACCGCCGCTGTGGATAGTTCACATTTTCGTCGCATCATTGGCGGCCTCCAAAGTATCTTACGTTGACGCGTCCCGATATCTCGTTTGCTTGTTAATAAACTATCTCGGTTATGCACAGCCTACAACAACACACTCGGACTCGCCACTAAAAGACTCCTTCGCTACTTAAAACACACCATCTTTCATGGTCTTCAGCTCCGCAAGACCGCGGCAAGACAGCTCTACGGACGTACTCTGATGCTGACTGGGCTGGCAACATTGATGATCGCACGTCTACATCTCGCCATATCGGTTCCTAGGTTCTAATCCTATTTCATGGAGTTCCAAGAAGCAACGGGCAGTTGCACGATCCTCAACTGAGGCTGAATATCGGGCTCTTGCCACTGCGGCCTCTGAAACTGTGTGGTTGTCCACTCTTCTAACAGAACTAGGAGTTCCTGCCCCACACTATCCCCAGTTGCTATGTGACAATCTCGGTGCAACCTATCTCAGTTTCAATCCTGTTAATCACTCGCGCATGAAACACATTCAGATCGATCTTCATTTTGTCCGTGACTTGGTACAGAAGGGCAGTCTTCAGGTCCACCATGTTCACACTCAAGACCAGTTAGCTGATCTCTTAACAAAGCCATTGTCCGTGCAACAGACTGAGTTATTACGAAACAAGATTGGTCTTCATTGATGGAAGCTCAATCTTGCGGGGGCGTATCAAGGAGGATTCTACAGATCATGAACCAACACACAATTAGCCTACAATCATGCTAATTATCCTGTCATTCATTTGTAATTATTCTGTCATTCATTTGTAATTACACCGGATACAATGCTCGTTAACCACAAATTTGTAATGGTAGCATAGATTCAGCATAAACGTTTGAACATTCCTTATATAGACTCTCTGTCATTGTAAATATAAGGAACCGTTCTCATCTATTCAAAATAGCTTTTGAAGCATTGTCTGTAATCTTAATCTTTACACTGTTCATATTGAATAGTGAGCAGGACGAGAACCTCAATCACTTTATTCGTTATCCGGCATGTACTTTTTATATTAGATAAATGGTTGTGATTCCCCACCATTCATTGACGGTCTGGTGTCATGAAAAAAACACTTGAAGGCCGGGGGGAAAAACTTTGTTCAGTGTTTATCAGCGTTGGTATTTTTTTTGGTTATATATATATATATATTAATTTTATTTTTTTTAATATTGTGTTGATTAATATTTAAAGTTCATGATTTATTTCAATCTATTTTTTATACAATTATTGGTTATAAAAAGGGATCTTAGCCTGAGTTGGTATTTGATTTTTTAAAAAAATAATTTTATTATTTGTAAGATATTAAATACAAAGAAATAAAAATCAAAACAAATAATAAATGAGAGCCCTTTTTTAAAAAAAACCATGGTGTCAACCATGGTGTTTTCCCCCCTCTTTTTTTCCCCTTAAATCATCATTTTTTTTTTTAATTTTATCTTTTAATATTGTGTTGGTTTAGATTTGAGGTTGATAATTTATTTATATTTACTTTTTATGTAGTTGTCTTGATTTTAAAAAAAAAACTCGATTTTAAGTTGGTGCTGGATTTCACGAAAAACAATCTAATTTTATTGTTTGAAAAAGACTGAAAATAAAGGGATCAAAATTAAAACAAAAACAACGAGAGTCTCTCAGTTTTTTTTTTTTTAAGAGAAAATGTTGTCACTTCTCTTTGGCTTAATTTTGCCTAGGGATTTTTGAGATTTCCTTTTTGGTCCATCCAAAACTTCATTATGTTCGCATTTTGATCTTTGAGTTTAAAAGAAAAGAGAAAAAGTTGTTGAAAACAATGGATGAGAGAGAAAAAAGGTTTGTTGGTCAAATTTCAATGAAAACAATAACTAAATTTGGCTGAGATGTTTTTGGACTTTGATGTAGCTCGAAAAAGTAGATCAATGTTGCGAGAGGTGTTTTTGGTTTGATTTTGTATTTTTTAATTGATTTAGAGGTTTTTGGGTTGATGAATTAGTTTCTTGATGTTGTTTATGTTTGATATTGTGGTAGTTTATGTAGTTGTGGTTTTAAAAAGATATTTTTAGTTGCAGTTTTAAAAAAATAAGTTTTAAAAAATATGTTTATTTAAAACTAATATGAGATATATTTTTACATGCAAAATAAATAAAAAACAGATTTTCATAAAAAAAACAAGTTATTTTACCTTTAATAAAACCAATGTTTAAAATGCAATGATATGGGAGACCTAATTAAAAAATAGAAATTATTTGATTAATTAAATAATTTTTTCTCTGTCATTAAGTAGAAAGTAGAAGGTATCACAATACTAAACAATTTCTAAAAATATTTTAGGAGTGTTTTGATGTAAAAATAAATTAAAAATTCAGTTGCAGAATTAACTCCAGATAATGCCTTTGTACCTGTAATAAATATGAAACCTGGATTATATATTCTTAACTGTGAACTAAATGACTTCAGTTTTTTCATTATGCAGTTTATATGGTACTGCCATACTTTTCTTTTGTTTTTCTACCGCGATATTAGTTTGCTATACACTTGAGGACAATGCCATTCTAAAAAGAATCAAAAGATTTCACCTTGTTATTATTGTTTCAACAAGTGGTTAAGAGCAATGCCATCCTAACAAATTACCTTAATGGCTAGAAAAATAATAGTATCAACTATTAGGAAAAGAAAAGAAATGAAAAAACTATGCACATCATAATTTAAAGAGTAAGAGCCTACTCCCCGTTGCTAATAAGCAAACCCTATTAATTTAGTATAAACTTTTATTAGAGAATAATATAAATAATATCCTGAGATCTTATCTAACAGTTCAAGCTTTTGGGTTGAGTTGATTCTTTGACATGGTATCAGAGCCTTGATGACCAAGCGGTCATGAGTTCGAATCTCACAATCCCCATTTATTTGATAAAAATTAAGCACAAGGTAATGTGAGCCTGTGCAAGTTTCAAGCCCAAAAGGCTTTTACTTGAGGGAGTGTGTTAAAGAATAATATAAATCATATCCTGGAACTTCATTTAACAACTTAAGTTTTTAGGTTGAGTTGGTTCTTTAACAACTTTCTTATGCCTTTTGTCATGTGTAAAAATAGAATTTGCATCCCGATGCCTTTTGTCACGATTAAAACCCTTTGCCCAGGAATAATTCTAGGAAATATTTTTCTTCATACATTATTCTCCATCACATATCTTGATGAAATTGGCATTACAACCAAAATAGAGGATCACCAAATACATTTTTTCTTTGTCACTAGCATGTTCTTCTTTCTATCCACACCATTCTAAAACACAAAGAAAAATCTATTTTCTCCCTTCAAGAAGAGATAAAATACAATCACATAGAAGAAAGGCTAAAAAAGGCTTGAAGTTCAACAAAAAAAAAAGTAACTTACTTCATGATATTTTAACCAAGAAAATATGTGCCGACATCTATAATACCTTTTAGGATAGAAAAGTTTATGTCATCAACCTACCTTATAAAGATGGGTTTGATGAAAAACATGTCCCAACCACCAAGGCTAGGCATTACTATGAGCCATGGTCATTTAAACCTATGTGAAAAAGAGATAAAAAATCTCTTATATAAAAGCATAATAAGGCCCAGCCTTAGCTCTTAGAGCGCCTAATTAATACACTTGCATATACCATTGTCATTTATTTTATTGGCACTAATGCATTACAATTGGTTAGATCTAATGAGCAATTAATTAATTTGTGTTGTCCAACTTTGTTCTATTTTAAACGGTACAAATATGTATTCTTCTTCAAAGTTTTAATTAGAGAATATTGTAATGCTGATTATTAGAAAGAAATGTTCTTATAAGGACTTCTTAATTTTTTTTCCCGATAAATTCTAAAATAAATTAAAAGGTCAATTCAGAGGAACTATTCTTTACTCACAATTTACTATAGTAAACTTACACCAAAAGTAGTTAATGAAGGAATGGCTCTCTATAATGATATTAAGCTTAAGAGGCAGATTGAAGAGCATAAAAAACATAATAAGCATATTTTAGAGGATTTTTAATAATAAAAAGGCTACCCCTCTATGAAAGACCCTCGTAGAAAAAAGAGAAAATATTTTTTTTTGTAAGGAACACAAGAAATATCCATTTGAGATGAAGTTCTTTAGAAAAAGGTCTAATAAGACCTATAAGGCCTCTTCTTAAGGAGTTAAAATTTCTAAAAAGATTGTTCTAGTTTGTTATAGGTATGAAAAACTTGGACATTATCAAAACAAATGCAAGGCAAAAAGAAGATTAATGCCGTTGAAATTGATTTAAGCCTAAATAAAACCCCATATAAGATTCTAATCAATGAATTAGAAGGTGAAGATTTAAAGCTCAAACTAATTCATAAATCAGAATCGTCAGACGATGCGTTGAATGGCCTTTTACTTCCTTTGAATCACAAAACTGCAAAAAAGATTGCGATTGTGATGGCCAGAGAAACTTAAATCTATCTCAAGATCTCTTGAAGTCTATCTCAACACTATAAATCATAATCAAAACCCTAACCAGAGTTCTACTTCTCTAACTAAAGAAATGGCCAGAGAAACTTACTCTTTACAAAAAGTTTTTAATATGGCAAAAAATAGTCCTCTTGTTAGATAACCAAGGATTGCGGATCTCAAGTTTGAAATAAATGAACTAATAAAGAAAATCAAAGGCTTGAAACAACAAATTGCTTATTTAGAATTTGACGATTGAGATTAATCCTGAAGAATACGCTTCTAATTTAGAAGATGTTACCAAGATCTCTGATCCAAATATTAATAGCATGCAACAAATTAATACCGTTGACAAAGTTATCACTTAAAAACAGTATATTGAAATCACCCTTGTAATCAACAAGAATTTCAAACTAATTGTTGAAACTTTAGCTGATTTAAATTGCTGCACCATGGACTGAGATTTCACTAAACTGACTTAAAGAACAAATATAAATGACTGAAATGGTTACTTAATTGCTAAATCAAGGATGTTGACTATGTTTTTTTTTGGATTAATGTGAATGTCTGGACCAACTTATGTGCACCTCGACTAATCCCACGATCCCTGAAGTTAACGACCATGTAAGTCTCAAGTTGCCATCATATTAACAATTATATAACTTGAATTTGAGATCACAAAAAAAAAATAAATCTCTTAATTCTAAATTTTTATTATTGAACCGCTTATTAGATAGTTATGATATTCTCTATGTTGAAAGAACAGTTCATCGCCCATACTTATATTATAGGTTTTAAGACTACTCTGTCTACTATATATTTTTTCGATCCCATCAAGGCAACAGCCATTTTGTGATAGATAAGCATGACACAACACTGCACCTAAGTGAATTGAATCAGAAAAGCATGGTTGGCCAATTAAAGTTGTTCAAGGCATACCTATACTTATTCGTTGATAGGTGAAAGGAGTATGGAAGTTAAGAACAAAAGGTTGGACCAAAAATATGTAAAATTTTTATTTTTTAAACTTTTTCATGTTTATTGATTTTAAAAAAGTGTGCAATAAAAAATATTTTCCAGTTAAATAAAAATTTAACTTGGTTTATAAAAAAGTATTTTTCTTTTAATTTAGAAGGAATATACTTTCTAGAAGTTGTATACAATTAAAAAATATCTAGTTATTTATTGATTATATCAAATTTAATCCTCAATCTTTTGATTTTTATATATTTTGTTTTGAATTTTTTTTTCAATTTTATCCATTATAATTTGATTTTCATATGAACTTTAATCCTTATTTTTTATTTTTTATTTTTCTCTTATCTTTTTATTATGAAATTTTTTAACTTATCAAATTTGATTTTTATTTTTCTGATTGTTATTTATCTTAATTGAAATAATTTATAAAATTAATTTGTTTTTATAATTTCATAATTTTTAATTTTTTATTTGTCAAATTTAGTCTTCATTCAACTAATTGCTATATATTTTATTTAAAATAATTTATGATTTTTTTTTTAATTTTATCCTCTAATTTTTTGATCCAAATACTTTTAATAAACTTGAAAAAAATAAAACATTAATAAGCTATTTTTCATGGCATAACCAAATACTAAAAAATATTTTTCAATTTATTTTTTATAATAATACCAAAAATAAAAAAATAATTTATTTTTAAGAAACTCACTTTTCATGAAAACTATTTGTCAACACAAACAAACCAAGGGATGTTTTTCAAAAATACTTGACCAACTATTCAAACCGAAAATCGGAATTCCCTGTTGATTCGCTACCACGCCTTTCTGAATCTATTCGAGTAATAAAATCTGCAATCCCCCAATCTCCTTCCTCGAAGTGCACGCTTCACAAGAAATGGTGGACGTTGAAGTACATAAAATCCAACCATACACACGACCACATGCTTGGAATTGACTGCATTGCAATGACCTCACAGTATATACACTCCAAGTATTTCTCAAGAACAGAAGATAAGTATGCTCAAACCCATCTTTATAACTGTTGATGACTCCAGTTTTTCCATCATGCACTCCTTGTGGTACCGCCACGCTTTTCGTTTTTGATTTTTTTACTGTTGAAGACAATGCCATTCTGAAAAGAATCAAAAGATTCACCCTAATATTATTGTTTCAACATGTGGTTAAGAACAATGTCATCCTAAAAATAATAGTATCAGCTATCAGGTGCCGGGAAAAAGAAGAAGAGAAAAAACTATGCAAAGAGCCCACTCCCCACTTCATAACATAGAATTTTTCAGGAACTAAGTTAGCTTGAGTAACTTCTCACTTGAGAAATAGCATTTGCAGATTTGAAAGGCAAACACGCTCAAAGCAGCAACAATTGAGTTTACAAAAGCTAAGACTATACACAAGATGCTGGCAAGGTTTTCTAGGTTGGGAAGATATGATTTCGCTAATAATATCAAAGAACCCTACAACTTTGGATGTCTCTTAAGACAACCTTTTATAAATCAGTTTGTCCAAATCAATGCCAAACGATTTACATATTTAAGATATAGGAAAAATAACTTTTGTTATGAAAGTTTTGCTCAAAAGGTTGAATGAAGAGAAACAGAAGACGTGCAAAGCATTTTTTACCTTTTTGAGTGAAGATTGCTATAGCTAAGTCAGGGCAAAGAGAAGAACAAGTGAACAACTATTGGTCTTAAATAATGCTTAACATAGTCAATAATATCATTGCCTAAATAAAAAATTTGAGCTGCAAAGAAGAAGGCTTGGGTGTTTCTATTTGATGTTTGCTTACAGTCACGTGAACTTACAAGTAGATATTGACCATTGTCCTGAAAACAGTCTAAGTAACAGATGTGTTACTGAAGGAGTTATCACTATTGTTAGAGTGTTTTAATATTCATAAGGATTCCCAATTGCAAAGCAGCTTTGATCCACATGTAATTCCCTAGAAGTACCAAGAGCAACAGGCTTCAATTCATATCCTTCAACATCAGCCTGCAGGTGACAAAACAGCATGCATTTCCAAACCTTGCTGCATTACAAGTCACATTGTGATTATGAAAATTAACTTAGAAATAAAAATAACTAAATATACAAATTATGATGACCAAAAAGAAGGGTTATGCAAAAGAGCTTTGTTGAAGAACAGAATGAGAGCATGAATAGGAGGAATTGGAGAAGACATCAACATAATAGTAAAAAGTAATAGACATGTCAAAGTCAAAGATCACAAAGGCCTTCACAAAGTATCCATTTGAAACTCATGCTAAACCCCACTTGGAGCGCTGAGGAACGAGTTTTCAGTATACACAAAGGCGAATAAAGCTAATTTATAAGAGCATGTACATCTTAGGGACTTTGTGGAATCATTTTTTTATTGAACTTCTATCTTGTCCTAATCCACCTAAATCGCCATGAAGTTAAGATTCCATGAGAGCTAGGGTTTTCATTATAACAGAGTATGCAGGAAAAATAAACAAAGTCTATGATATCAGAAGCCACTCAGTAGAGAATCTCATGACGTGTGATAACTCATCTCATCCTGTAAAGCACTAGTATAAAGATCAGTCCATTAACAAAGTTGACGTTTTCAACAAACAGTTCATCTTCAATAGTTTTTGAACTGAACAGATTGCTCCATCATCTGTCCAATAAATTCCACCTTTTTAAGGAAGTTACTGTCTTTCCTACTGGTATCCGATCATTGGCAGAAATGAACTTTTAAGATCTAGAATTAGGACTATGTGTTAGAAAATTAATTAACAGATAAGTACTCTCTTCACCTAGTTTTATATGAATAATCTCCTTCCTTGAATTAGGACTATGTGTTAGAAAATTAATTAACTTGGGCATTCTACAGTCACCAGAATGCCCAAGTTTACTTAAGTTGTCCTGTGCATTTTGGCAACTGCATGTGGTATTCCGATTTTTTCCCAATGACACAAAATACTTAATGCTCATAGTGACATCAAGCAGGTCCTAGATGATAAGGTAGTTTATGCAACTAGCCCTGACATCGCTAGGTTGATTGCAAGTTTGCAACTTTTTCCAATGATGTCATCATGCTAAAGTATAACAAAATGTACTCTGCATATATCAAGAACAAGTCAAAATATGCTGTCCATAAGTTTGATCTGATACCTTAAGGACAGCCAGTTGATAAGATGGAACAAAACCAATGATCTTGCCTTCCCTGTACAAGCTATTGCCTCCAGCATCAACTAGAATACCTGTGGGATAAGAGACCAGCAAAACAATTTAAATCAGATGATGGCCACTGCACTGGACCTCTCAGAAGTAGTATTTCAGCTACATCATCGAGGTGGGGGGGGGGATGTAAGCTCCAATAATAAAGAATGCATGTTACTAAAAATGAAGAAGACCTTACAGTGCTGTAAATCTGCTTCTATCTGTGGCCAATTTAGCTACAGCATGGTAATTTGTTGCCTGTAACAGACGGGAACAACATTTTTCAAGTAACTCATGTTTAGTACCTGTGATCTAACAGAAAAAACTTCATTGAGCCAAGAAGATTGTTCAACGCATTTGAGCAGGTTTGAATAGAAGTGTGATTTTCAGCACAATCCAAGCATGCGTAAGATTATATATGTCAAAAGATGAAAGAAGATGGATAGACACTGTAAGGCATGATGATAATTAAATTTGAAATATGCATTGATCAGCAAAGCAGTTTCTTTATTAATCATTTCTTTCACCAAACAAACTTGTAAACCAGGAAGAGATCACATGTAATAGCCGGAGATAAGTTTTAAAGTTTAATAGCATAAGAGAATAAAAGCATACAACGTGACCAAACTTATCCCAGATGAAGCCCGGACCTGTTACTTCAACTTTAGCATTCTCATCCTCTGTAAGCGTAACTAGACCAAAGGACTGTTGGGGACTTTAGCTAACTGAAGGTCCTTGCTAAAAACAACTGATGGTGAGGTTTCCTACATAATATGTCACAGAAAATGTCACTCGTACGAACATAAACAAATAACGATACCAAAACGACAGAAGGAAAAGTTCTCAGGTCCATAATCGATGCAATGCAAGCATTTCCCATACAACTAAAACGCAAAAAACAGTATATTTACAATCAAGAAATCCTTTAAGAGAAAACACATCAAACACATGTAAAGCATGGCCATTTGTGTTTTATACATCATATAATATTGGTTCTGCTTCTGCAATATAAATAAATACATATGAAAAGAGTGTATGACACAAGAAATTGTTAAATTGTCCAAAACTACGTGACCCAGTTGTTATTAATCATCCAACAAGATAAGTGGGTCCTTAATTAGCGCATCTAAAACAAAATTAATCTCCTACTCGATGATTCAAGTCCGAAGCTGAAATGGGCGTGCGTCTGCGATAGAGAGAGAAACCTGGAAGAGGTGAGTGACTTTATCTTCTTCTTGCTGAAGTTCATCTTGTTGTTGGGAAACAGCAGAAAACTGAACCGAACACCGCCATGTCAGAGGCCTTTGCTCTCCATTTGATAACTGTGTTCTTGAACTGCTAATTGGTATTAAAGTAAAAAAAAAGGTGTTTTTTTTTTTTAATTAGACTTAGATATTTTTTAACCATATATAAATTTAAATAAAAATATTTATACACACACCTAATTAAATAAATTAAAAATATATTTATTAATAAATAAAAAAATTATCAATAATAACTAAATACATATTTAAAAGCATTAAGATGTGAAAATAAATTAAAATATTTAATTTTATATTATGATTTATTCATCTGATTATATTTAATAATTTAATTTATTAAAATTATTATTTTTAGAAGTAAATATAAATATAAAATTAATAGAATAAAATTAAGGAGAAAAAAATATCTTGTAAAATTATATTTATTAGAAATATTATTTAAAAATAAAATAAAATTATATGAAAAATAAAAATATAAATAAATTAGAATAATGTTTTTTTAAAACTAAAATATAGATAAATTAGAATAATTTTTTTAAAAACTAAATACAGAAAAAAATAATTATTATTAAAAAAAATACAAAAAAAAGCATTATTTTCAATATAATGATGTGTCAGGCGCATTTTATATTGGGAAAAAAAAAAATAAGTGCGGGGTCATGGAGAATTTTTGTAGGGTTATAATTGTTAATTTGAAAAACTCAAAAAAAAAAAAAAATTAGAAGAAGAAGAAAATGAAAAAAAAAAAAAGTCAGTTCACTTTTAATTTGATCTCAGATTAGAACCCTAAAAATTGGAGAAGATAGTTACAAGTCAAATAAATAAGAGAATCAAAAGACAAGCCTTCCTTTTTATCCCTCTGAATCAATTCAAATTTAAAAAGAGCAAATGAATCCCAAGAAAATGGCGCACAACAACTTCTTCTCCTCTCTGAGACAGGTAAAATATTATATTATAATTACAGAAAAACATTACATATTTGACATCTAACAACAGCGTAAAGCAGTAATCTTTGTTGTCATCCTATGTTTTTCGTTTTTGCAGGTTGAGAAAAGAATGAAGCTTGAAAACCCAACAACAGTGGAAACTAACTACGAAGAATCTCTGAGCACACCATTATATCTCCACACAGACCAAGAACCCATTAACAACAACAGCTTGGCATCTTCTAATGAAGAAAGCAGTGAACCCCCACTAGCATTTCTCTCACCTTCTTTACAATCATCTCCAAAAACCTCCCATTTTTACCCCAAAATCATCAAAGAATCCAAAACCAATGACATTGATGATATTCAACACTTGATTCAGCTTTTGGGTTTATCAGATATTAGAGAGAGAAACCGAAGACACCAAGAAGATGTCAGTGAGAGGGTTTGTGTTGGCGGCGGCGGCGAGTGTTGTGGATGTGAAGGTGGGTTTTTTGAAAAGATTGTTGGAGTTAAAGGGCCTAAGTGTGAGAAGGAAGTGGAGAGATTGGAGGGGTGGATCAGGTACTTTTTAGGTGATGGTGGAGAGGAGAGGAGGGAGCCTTTGATGCTGGCTTTTTTGCTTTTGGGTAAGGCTGCTTATGAGCTAGAGGGTGCTGATGGTGGCGGCTTGGATTTCCCTTCAACTATTGAAGAGTTTTTGAAGCTTGACCCACCAGAAGAATAAAGATTGAAGCTTCTTTTTTTTTTTTTTTTGTAAGTTGAGTTTATTAGCAAAATATGAGTGGTATTTGCTAACTGTAGCCCCTAGGCGAGGTTTGTCATTAATGGTAAGGGTGGATTTTTTGTCATTAATTCTATGAGAATGTTTATCTTTCCTGGTTGTCGTTGATCATGTATTTCTTTGCTATTCGTGTTTTGGTTTTTTGTATTCTATTTTGCTTTCAGAATTTGATAATATATAACTGATGTTTTGAAAATTGAAATGCTGAACTGTGAATTTTTTTTTTATATATAATTTTTTTTTAAATTATTTTGATATCTTGATATTAAAATAATTTTTTAAAAATAAAAAAAATATTATTTTAATATATTTTTAAATAAAAAATATTTTAAAAAACAATATATAATATTTTTCAGTGGAAAATAATACTACGAGAGCTTCTAAGCTAGGCTGAACTTGTTCCTAGATGAAATTGTCAACTGGAAAATGCTAAACCTTGATTTTTTGTGTCATTATAACAGAACAAAGCATTTCGATATTATTAAGAACACTATTACATACTATCCATTCTCGGCATAGTGGAAGCATTTGCTGTGAAATTGAGTCTGCAGTCTGCCTTTCTTCTTTAATATGCAGCAGACAATCTGGTTCTATATCATGCTGCATGCTTGAGTGAGATCACCACCAATTTCGATTACCTTGCACTTATCTTCTGAAGGCAAGACAACACCTCATTCATGTTAGGTCTATCCTCAGGATTTGGATTGGTGCAAGAAAAGGCTATTTGAAAGAGCTGCTCCAATGCTTCTTCCTCGTTGGTGAGATTCTTAGTAATCACTGGGTCCAGTACTTGAAGAAGTCCATCGATGCCATTGGCGAGGGCCCTTTCGACTAGTTGACGCAAGCTGATTGGCAATCCATCCTTGTCTGTGAGTCCTGTTGGCCTCCGTTTCATGAGGACCTCCATTACTACAATCCCAAAGCTGAAGACATCTACTTTAGTCGTCACTCTCCTCATGTACGCAAACTCTGTGAGACCATCAAGCAAGTTGTAGTGAAGTCAGGAACGTATAAAAAAGTAAAATGAATAAAAAGAAGAAAAGAATATTTGAGATGGAAGATATGCAATACGTGAAACTGAAAATGGAAAAATGAAGTTCATTATAAATGACAAAGTACCATGTTTATTAAGATAATCTGTGAAATGGGATGAGCAAGGCAATGATTGATTTAAATACTAGACTTATTCCTCCAACCATTTATTAACTTGACATTTATCAGAAACTTCTATGAACGCCCAAGAAAAGACAAGGTAATGGAGAATGAAAGGTTACCTGGTGCCATATAGCCAATGGTGCCTTCAAAGGCTGATGCTGAGGAGAGACTGTTCCCATCCTGCAGGTGAACGCCCAGAATTCGAGCTGTTCCAAAGTCGCTCACATGGGCCACCCAATCACCATCCAACAGCACGTTAGAGGGCTTCAAGTCACAGTGTACGATTGGAAAGTCATAGCCAGAATGCAAGTACTCTAGAGCACTTGCAATGGAAACACAAACATTGATTCTCTCATACAGTGTCCACCATGACTGATCAACCTGAGGGTTATGTATGATGCTCTCCAAGCTCCCATTCTGCATGTATTCCAAAACTAAAACCTTCAGTTTATCACTCTCCCAGGCATAGCCAAGTACCTTAACCAGATTCCTATGCCTAAGTTGGCTCAACGTTTTGATTTCTCTGTAGAAGCACTTGTCAGATTCTGCAGAGAACTTCTGAAAATTCAGTTGCTTAACAGCTATAGTCTTGCCATCTTCCAATTGACCCTTGTATACAGTGCTCAAACTGCTGGCGCCGATTATGTTTTCTTCACTGAAGAAACTTGTAGCATTTTCTATTTCGTTCCTGTCATACCTAATGAGTTTCAGTGCTGAAGTGAACTCTGGCTCCATATTCTCGGTACTTGTTGTTTTATGCTTTTTGGCACGTTGGAGGAATAATGGAATCACCACGGAAAGAACTAAAAATATGGACACCACTCCAATTGCAAGGAGGATAAACACCGTCTTCTTGGAAAAGGTATGTGAATTCTTCTTGCTGCAGGACTTCAAAGATTTGGTTCCACAGAGAGCAGGATTTCCAACCAAACTAGATGAGCTGATGTTTTTGAATAAACCAGACTCGGGAACGCGGCCTTCAAGATGATTGAAAGACAGGTTAAGATGCTTCAAGCTCGAAAGATTTCCAAAGCTATAAGGAATTATGCCCTCCAACTGATTTCTAGAAAGGTCCAGGGCGCTTAGATGCTTCAGTTCTGCCAACTTTTCGGGAATCTGACCATTCAAATCATTCCTGGAAAGGTTCATGAGAGAAAGCATGCTCATTTGAACCAAAGCTTCAGCTGGAATTGAGCCAGAGAGCTTGTTTCCTGAAAGATCAAGAGAGAACAAATTTCTGCAGCCTGCAAGTGTTTTAGGAATGATTCCTGAAAGATTGTTGTTTGAAAGATCAATGGCCTGTACTGCTTCCAACATTCCAAGCTCTTGTGGAATGTTACCATCTAAGAGATTGTATGATAAATTTAGAAATATTTGCATGCTTTTCATCTTTGCCATCACAGATCCAGGGACTGACCCTGTAAGATGGTTGTGAGAGAGATCAAGAGACATTAGTCGAATGAGATGTTCCATACTCGTTGGAATAGACCCATTAAGTACGTTTCCATGGAGATCCAAGGCCGAAAGCATTTCCAGTTTTGAGATAGAAGTAGAAATTGGACCCGTAAACCTGTTGAGCCCCAGCCGGAGAACAGTTAGACGTGTCAGTTCAAAAATGTTCTCAGGTATTGGACCTTCTAAAGCATTGCTATTAAGGCCAAGCCCCTGGAGTAGAGTAAGCTTGGATAACTCCGGTGGAATATGGCCTGAAAAGCTATTTCCAGAAAGTACTAA
Source organism: Populus x sibirica (assembly GCA_019202695.1). Lineage (NCBI taxonomy): Eukaryota > Viridiplantae > Streptophyta > Magnoliopsida > Malpighiales > Salicaceae > Populus > Populus x sibirica. The sequence goes on along the minus strand of JAGMVL010000702.1, from coordinate 1,749,242 downwards.
AAAGAAAAGTTGAGTCAAATTTCCAATTTCTGGTGGGATTGGCCCTACAAGTGAATTGAAGCCATATTTCAAAACCTGGAGATTGTAGAGTTTGCCAATGCCTGGTTTTAGCATTCCACTAAAATTGTTCTCTGCCAAACTTAAGATTATAAGATTGGAGCAATTATAAAGGTCTTCTGGTATTTCCCCTGACATTTGATTTGGCCCAAGGGATAGCTTTGTTAGATTATACAACTGTCCCAGGCCCTGTGGAAGTTTCCCTGTTATTCTGTTAAAAGCTAAATGTATATTCAAAAGTTGGGTGCAATTGGTGATAGTTGTGGGTATGGATCCCTCCAGGAGGTTGTTGTCTAGGCTAAGGTTCTTCAGATTATTAAGCATTCCGATATTCGAAGGAATCTCTCCCGTGAGGAAATTGAAGCCTAAAGACAAGTATGTTAAATTTGTCAGGTTTGTTATGGAGGCAGGAATTTCCCCAGTGAAATTGTTTGAATGCAGAGTCAGCACCAGCAATGACCTCAAAGATCCTACTCCAGGAGCTATTCTTCCAGTTAGCATATTATTTGAGAGTCCTAAATTGGTTAACGATTTCAACTGGAACAAGGACAGTGGAATGGTTGAGTTTAGCCTATTGTTGTAGAGTCTCAATTTCTCCAAATAGATCAAATTTCCTAGCTCTGGGGGAATGACTCCACTCAACTGATTGCTGTACAATTCAAGTTCAACCAGCTTCTCACAACGGCCTAGTTCAGAAGGGATGTTCCCAGCAAGGGAATTCTCAAACAAGAGAAGAAATTCTAAGTTTGACAAGTTCCCTATTTCTCGAGGTATCATCCCAAACAAGTGGTTTTGACTTAGGTCTAAAGCTTGCAAAGCTTGCAACCTTGCGATGGAAACAGGTATTGAACCAATCAAGTTGTTCCCATAAGCTACAAAGAGTTGCAGGTTAACCAAGTTTCCTATTTTTTCTGGTATTGTGCCAGTCAGATTGTTGAAAATCACACCAAACTGTAGCAGGGAGGTGCAGTCACAAAGGCTCTCAGGAATGCTTCCATTCAAATAATTTCCACCTAAATCTAGAGACTGCAAATTCTTAAGGTTTCCTAATTCTACTGGAATAGGACCCGAAAAGGAATTGTCATAAAGAACAAGTTCAATCAACTGGGAGCAAAGTCCCAGCTGAGGTGGAATGTGCCCTGTGAAAGAATTTGAAGTTAAATCAAGAACCTGGAGGCCTGAAATGTTGCCAATAAACGGAGATATCTCGCCTTGGAGCTGCATCCCACCAAGAGAAATCTCAATGACTTGATTCAAGGAATGGTCACAGGCAACACCAGTCCAGTTGCAGTGATGGCTTGCTTCACTCCAGTCTGCAAGTGCTCCTGAAGGGTCATGCTTGACGGCATTCTTGAAGGCCTTCAAGGCCTCAACTTCAGCTTCCAATCTTGGTTCTGCAGATTGAGCAGCAGTAAGCAGAACAGAACAAAAGATGAAAGTGTGTAAAATAAAAACATTTTGAGACACCATTGCTATAGAAATTAATACTTGAAACTGATACGAAAGGTTTGAGCCAAATGAAGCTGTTATATACAGAAGGAAAATTATGACCCCACAGGCAATAACCAATAGGAAACCAAGTCTTCATTCTTGCCTAAAGAAACCAAACCTCCGCTCGATATCTTGATGGAATGTTCACATGCAAGGAAAATTTTGATACCCCCCCCCCTGTCTATAATATATCCAGTTCAGCACATTGCTAACGTAATATTTTTTAGTGTGTATATATATATATATAAATTAATCTAATATGATTGTTTTGATAATATTATAAGCAATCTAAATGACCTATAAAAATATAATTTTATTTAAAAAAAAATTCAAAACGATATCTTTTATTTTTTTTTAATACTGAGACAACAACATATTAAATCAATTAAGGACAACCTTATTGACCTCCTAAATTTGTTATTTAGGTCATGAAACCATGATAATTTTATAAAAAATGAATCGAAACCATTATAAAGTTCAATTTCTCAACAATCCAATGTTAAAGAATGAAATTGAAAAAAAATATTAATTATAAAAAAATAAAAAAACAACCTAAATCAACTCGAGTTAATCTTTCAAATCTGTGACTTAGGGTCAAGATACCAAGATTACCCATAGAAAAAAAAATTAAAACAAATTTTAAAACTCAATTTCCAATTAAATCAATATTCAATAATAAATTTAATAAAAAAATATTTTAGCATGCAAATATGTTTTCTAGAAATAAGAAAAATTCTCCATTTGAGAAAAATGATTATAGTCAGAATGAAAATTCTTATCTACTAATTTGTAAACAGATTTATTTATCTGTATTTTTGGAAAAAATATTAAACTCATTAGAAAAATAGTCAAATAGCCAAAGGCGTCACGAATTACACAATAACTTTTTTTTAAAAACTGAAATTATATTAATTCTATGGAAGAGCTCGATTTAATTTATGTAAGAAAAACTCTTGCACTAATTGGCAGGTATCACAAAAATGATCAAATATGTATTTAGCTATTTAATTTAGATGTCTTTTCAGGGGAAGAAAAAGGTGCGAGTTCTCTCTGAGTTACATGTAAACTCTACTAGTCTCGTGTTTAAATATTTTTTTTTTAATTAATATAAATTAATTTACATGTATCTTAATTAATTCTACAATTTTTAAAATTAATGTTTGAATTTTTTTCTCTGCCCAGAGTGCTGTCATGACTCTGTTTTGTGAAAATCTTTTTATTTTTTTATTTTTTAAGAATTTAGGTAAGGGTATTATGGAGATTGGACGAGAGTTAACTTAGGGATTTCACAGTAGATGCCTACGATATATGGTATTGGTAGGATAGCGATGATACCATTCTAAAAATGCAAGTTGCAAAAAACGGCAAAACTTGAATGGTCGGCTGTGGCCCAAGTTGACAGAAAGCGGTCAAAAATACAGCGGGGATCAATAGGATTGAAGAACACAGATTTCATATTCTCTGCACGCGTTTTTGGGTTCAACCTCCCCAACTCAATTATTGTTATTATTATTATTATTGAGAAAATCTTCACGGATTTGGTGATTTTACTTTGCATCCACACATAAAGTACTGGTGACTAAACTAGCGTTATGTATTCTCTTCCATCCTTGCAAATCGGGTTAAATGGAATTTTGTGCTCATTATTTATATTGAATAGCTTCCTATAGGGCTCTTAAAATATCGAGAAGATGTTTCGACCTTGAATTGTGTTGGAAAATTTTGTCTAGGAATATCGTTAATGGCCACATTTGATGTCAAATTAAACAGAATCCACTCATTTTTTGGGTTAAATTTTATTGGAATCACTACAGAAAATTCGCTAAATACCAACGGATTTACCGACGGAATATTTCTGTCGGTATTTTGAGGTCGAAATTACCGACGGCCACTTTCCGTCGTAATTCGACTAAGTCAATTACGGACGGAAACTTTTCCGTCCGTAATTCCATCGGTAACTACCGACGGAAACTTTCCGTCGGTAATTACCGATCGAATTACTTGACGGAAAAGTTTTCGAATTTAAAAAAAAAGCGGGTCGCTGACGTGGAGGTTTTGGCGGGTCGCTGACGTGGAGGTTTTGGCGGGTTTTTTTTTCCGACGGAATCACCGACGGATTCAAAACGACACCGCATGCGGTGCCGTACGGTGATGCGACCGGTTTCGCCGTTTAAATTGCCGACGGACTCACCGAGGGATTTGAAATGGCAGATCCGTACGGTGACGTGTCTATGTTTCCGTCAGAATCACCGACGTAATAACCGACGGAGTTTCCGTCGGTGAAACCGTCGGAAAAAGTTAATATATGACAGCCTTCCGCCGACCCTCTCATCCCCTATTTCTCCTTCTTCTTTCTCATCCCAACTCTCCCCATCTCGCAAACAACCACCCCCCAAAAAAAAAAATCTTCCTCATATCAAGACAACAAGTTATATTTCTTGAAGTTTTGTGGTCACAAGATCCGTGTTCCGATTTACCGACGGATTTTATCAATTTTTGTAAGTAATTATATCTTTTTAAATTTTAACATTTAATTAAATGTCAATTTTATTGTTTTTTTAGTATATGTATTTTGTTAGTAGATGTACATGTTTTATTGTTATTTCTCAAACAAACTTGTAGTATATGAATGTATAATTTTGTACCTGTTATGGTTTGTTTTAGATTTTGTAAGATTGTATTTGTTTGTAAATTGTTATTTCTTTATGGAATTACCGAATTACATGTGCTATTTTGAAATAATTAATAACTTGCTTAATGGGCCCGTTTAAAGTTTTATCAATGGTATTGCGGAGTGGTAATTTCTGTAAATTTATATATTTTAATTCATATGGACGTTGATAAATGATAATGAATATTTAATATTTATGAGAAGTTGTGATTGGTTTGTTGGATAATCTCGAGGTAAAGTAATATTTTTGCAAGTTTATTTACCTAACTTAGTTAATTAATACATGATGTCATCATAATTTTATAGAGGTTCGATATAAGTCATGGATGATCGTTCATGGATGTATCGAGATTCACCCCAAGGATTGCGGAGGATGGATTATTGTAATGGGGTTCAGGGTTTTATTAATTTCGCAACATCTATTCCCAGAAATTTTACTGGAGGCGGTATTAGGTGTCCATGCAGGAAGTGTGAAAATAAAAAGTATTTGCATCCAGATGTTGTAATGATGCATCTTCTACACAAAGGGTTTATGGAGAATTACCAGTGTTGGTATGCACATGGAGAAGTATTTGTTAGCGAGAGTGAGAGGAGAATGGAAGAAACGGTGGTTGGGTCTACTTCTAGTGCTAGCAACGTGCATGAAACGGCAAATGACAACACTAATCCTTACAGAAATATGGTTATGGATGCAATGAGAATGAATCAAGGTAATGGCAGTCAATGTCCAATCGTAGAAGAAGAACCTAATGTAGATGCAGCTAGGTTTTTTGATTTGTTGAAAGATTCCGACGAACCATTATGGGATGGCCGCACGAACCATAGTAAATTATCGGCCGTAGCACAAGTGTTCACCATCAAGTCGATCACGGGTTGAGTGAGGCCGGGTATGACAAGATTATTGAATGGGCAAGAAGCATTTTACCTGAAGGGAACAGGCTGAAAGAGAGCTTCTATGTTGCGAAGTCCATGATGAAACCCCTCGGTTTAGGATACCAGAAAATTGACATGTGCCCTAACTTCGGCATGTTATACTACCTTGAAAATGTTGAGATGACCGAGTGCATGACATGCGAGCATTCCCGTTACAAACCTAGAACTGGCAGGGGAAAGACTCTAGTGGCATATAAAAAACTTAGATACTTCCCGATCACACCTAGACTGCAGAGGTTATTCATGTCACCAAGGACTGCTGAGCACATGACATGGCACCAAGCACACCATGCGGTTGATGGAGTGATGGTTCATCCTTCTGACGGCGAAGCGTGGAAACGCTTTAACAGTGTTCATCCTCACTTTTCAGCTGAATTAAGGAATGTGCGTCTTGGGTTGTGTACAGACGGATTCAACCCATTTGGGTCATTTGCTGCTCCTTATTCTTGTTGGCCGGTCATACTCACAGTTTATAACTTGCCACCAGGAATGTGTGTGAGGCCGGAGTTCATGTTTTTATCTACTATCATACCCGGTCCAAGAAGCCCGGGGCGGAATATAGATGTTTGTCTTCGACCGTTGATTGATGAGTTGGCGCAGTTGTGGTCCTCCTGAGCTCGACTTATGATATATCGAGGAAACAAAATTTCCTTATGAGGGCGGCATTGATGTGGACTATCAATGATTTTCCAGCTTATGGAATGCTTTCTCGGTTGGAGCACGCATGGGAAACTCGCATGTCCATACCGCATGGAAAACAACAAGGCATTCACGCTAGCAAATAGAGGTAAAGCTTCTTTTTTGACTGTCACCATCGCTTCTTGCCACTTCATCACAGGTACGTAAAGAACAGAAAAGATTTCTTTATTGGCGAGTTGAAAAAGATGTTGCATCCCCGCGTCTTTCCGGTGAAGAATTGCATGATGTTGTCTCGAGTACGGTGACATTGTGTTTGGCCTTCAATCGGGTAAGCAAAAGTTTCCTGGTTTTGGTTTGACCCATAATTGGGTAAAGCGAAGTATCTTTTTTGAGCTTCCTTATTGGAAGACCAATCTGCTCCGCCATAACCTTGACGTCATGTACATCAAAAAGAACATGTTTGAGAATATTTTCAACACCGTCATGGATGTGAAGGGGAAGACAAAGGACAACATCAAGGCTAGATTGGATATAGCTTTATACTCGTAACCGTAAAAATATGGAGTTGGTTTATGATGAGTCACGGGTCGCAAAACCAAGATCAAGCTTCGTGTTAGAGAAAAACGCACAACTGCTAGTCTACAAATGGCTTAAGAGTCTGCATTTTCCGGATGGACATGCATCGAACATATCAAGGCTGGTTAATATAGAGGACTGCAGATTGTATGGAATGAAGAGTCATGACTGCCACGTGTTTATGCAAACACTCATCCCATTAGCTTTTCGTGATTTGTTGCCAAAGGGAATATGGGATGCACTCACGGAGATAAGTCATTTCTTCGAGATATATGCTCCAGCAAGTTGAATGTTGATCACATTGAGAGGCTTCAAACGAATATCGTCGAGACACTATGCAAACTCGAGATGATATTCCCTCCATCATTTTTTGACTCAATGGAGCATCTCCCTATACATCTACCGTTCGAGGCAAAAGCCGGAGGACCAGTCCAATATAGATGGATGTATCCATTCGAACGGTTAGATATTACAGTTTGCAATGTAATTCATATATAAAAGTATTTTCTATGTTTTTCTTAATTGAAAATACTTAATTAATTCAATACAGTACTTGTTTAATCTCAAGAAAAAGGTTAAGAACAAGGCGCATGTTGAGGCTTCGATATGTGAGGCCTATATTGTCGAGGAGATCTCAACATTTATCTCGTACTATTTCAAACCTTATTTGAGAATGAGAATCAATCGCGTTCTACGACATGATGATGGCGGTGAAGTGCCTTCCAGTGGGAACTTGTCAATATTCTCCAATACCGGACGACCCACACCTAAAAATGCCGTAAGAGGAAGATATTTGTCGGAAATAGAGTTCAAACAAGCACACAACTATGTTCTATTTAACTGTGATGAGCTGAGACCTTTTATTCAGTAAGTTTATACTAATTAAAATTTATTAGTAATATACTGTTAATTATATATTGTACTATCATATACTCATTATCACTTGCAGGCAACATCGTCAATATTTGCTCTCCAATAACTCAGCTGACCGAATCCCAGATCTTTCAATTACAAGATGAGCAGTTTGCCACGTGGTTCGAGAACACGGTAAGCACTATCACAAACTCATTCTAACTTGCAAAATTACTGTACGTATGCATGTCATTACGGGATTCTCGTTCATTTACTGTTTATTGATGTACATTACATGCAAGGTTTATCAAATGGGAAGGAGTGCACCTAAGTCATTGTCTTCACTAAGCCTGGGGCCTGAAAGAAAATGTAAGTGCTACAACGAGTATTTTGTCAATGGATATGTTTTCCATACTGAAGAATACGGGCAAGGAAGAAAGACATACAACAACGGTGTTTGTGTTAAGGGATCCACTAGTAGTGAGTTAGAAGTTGACTACTATGGTAGATTAGAAGAGGTCGTCGAACTGCAATATCATAACGAGCAAAATATAGTGTTTTTATTCAAATGCTATTGGTATGACACGACTGACAGAGGAATCAGAGTTGATCCGCACTATGGTCCGGTCGAAATCAACTCAAAAGCTAGACTCCGCAACATAAACGATGTCTTTGTTTTCGCAAAGCAATGTCAACAAGTTTATTACACATACACCCCTTCATTTAGAAAGGATCGATCAAGAGTGGATTGGTTATCCGTTTTAAAAACGAAACCCCGGGGTCGTGTCGAGGTTGTTCAGGACGAGAATGAAGACACAAGTGTGCGAGATGAAGTCTTTCAAGTTAGTGAGTTGGTTGAACCATATCGAGTTGCTCCTTCGATTGAATTGGAAGAAAATTCAAATTTTCATGTTTTCGATGATAGTCTTGTTGATGTTGACGCAAAAGAGTTAAATTTTGTTTTGAGCTCTAGCGGACAACCAAATATCGATGAAGAAGATGATATTCATATTGAAGATTGCGATGAAGGTGATGACAATTCAATTGATGACGAAGAAGAAAAAAATTCTGACTAACTACCAAAATGAAGCCCTATGTAAAACCCTTTTTTTCATGTAATTTAGATTATGAATGATATATATATTTTGAAACACAAAATATTTATTACCTGAAATAATTAGTTGAAATGCCACAATTATGAGATAAGTCCTTGAAATAATTAGTTGAAATGCCACAATTATGAGATAAGTCCTTGAAATAATTATTGATAATGGATGATATATTTTGTGACATGAAATAATTACTTGAAATGCCACCCAATCACCGACGACCTTAAGTCCGTCGGCATTTCACAGAGAGTTCGAAAATAATTACTTGAAATGCCACCCAATCACCGACGGCCACACCGACGGCCTTAAGTCCGTCGGCATTTCACAGAGAGTTCGAAAATAATTACTTGAAATGCCACCCAATCACCGACGGCCACACCGGAGACCTTAAGTCCGTCGGCATTTCACAGAGAGTTCGAAAATAATTACTTGAAATGCCACCCGATCACCGACGGCCACACCGATGAATTTAAATCCGTCGGTACATTGTCGGCGGGTCAATTTTACCGACAACATTACCGACGGACCGCGCGAATTTCAAAGGGTTGCGCATTAAATACGCCTCTGACCGCGTAATCTTGCCGACGGAATTACCGACGGACCACGAAAAATATGGAGGGTCATTAAAAATTTTGGTGCGAAATTCAAAATTTACCGACGGATTTTTAACACATCACCGACGGAATAAATTAAAATAATAATTAATTTTATATCCGTCGGTGAATCCGTCGTAAAACCGCCATATAAGTTCAAGTGACCGCCCGTTCAGTTCATTTTTTCTTCTCCTTCGTTTCTCTCCTTCGGTGAATCCTCTCCATTCTTCAAAGCTTTCACCTCCAATCTCTAGCAAGTTTTCTTCATCATCTTCATTAGTTTAAAAGGTTAGTGTTTCCTCTATTTCATTTTACTTTAATAGTTTTTTTTTGCTATTTTTTTGGGTATTTTTTTTTGTTTTGGTGTATTTTTTGTAATGTAGATAAAGTCTATAGTTTTTTTTGCATAATTCATTGCGAAAGTATATAGTTTTTTTTTGAATTTATTGAATATTTTTTATTGTTGTATTGGCATAATTATTATTAGTTAATTTGTTGAATTTTTATTGTTAATGTTGAATTTACCATTGAATTAGTAATTGAATATGTCGAAATAATTATTAATTTTACTTTATTATTGCATGATTTGTGTTTAATTTTTTCCATTTATTTTGATTGTTATTCTAGAGTTTTTTTTAATTTATTTTTTTGTTGTATTGGCATAATTATTGAATAATTACTTGAATTGTAATTGTTAATGTTGAATTTACCGTAGAATTAGTAATTGAATATGTTGGAATAATTATTAGTTTTACTCTATTATTGCATGCTTTGTGTTTAATTTTTTCCATTTATTTTGATTGTTATTCTAGAGTTTTTTATTTATTTATTGTTTTGTTGTATTGGCATAATTATTGAATAATTACTTGAATTGTAATTCTTAATGTTGAATTTACCTTAGGATTAGTAATTGAATATGTTGGAATAATTAGTATAGATTGGGTAAATTGGTTGTGGCTATTGTTAATATGTGCGGTTTGTGGATTTGGGTAGTATCCGGTATAGGGGAGGTAATTGGCTGCTCAGTTCCGTTCTTTGCGCACATGCGAAACGGATGGTAAGATTAATTTAAATGAAATATATCGTTAAATTCAGTTGTTGTTAATATATCTTTTTTCATTATAGGCTGCGTCTCTTGGACGTGAGCCGAGCCCGATGGAGCCGTTTGTGGAGACGCACGTGCGGAGTCAAGACCGCGGAAGAGGGGGCGCAACGGTTCGTTGATAACCGTGCTCGGCATTTCGTGGTATGTTTGTTCAACCATTTTATTTTGTAAGTTATTATGTAAGTTATTATGTTTATTGTATTGAATATGATGATTACTTTTTTTATTTTATTTTTAGGAGACCTATAATAATAGGTTGAGGGAGAGATACGGGGACGATACTTTGACCCATCCGGAATTCGATCCGGATTTGTGGATGGAGGTTGGCTTGTCGGTGGACCCGATAAAAAATCGGGTTTACGGGCTCTCCAACACTACGGCCTACAACTTGCGGTCGACCCGTAGTATTTCAACCGTTGGGAGCTCCCAATCAATATCAAGCTCCCAATCTAAGGAGTTCGTGGCTTTGCAGCAACTCACCGAGAAATACGATAACCTAAAAGCGGAGTACGCACAACTCAAAGCGTCTCATGCACAACAAAGAGCGGAACAAAGAGCGGAGTCTGAGCAATTCAAAGCGTCTCAAGCACAACAAAAAGCGGAGTATGAAGCGGCTCATGAACAGCAAAAAGCGGCTTATGACCAGCTTTATGAAATGATTATGAAATTGTCAAATAGCGGAACATGTGCGCCTAATCCTTTTTGGCCGTATAACCACCAGCCTCCGCTAGGATCTCCTCCTCCTCCTCAAGCTCCATCATCTTTATATTAATTTGTAATCAACATTATTTACCTTTAAAACTTCATTTATTATTTTTCTTGAAACATATTCAGTTTGTAATGAATATTATTTAATTTTGTTTTTTTTTTGTTTTTTTATGTTTAATATAAATTTTATTTGCATAATTGGTTTGTATTACAATTAATTTATATAATTTTATATTATATATCCTAAATAATTTTTTAAAAACAAATTAAGAAAAAAACTATTACTAAGGATTTTACCGACGGATGAATTCGGTCGGTATTTTAAACACTCACCGACAGAATTACCGACGGACGTAATCCGTCGGCATTTAACGATAGCTTCCACAATCACCGACGCATTTACAGACGGACATATTCTGTCGGTATTTCATACACTCACCAACAAATTTACCGACGACTAGTTTCCGTCGGTCAATTACAATATACCGACGGACTAAAAATCCGTCGGTATATTTCAAGCGGGAATCTTTTTTTTTTGGCGCGCAAATTCCGTCGGCAAATGGTTTTTTTTTTTTTCCGACCGATATAGCGACGGAATGGGGAATCACCGATGAAGGGAAAGCCGACGGACGTAATCCGTCGGGGATTACGTCGGTAAAAAAATCACTGACGAACTTCTAATCACACACCGACAGAATTTATCCGTCGGTAAAACTGTGAAATCTTGTAGTGAATTTAATCTCCAAAATAAACATTTAATATGAAACATTAACATGATTTAAATAAATTATGGTGAATGAGAAATTGATCTCAGATAACCCTTGATTGACATATTTCGATGAAACTCAAAACCCTCAATGAGAACTTTATCCCACGTAGCAAAGAAACAAAAAATTCTTAGGTGTTTGTGAAGTGAAAAGTTGAAAATTTAAATTAAATCCAAAGAGCACCAAAGCTTTTAAAAGAGAGAAGTTCTAAGCAAAGTGAGTTTTGGGTTTAAACACGGGCTCGCCAGCCCGGCCGACCCATGTTCGGGCTTGGGTTTGAGTTTATTGTTAAATAATATTTTGGGTTACAAGAGATTATTTTTTGTCAATTGAATTTTGGACTGGGGCTTGATCCATGAAGAATTATTTCTTCATTCCCATTATTTTGTCTAGTCTAGCCCATGAATGTTAACACTTGAACACTCTCTTCTATAAGCATTTTCTGCTAACTTGAATAGTTTTTTTAGCTCAAAAATCATATTTATAGCAAAACATTTAGTTTTAATTATTGATTTATAGTGACTAATCTAACATTGATAATGGTAGGAATTAATTCTAATTATTATCATAATTAATTCTTTAACCTTTTACCATTTAAAATCCATTATAAATGGGGGGGGGGGGTTAAGGGTTTCTTACAAGTTTTTCAAGATTCTTACATATTCTTTCTCATCTCATTTTTAGTGTTTTTCTTTTCTTTTTATGTTATGGTTTTCCTTCCAAATCTAGAGCTTAGATTCACTTTGTTGAGATATAATTAAATTCTTTACTTTAGTTTAAAGACCTTGTTTAGAAAGCATCTAAACTAAGGTGGTGATGTTGGAATCTTGAAAGACATATTACAAACATTCTTTCCTACAAGTTTTTCAAGATTTTTACACACTCTTTCTCATCTTATTTTTAGTGTATTTCTTCTCTTTTTATGTTATGGTTTTCCTTCCAAATCTAGAGCTTAGGTTCACTTTGTTGGGATATAATTAAGTTCTTTACTTTAGTTTAAAGACCTTGTTTGGGAGGCATATAAACTAAGGTGGTGATGTTGGAATCTTGAGAGGCACATTACAAACATTCTTTGTACCAAGAGAGGAAATGATTCATCATTAACAATAACAAAAGCTTCATTATTTTAAAGTGCTTCAATAAATAAGTACATTTGTTTGCTTTTATTTGAAACTTAGATATTTTATATTATTAGTATGCATGCTAGGACTTTATTTTGATATAAATCGCAAGTTTGGTATATGTTTAGTATGCATGGTAAAATCTTTATTTTTTTTTATTCATAACATGTTTTTCATGAGTTATGCTTTTACATGCTTATAGCTTTAAATATGTATAAACTTTAGTATTTTCTTGGATAACTCTTGTTTAATATGCCTTTATGATGATAAACTAAATAATCTATGTTAATTATTTTGAGATATAAAATCTTAAGACTTTAGTTGCATGTTATTTGTTTAGTGAATATGTGTGTATTTTAGTGGTATGCTTCTTTGTTTAAACAAAACTTTATTAGCATGAGGCATGTTAAAAAGATCTAAAACTATTTATTTTGTTTTATCTTACTTTGTTGAAAAAGTTCTTTGCATGCTTTAATACATGTTATCTTTTAAAAGATTTTTTTGTGTGTGTTTATATGTTTATACATGTTTTGCAAACTTGTTGGTATGATCATGCTATTTGTTTATCTTGCTCTTTTTTTTTATGCATGTTAATATTTATATCCTTTTGAACTACAATAAACAAAAGTGTTTATTTTTTTTTATCTTGCATAGTTTAAATATTTTTGTTTTTGAAGTTGCTTTATTACAAGTTTTTATGTTGCTTTATTACAAGTTTTTATTTTATATATTGCATGTTGGCCAAAATATTTATAAATAGTATTGACTATCATTTATTTATTTTTATAGATTTTATCATGTCTTATACACATTCTACTCAAGATTTAGTTGTCCAAACCATTGTTGCTTTAGCAAGTACTACTTTGGTAGTGAAGATTCCACCAACACCTTCTATAATGCATGGTGAAAAACTTGAAAAAGTTCAATGGATTGAACTTTAAGAGGTGGCAATAAAATATGCTATTCCATTTGACCACTTTAAACTCGACAAAGTTTTTGATTGAGATAATACCACATTCATCAGAAAATGAATATGATCGTACTATTATGGTGGTTGTGGATGCATGAAATCATATTGATTTTGTGTGTAAAAACTACATCTTGAATGAATTAGACAATACACTATATGATGTGTATAGTTTCATCAAGAGTGAAAAAGTACTATGGAAAGCTATATATAAAAAGTACAGGGTTGAAAATGTAGGTATGGAGAAATTCATAATCAAACAATTTCTAAATTTTAAGATGGTTGATTCAATGACCGTGATGAGCCAAGTTCAAGAGTTCAAACTCATTTTGCATGATATACATGTTGAAGGTATATATATAAATGAGTCCTTCTAAATGGATGTAATCATTGAAAAATTATCACCATCATGAAAATACATCAAGAACTATCTTAAACATAAGCGCAAAGAGATGAGAATTGAAGACCGCATTTTAAGGTTAAGGATAGAAGAAGACAATAAGTTATTCTAAAAAAGACAAACTCTTATAGTGCCTAAAAAACAAATGTTGTGGAACAAGTGGTAAAGTCCCACAACAAAAATTAAAAGAAGAAGCTTGTTATGAAAAACAAATGAATCATAAAGAAGTTCAATGGCAAATGCTTTATCTGCAGCAAGATTAGGCATCTAGCAAGAAATTGTAAAAACAAGGATCAGTAAGGAAACCCTAGGAAAAAGATTGCTCAAGCTAATGTCACCGAGGTTTATCAACTCACTAATGAAGTTTCTTTTAAGATATTTTTCCATGAAATGAAGCATGGAAAAATCTTTTACTGGAAAGAACAATTGAGGCTAACTCATGTAATCACCAACAATAAAAAGTTGAGAGATAAATATGAATCTAGATATCTAGTCTTTAAACACGGTCATGGACTAAGTTGTATTTAATAAATTTGTTTATTGGAACTAATTTTTTATATTAATAAAATGATAACAAAAAATACTGATGCAACCATATTATTCGATAGTTTTACCCATATTTACCTAGCATTTTGGCTATGTTCTATATATAAAATACCTTGATATTCTTTGTATATATTTTGAAGGCACTTTTGGATGTAAGATTAAAAAAGAAGTAAATTGGAGATAATTGCCAGATTTGACATCCGATCAATGTTTTGTGCGGAGCTTGAGCTCTAGAGGTCGAAATGAAGTGATTTCAATGGAATTAAAAAGCTAACACACATACCTTTCTATAAATATATGGAAAGAAAAATAAAAAGAGAAAGAGCATGGAAATCGCAACCTTCAAAGACAAATCTTGTATTCTGCCAATGTTGACCTTCAGATATTCCTACTTGAATATCTTGAGTTAGAGAAGTCTATTTGATGCAAACTTAATTTTGAGGGATTCCTGACTAGAAGACATATCCTCCTACCAAAGTTTAGCAAAAAAAGAGCTCATATGAGAGAGATATGAGTTTTTTAAGATGACACATAAATTCTACCAGCAGGCAGGTTTTGTGAAGAAACAAGTCTAATTTACTTCCTAAAGCATCAAAACCGACATGCAAGTCTTTATTTTGGAAATTTAGCTCCTTTTAATCCAAAGTCAAAGCTTGAAGATTTTATGCAAGGCTATTTCTTATTTTTTAGAAAAATAGTTATTGCACTACTTAAATGTAAATTGTCTACTTAGAAAAATACTATTTTGTAGGAAAGAGGGATTAGAGTTTCCTATCAAATATAAAGAAAGAGAGAAAGGAAGAGAGGGGCGGCCAAAAAGAAAAGAAAAACTCACCCTTTCCTCCTAGACCTAAAATCCTGAATTCATATTTTTTTATATTAGTTTTTCAATAGACAAGGCTAAGTTCTTTTTCTTGGTTGCAATGATACAAAAACTTTCGGATTTCAAGAATAGTGAAATCCATTTTACATTTTCTTTTCAGTTTCTATGATGAGTATGAGTATATTTTTTTTCTATGTTTTTTTTTCTATGATTGTTTAGTTTGATTGTTAGAGCTGACTCTAATTTATTATTCTAACCAATTTACTGCTAAGTTTGCTATCAAAACTGAAATTATGATATATGAACTTGTGAAGCATCTGACTTTAATAACAGTGGCGGATATATGTTATTAATTTTAGGGAAAACATTCGATCAAATCAAACATAGACTGCAAATAGTTATGTTGTCTAGTTCTTAAGGCTGCCATTAAATTAAATTACTAGTGCGGACACTGTAGTTGTTTAATGGTTATGGTTAGTTACATTGCGAATAGTTTAACTAACTAATGTTAAGAAAAGATAAATATTCAGAATATAAATTAACGTTTTGTTTCCATGATCGGTTCTGATTTCCGTAGGTAGACGTCTACTTGAAACCAATGTTTGTTCTCTTGATAATTTTATAATTTATTTAATTTAGCTTGATTGTTTTGTTCTGTTATAGCCTAGATAACCTCAAAACTCCCTCCAATTACATATCATGTAGCATAAAAATCTGAACTAAACCTTTCTCATGGGATCAGCCCCTTACTTGCTCTCTACTA
This sequence comes from Populus x sibirica, assembly GCA_019202695.1. NCBI lineage: Eukaryota > Viridiplantae > Streptophyta > Magnoliopsida > Malpighiales > Salicaceae > Populus > Populus x sibirica. Next base: position 1,733,121 of record JAGMVL010000702.1, on the reverse strand, counting down.
TCTTTTTTTATTTATGTTAAGGTAATTAATTTGTATTACCGCAACATCGCAACAAATACAAGTACAAGAAAGCAATGAACAAAATAAGTAAAATTTAAATGATATTGCATAATTTATTTTAAATAATCTCAATTAAAATTGAATATCCGCTAGATTAGGCATCCACTTATACAGTTAATTGATACATTTTAATTAATTTACATTCAAATAAATAAAAAGGAAAGAAAAATAAAAAGCTAAAAAGGGCCAAGAGCTTGGGCTAATATAGCCTAATACACTTTGCCCATTAATATAAAAGGCCATGCACTTGAACCTGCAAGGCTAGGTCTGTGCACCTGCCTTTTCATTTTTATTTTATATCCGCAGCAGAATATGGATCAAATAGCAAGTTCGAGTTAAAGGAGCATAACCACACAAAGAAAATAAGAAAACATGTTCCTACAAAGAGAAGACTACATACAAACTATCTGAAGCATTTACACTAACAAGAACCAGTGAACAAAATAGCAAAATGGACGACAAGGACACAAGCAAGAAGACAATACAACTTGATCTGGTAATATCTTTCCCTATCTATTTTTTGGAATAAACTTCACCTTGAAGCCGAATTTGTTTATTGAACCTCTGAATAAACTCCTCAGCTCTTGTATTTATTTCTTCATTGGACATATTTGCATACCCATCTTTTTCTTCAATAGAGTCTGGTGGTTCATACTCTTCAGTTTCTATCCTACGTATAATGTTCTTGCTCTCATCGAACATCACCCGCTTAAAACTCTCTGACTTACTACGTTGAAGAGTTTTTTCTACAACAACCTTCTTCTTGCGACGATAAGCTTCACCAAGTTTTAGGGCACTAGTTTCTAGCTTCTTTACTTGGGGATTAACGGCAGGAGCATTTTCATGCTCATCACTTTCATGAACAATTGGCAATTTTCCTTGGTGAACATTTCTTCTCTTTTCTCGACTATCTTTTTTAACCTCTTCTTCATCCAAGCGTCCTGTCTTGATAATTTCCCGGTAGCATGAGGGAAATGATGGAACACTTCTTCGCCTCCTCATTATTACGTACTCTTCATAAACACCATGTTTATTAATACCTTTTGACGAAGAAGAGAATGAACCATAATCCAGGGCAATGATGAGGATTAGAGTGTTGGTAATGAAAAACCTAAATTTAGTGCTGTTAAAGAGCTTTCAAGGGGAGAGATTGAAAAGATAGAAAATAGAGATATAGACAAAAATAGAGAGAACGAAGGCAAAGAATGACACTACCTTGGCTTTTTGTGGGTAGTCTCTAGATTTGAAGGCCTTGATTGAACCTAGAACTAAATTTGGTGGTGGTTTCTCCATTTTTTAAGGTAGAGAGGGGGTTGTGAGAGATTGTAGGATGGTTTATACAACGAAGACTTTCCTTTTCTTTATGATTTTGTGGTCGATGAAGCTCCAAATATTAGGGGATTATATAGGGACCAAATAACGTGACAAATAATTATTTTTGCAATTACATATATCAAATTAGATGTCAAATTTGATTAAAATATCAAATAAAAAAAAAAGAGATTTGAATCACTAAATCAATTCATGAATTATTGGGTTAGCCCATAATCAGTGACCATATAAAAAAGAGAAAGAAAATAGTAGTAGAAAGAAACAATATTATCATGTTCCACGAAATTGTATCACTAGGCATAATCACATTAAATAATAAAAATTCATGTTTTTTATTTATTGTCTAAGTATACCTTATTTACAAAAACTTGACCTTTGTCTATGCACAAAATTATTGCTTTTATGGGCATGCCTTTGAATTTTTACCATTTTTTTGAATTCATGAGAGATTTTTGTCTTTTAGAGACACTTTATCATGGTACCCGGAGACAAATTGTCACGAGGATCTAGAGATGTTTGTCATGGGGACTTGGAGACAAGTGGTCACGAGGACTTAAGATAGTTGGTTATATGGACCTAGAGATATAATGAAGATTCAATGGAGATTTTGCCATGGAAATTTCATGGAGATGTTTCATGAATAGAGACATGGAGATATACTATTTCTTTTTTGAAATTTCAAAAGATGATGGAGATATAATTTATGGGATTTATCTTATTTAAGGTAGTACATCACGAGGATTGTTTCCTATTTGTTCATATTGTATCTCCTCCTTCACAACTTCTTGAAGTTACCATTTGGAGAATAATATTTTTATCTCTTTTATGAGTGCATGACACTTTTCTATGCGTGTCTATTATCATAGTGAAAGAGATAATTTGTAAGGGTTTCTCATGTTTGAACCACTTTTTATTGAATGTGGATATTGTAGGAAGTCCTTTCCCTTTACAACAACCAACACCTCAGCATGTGTCATTGTGAGAGGTATGGTAATGAGCTCGAAGAATGTCAGACAATCATGGATGAGCTTTTGGTGCTTCTTTTGGATGGTCTCGTTGGAGATCAATGGCATGGTGGAGACTCTTCTTGTGTGTGGAAACATGAGTGACCTTATAAGGTTCTTTGTGTTTGAACCACTTTTTATTGGAGGTAAGTATTGTAGGAAGTATTTTCCCTGTATGGAAGCTAACACCTTAGCATGTGTCATTGTAAGAGTTATGGTTATGAGCTTAGAAAATGTCAAACGATCATGGATGTGCCCCTTTATGCTTATTTTCAATGCTCTCGTTTGAGATTACTGGCGTGGTGGAGACTCTTCTTGTGTGTATAAGCGTAGGTGACCTTGTTTGGTCATGCTAGCTTTTTCCACCGTAATGTAACTTTTCATTGTGTGTTTGACGCTAAGGATATTTTTATTAGGGAATGTGCATAACCTTTCCCATAAGCAATAATTGTAGATTCTATTGATCAAGGCTTTAATGGTTATGGGTTCAAACAAATTCTCCATATTTAGCATTTTCTTGTTGAATCTCTAAAGATATGCGCTCGTGTTTTCATCATCTCATTGTGTGATGTCAAAGATCTATAGGGTGCTATTTTTTGCTAGAATGCTTGTGCTAAAACAAGAGATAAGCTTTACATAAAGATTATGAAGACCTAGGATGGAGCCAGGTTTAAGGCTATGATACCACACCTTTAGCAGATCCATGGAAAGTTATGAGGAAAAGCTTACATATGACATCACTTTTATTATCACTAGCTTTAGAATGCTTATGATATTTTGTATGTACTACCTAGGGCCTGTAAGGCCATGATAGTTGTACAAGTTGGCTTTAGTAGTGACACAATCCTTGGTGAGGTGAGTGTGTAACAATCTGTGACAAAGTGAAGATTCTCCTATTTGGTGGGAATGGTGTGTAAGAGTTGGGGTTGATACAGTATCATGCACTTCGTGCCTAGCATTTTATGATAAGGAGCATGAGAATGAGAAGACAGAGATTCAGAAGAGAATTAGTGGAGATAACCAAGTTTATGGCTTGGATTTGCTGGGGAGTGTTGGCTTATTTGGAGAGTTGGAGTATTGTGCCTACTTGAAATGTTGTTTTATCTAGTTTCTTCCTAAAATTAGAGTTGTCTTTGTGCACCTAGTGTTGTGGGTTGACTTTTTTTGTTGGTTGTACTAAAGAGAGCAAAAATGTTCTTGTATGGCTAGAACAAAGTTGATGAGTACTTGCACTTTTTAAGAGAGTTGTTGGATACCTAAAGGAATTGGAGTCCCTATAGAAAGATCAGTTACTCTTTCATATATTGGAGCATTGTAAGCCATGTAATTTTTTTTATAGATGTTGAATGGGAATGAGCAAGCTGATGAAATCGTAGAAGAACTTCACATAAAAATAGACTTTCCCAGGTTGAGTTTTGGGCCTGAGTCATTCTTGTAAAAACAAGTCCCTCATGGAATTAAGGGCACTCTAATGCTTAAGTTAATATTTGAGTTTGATTGATCAAATGACAAGTATGTAAAAAATCAAGAGGATGAAAAACAATGTTTAGTTATATATAGAGAAGCTCTGTGTGTTCTCTCTATGTTATTGGAATGAAAAAAAATATATTTTCTCTCTCTCATCAAACCTGAGAATATATAACATACATTGAAAAAAAATCTGGAGTAGCTCACCATGAAATGTGGTATTTTTCACTATGGTAGCTCGAGCTGAAGTCATAGCTAAAGTCAAGCTTGTACAACTCAACATAATGGCAGCTTAAAAAAAAAGAAAATTGAAATAGAAAAAAAAATTGAAAGAAAGGAAAGAAAGAGAAAAGAAGAAGAGAGAAAGGATGGTGAGCTTATTGGGCTCTACAAACCAGCCCAATAGTTACAGGGTAGCTCGGTTGAGTCAAGAATTAGCCGAGCTATATGGTAGCGCGATCTATTGAGGCTGCATATGATAGCCCAATTCAAGGTTGCGTAGCCTTGGTATGGGCTACAAGTGCAACCTTTGTGTAGGTTGCATATAACCTACATCTAAGTTGTCAACAGCTTAGATTGAGGTTGCATGTGTAGTCTTAATGAGGGTTGTTTTTATAGTCCAAATTGATTTTTTTTTTTGTATCATCAATACACAATTTTGATGGAGGAAGTAGCCTAATTGACTAGTCTCCTTTTCAAGGGACATATGCTGGCCTTTTTCGAATAAAAAAAAAGGGGCCAATTTGACATGTTTTTTTTTTCTTCTAAGGGATTGATGTTGAGTTTTTACATATAATTAAAAAATTAATAAATTAAATGGTAGATAAAGCTAAAAAAAATACTTAGATAGTTAATGGTTGTAGGAGAAAGTTCATAGTAAATGTATCATTTCTTTTGAAAAGATATGGTAAGAATGATATTGATCTTTTCTTAGGCATAATTAACCCTTTACCTAAATCTCTGGAATTAGTGTATTTTTAGGTCTCCTAGTTTTTTTTTAATTACTAGATGACGACTTTAATTTTCCAAAATTTTCCATACAGAGCAAATTCTTTAAGTTTTCTTTGGTCAGTAAAAAGAAAAGCAAGACATGATTTTTTATATATTAACATACCTGTTTTTTTTTTTTTCTAAACAATGATCTTTTTACTCATAATGAACATTTATTAGTTTGTCATGAAATCATTTTAGTTGTACCAAATGCCTTTTCATTTTATTTTTCAAAATGTCTCATACACAAACAACACAATCATATTACAAGTAAAATATACTAAAACAAAATTGTGTTCCGCTGCAACAATATAGACAAATTCACTATTCACATCATAGTAGCGCTAGCATGACTTGACAAAGTGGCCTATTGGTCCATGATGTTTCTGCTTACTTACATCTTGATACATTAATTTTTTTTTTCTTTTTTGGTCCTTAAACTTTATTTTCATCACTTTTCAATCCTTGGATTTTGTGAGGGAAGAGAGAAAGTCACTAAAAAAAAAATAAAAGGGGAGAGAAAATATTTAAACTATATATTACATTCTAGCCATAAAATGGCCAAACTTGGTATCAATCTGTTTGTCCTACAGATGAGAGTTCAATGATATTGGTTTTTCTCATCAACCATGCCTACAAAAATAGATTGGGACCTATAAAAATTATTAAGATTCGATTTGATTTTTAGTTTTTTAAGTGACTTTATAGTGTTTTGGGGTTTGAAATGAGGTAATTTAGGTTTTTAAGGTGTTTGAAATGTGTTTTACACTGAAAATGGGTTAAAAATGTGTTTTGAGAGTAAAAAATATGGCCTGAATTTTAAGCAACAGGAGTTTGTTGAAAAATTATTGAAGCAGTCTACAAGTCATTTACTGAAATTGTTTTATATTTTTTGGATGATGAGTTGTCTACTATCACTTTTTTTACATTGAGAAAACAACACATCGTTCAAAAAATATTAAGGGTACACACACACACGATTCTTGGCAAGACCTAAATGCATCGAGTCCAGGCCCAGTCGCATTTGCCTTTTCCCTTTTTAAGGCCAGGAGTGTGGAGCTTGGCCTTCTAGGCTCATAATTTTTTTTAATTTAAAATAAATCTTTCTTTAAATTAATAATTACAATGCTATTTAAGAAATTATCTGATAGTTTCTTACTTATTTTCTTAATAAGATTATACATTTTATGCTTATATTTGCAATCACTTTTTTAACAATTACATATGAGCTTGATATTCAATAAATTGTAAGAAATTGCATATTAATATTCCATGGAAATTAAACAGTCTTTTGATTGTTAATTTTTATATGGTTTTCATGAGTTAATTATTCTTTTTTCATATAAACACATAAAAATTATCAAGACATTCTTTTTTTTGTTGTTTGAAACTTGGATTTTACATTATGATTAATTTTTTCTTATAAAACATTCTATGAATGAAACAAATATGTTTTCATGAAAAAAAAAATTGATACAGAAATGAGAGTTGTTGTTACCTATTTTTAGAAGAAAAAAAATGAAGAAGAAAACAAATCAAAAACATTATCGGAAGAAAACCAAAAAAATATATAGTAGTTAGAAGAGAACACAGGGGCACCCAGAAAATGACCAAAGATTGGTTGAGGAAATTCAAAAATACAAAGATTGAAATTTGACAGTATATTTTTAACTGATGAAGGCGTTATTGACAAAGAAAAATCAATTTCAGAAGAAAAGTCTAAAATCAGATGTTTAAGGACTCAATTAGATTTTGTTGAAACATTAATTGAGTTTATGAAGGGTTTGATTGCAAGAAAAATTGATTTTTAAGTCAATTTAGGCTTTAATTGGAAGAAATTAAAGTTTAGGGGTTAAATTACAATTTTTAAGAGTTAATTTAGTCAAATCAGGGGCTTAATTGCATAAATATTGAAGTTTGATGGACAATTAGGAACTTAATTGAAGAAATCCAAAACCAAGGACCAAACTGAAAAAGATGCGTAAATATAGGAACTGAAATTGACCAAACATAGGTCATATTGAAGAAATTGAAAGTTTGTTGATGAATTGAGAGTCAAAATACACAAATTCAAAACCAAGGACCAAAGTGAAAAAAGGTGGCCAACTTCAGGGCTGACATTTGAATTTGACAGGGATGCAATTGAATTGATTCTTAAAATCAAAATCTCAATTAAGGACTGATTTGGAAATTGACACTTTTTGATGCTTTTTTTTTTAATGAAACAACGCATTTTGTACAAAACGATGTCGTTTCACTCACTATTCTTTGAAAAAAACGAAGCAAAACGATGCTGTTTTGACGGCATTGTACACCATTTTCTTCTTGTGGTCGCACAAAGGCAGGGGAAGAAGGTTTTTCTTCCCCTCTTTTGCAACACCTGTTTCTCTCTCTCCCTCCCATTTGCCAAAAAAACTCCGACACAACCCACACCGCTCATAGCCTACCACCATGATGAAAGGGGCAGAGGAGATAAGCCTTGTGGGTGGCTTTGGGGCGGCTGCACAGAGCCCACCCCAGCCACCCTACCCCTTCGCCATGACTGAATAGGGGTAAGGTAGCTCTTTCTCTCCCTGCCCTTTATAAATACCCCCTCACCAGGGGATGGAGTGGGGGACGAGAAGATAAGAGAGGAAACGAGAGAAAAGAAAAAAATAGAAATGAAAGAGAAAATGGAGAGGGATGGAGAGACGGAAAAAAAAGGAAAAACAGGGGACAAAAAAAAAGAAACAAGAGATTAGGAAGAGCATAAACAAAAAATAAAGAAACATAAAAGAAAAAAAGAAGAAGAGAAAAAATAGAGACAAAACATGAAAGAGAACCACCACCATTTTTCTCCTTGTAGTTGCTTGAAACCACCGTCATTCTACCACCAGCACCACCAACACCACTGCCAGATTAGTGATTAGTACTTAAAAGTGCATTTTTATCAAGGTTTTATATCATCATTTTGCACTTGAAGTATCATTAACTCCTTAACTAAAGCATGTTTTATAATAACATATCTAATTATATAAGATACCTTTAATTTATGGTAAATGTTCATCTTAAATGCAGGCCTATCACATAAATGAAAGAATTGATTGATGAGTTGAAATACTAAAATTGAAAGGACAAAGAGATGGCTAAACTTAGAAAAGAGATGCTGGTGCAGTCCAAACTAGAACACTATTCGGTAATTGGGTAATATCTGGAACTGTAGATCTTGGATTTAGGTCCATTTTATATGGATGGAAAGATAAGACATAGGCCTACAACTTTCATGTGGAGCCCAAGATTTAAAAAGGCCGTTTTCAAGTCCAAATTGTAGCAACAAAGAAGTCTGAATCTGTCCTGCAGCCCGGCACGCTCTTCGAGTGTTCAGCCCATATCTCGAGTTCTAGAAGTCCAAATGACATCAAATATTTACCCTAGAAAGATGAGATAATTTCCTAGAACTTTCATGATTGAAGTCTGTTCAAATTATGACATTATCAATGATGTTTTTAGCAGACAAGAAGATAAGAATTGTCACCAAGTCAAGATGTGGCCACCCACTCATTAATTAGTCAACAAATCAATAGTTCCGAATTTTGGCCTATAAAAGGAGGCATTTGCCATGTATTTAGGCATCTTGGTGTTCAGATCAAGATCATGCTCTTGCTCTCTCTTTATATTTTGTAATGCTTAAGTTTTGCTTATATTAATTTCTTGCTTATGCTTTTCATTTCCTTTCCTTGTTTATTTATGTTTCTCTCTTTCATTATGTTTAGCTAAGTTAATTATGTCAAGGTGAAAAGGGTATACTAATGGTGTAAGAATAAGTATAATATAAACTTAACATGGACCTTAATGTTGGATACTAATATGCTTTATATTTGTAATCTTGTTCACTTTTAATACTTTGCTTGTGAAATGGTTAATCTAGATTTATGTTGTATAACACTTGGGACAACAAATACTTGGCACTTTCATAGCCCTTACCTGTATGGTATAACCGACACCCGAGCTATGAAAGGAACTTGATTTGTTGTTAACATAAGTTATAATCATGAATGCCCGACAACATTTACAAGTATTAGCATTATTCGAATAAGATAACTAATGTAATCATGTTAACAATTTATAATCCGATTGGAACCTCCTTTGTGTGTGGTTTCCAATTGAATAAAAAGAGTTTATACTATACTTGTTTGAAATATCATTAGTGGATCCTCTAACCTTGACATTTGTTGTTATCATTGTTTAATCCTTACGTTAATCTTCCATCTCAAAATTCTCATCAACTTCTTCCTCTTCTTCTTCACTATTATTATTATTATTGTTGTTATTGTTGTTGTTGTATTATTGTTATCTATAATTTATACAATTAACCTCCCTGTGGTTCGACCCTGGTCTTATCGGGTTATTTATTACTTCGACACTCCTGCACTTGGGAGAAGACATCAATCTTTTGGTCGTGTCAATTAACCTTCCCTCTCCTCCTCCTCCTCATTCTTCTTCTTATTCTTTTTCCTCGTCTTCCTTCTCCACTGTTCTACTAGTGAACAGTGGAGAGTTTTCTCCACTATTTTCTAGGCCAGACAACTCCGGCCCAGTCCCATAAAAAAACAGAAAGAATATCTATTGGGCTGACATTGGCCTAACCCCTGTTTTGGACCGATGTTGGCCCAATTCTTTTAGGCCAACCTCATCCTAATTTCTTCTGGGCTGATTTTGGCCCAGCCAGGATGGGCTCAACCCATATAATTAGGCTAGACCCATCTTATTATTATTATTATTATTATTATTATTATTATTATTATTATTATTATTATTATATTGTAGGATACAAATCCAGTTATAAAATACTCGGTTTTCTCTGAAATGTTGCAAAAAAATATATATAAAAAAACAACAAAAAATATCTTATTTTCATGCACACGAACAAGTCTCTTAAAGATTTAATAATCATATCGTATTTTCATACAAAAAAATAAAAAAAATACATATTAGCATACATTTTGAACTTTAATAACCAGTTTATTAAAGCTATGAAAACTAGGATCTTATTTCAAAAATACTAAAAAAATTATTTTATTTTCTTTTAGTATCTGGGGTTACGAACTTATACGTAAATTGTATTCTTGATATTAAATATAAATATAGTTCTTTTTTATTTTGACATTAGAATGGTTATGTTTTTTTTCCGATAAGATAAGGATCTCCTTACTGAGAAATACTTTCCTTAAACCTTAGACATACCAACAATTAAAAAAACATAACAATACCTTGGTTATATCAGACAATTAAACAATGTAGCTTACCTTAAATAAGGCATATGAGGGGTGCTAATACCTTCCCTCTACGCAACCAGTCTCCGTGCCCAATCTCTGAGATCAATTAGAATTCCCAGTGACCAAATACTAGGTGACAACTTCTATTCCCTCTTTCCTCTAATAAAGGACAAGAATTCCTTGTCTTGTCCATTCCCACATCATATACCATTTGGATTATACTAGGAGGATGTTTGCCGTGATGCCGCACACGTGCGACAAATGTTTTGCCCTATAAATTATAGAGAATCTTGTGAATATTTATTTGAATTATCTTGGATTTTTATGAAAAGAAACAACGTTGTTAATAAAAAAAAATAATTTTATCAAGAAAAAAAAATGCATAAACAGAGAATGAGCGATTTAACTTAAGAATACATTTTTTTCATCAAGAGTTTAAATTTGTCAAAATCCTATAAATATTTTTTTTAATCACATTAAAATTAAATAAAAAATAATTTTAAAAATCATCATGAATCATCACACACAGGCATACAAGCTAACTATTTTAAATTTTGATTGGTTTGGAAGCGAGTATATCTTGTCTCTTTTTTTAAGTGGTATTGATAGTATCCAATATGCTTAAAAAGTTTTAAAGTTATATGTACAATAAATAGAGGTCATTTTATTGAATTATATCAAAATCTTCTTGTTTTTTTTTTTTGTAAAAGAAACAGCAACAAAGAATATTTATTAGCTAGCTTCTATTGAGAGTAAATCATTGTAAAAACTATAACAGAACGTGAATTCACTATTCACCTATTTACAAAACACTGAACACTTATTCACCTTCTTATAAAACACTGTTCACTAGAACAATACTTTGATTATTTTTTTTATTGGTTCAATTAGGGAGTTGACCTTCATAATTTGTTTTGATTTCTATAAAGTTATCTTAATTTTATGACTCGAGTATCGAGTTTGGAAAGTTAAACAGGGTTGACCCATGTTATTATTTTTTATTTTTTTATTAATTTTTTTTTTATTTTTATCTTTCAATATTGGATTGATATTGAAAATTGAGCTTTATAATTTTTTTTTTAGTTTCTTTCTAAAATTTTATTCTAGTCTTATAACCCGAGTCACGGTTCCGGGTTTCACAAGTTGATTCGGTTAACTTGAGTTTTTTTTTTTCTTAATTAATTTTTTTAGATTTATTTTTCGACATTGAGTTGATATTAGGAATTGAGATTTATTTTTTTTATTTTCTTTTTACAAGATTATTCTAGCCCATGTCATTTTTTTTAAATGATATCTTGAAATTTTTTGAGTCAAACCTTATTTTTACATGTGTAATTTTTGTATATGCTAAGTTGATCAAATTACATCAAGTCACTCCCATGAAATTTTAAAATTTTTTCTACTAAAAAAACCTTTAACAACGTCTAAATACTTTTTATACTTAAATAAAATTTGACCCGACAAAAACCATATGACAAACCAATTATGTATTTATACTACTACATAGAATATGTTGTAATATCCAACAGATAGCTCAGTGGTCAACCGTGAGGCTTGCCTTGCTCCCGTCCCGAGTTCGATCCTCTATGTGCACGCCTGTCACCCCCGCGGTGCCTTACCTGCTCACTGGGCTTGCAGGATGTTCAGTGGGCCGTGGGGACTAGTCGTGGTGCGCGCAAGTTGGCCCGGATACACCACGCTAATAAAAAAAAAAAAATATCCAACAGATAGCCTGGCAGCCATAATAGTATTATACAAAATGATGCTCTCCACTTGACTGTCCACGCACAACCCTCTTACTTCCATGAAACTGATGTTTTTATGCAGAAATGAAATGTATATCCTGAAAAAGCAACCCACAATTCCACATTGTAGACATCCGTGACTCAATTTGTCCAACGTTGTTTGTCTTTATACATTTATTCTCTTACCATTCTTTAATATTTCTTTCTTTCTTTCAATACCCAGCCCATTAGTATTTGTTATTGTTTTTTTAAGCTGGGAGAACCTTAATTTAGTCCTATACTTATACACTCATTTTCAATTAGATCCCAAATGTATTTCAAATTATTCTCAATAGATATTTTTTGTCAAGGATCATCGATTTTTTTCGAAATTTCTTCAAATTGATGACATTTTAATGAATGGACATGCATATTAGACTGAAAACGTAAAACGTTAATGTTCATTAACTTTTTATCCAAATGTTTTTCAAATTCGACTCTATTTTAGCGTATAAAACATTCAAATTAAATCTAAATTATAAAAAAGTTCGACAAAAAGACATGGTTAAGAAATGTTGAAAATATTTGGGAATTATTGATATAATTTATGGATTTGAAACTAATCGAGGTTCTAGTTTTAAAACCCAACTATGATTTGATAAAATAATAATAAAAAAGAATCTCAACTAGTTAATGGTCGAGTTTTGATTGGGTAGTTTTTTTTTAGTCAAAATTGGTTCAAACTCCGAGTTAATTGGATTTAGAAACGATCCACCAGGCTAGGTTTTAAAACAATGATTTAATATTACCGAAGTATTATTGAGAAACACCCTTTCTTAACATTAGCTGCAATCTTTCCATTTCCTGTTGGGAAAAGGTAGGCCAGGTTTGTTCTTTCAACTATCAGTTAACTTCTCTATCATTTCTCTTTCTTGTTTTTGTTTTTTTTTTTTCACTTTCCAATCTCAAGATAATTTCTTGTATTAATGTTTAGTTTAGTTTTACTGATATGAATACCATGATCATCTCTATCTGATCATAATTCTGTCTATGACCTTTGCCATGTTATCTCTGTGTTTTTTTCGATGTGGGAAGTTACGAGAATCTTTTTTTTTCTTTTCTAATTGCCGCTGGATATGCATTTCGATGTTCTGTTATGTGCATGCAGGTTACAAACTTGATCAAAAAACACTGTTGTTTGTAACCTCCATAATATGACATCGCATGCTGTCTTGGATTCTGTGAAGCCATATGAACTTTCTGAAGGACTCCCTTTAATTGTATATAACCTATAATAAGGTTATGAGAAGTTGCAGAATCATGTTCTTTTGAATTCTTGGAGGATTCATCAATTTTGTATGCATCATAACTGGAAAGGCAGTCAAGGAAGAACCTGTATATGGTTGACAGTGACTTTTAGTTCTGAGAATTTGTGGTCTTTTGTTTCTGTGTTACTGCAATTAATTGAATAGAATATGGTCTCCTAGAGATTCTTTCTGCTGTTGTAGAATTGTCATTTTTCCTGTTTCCTTGTTAACTTTCTTCATGTGTGCCACTTTTGTTCTCTGATGTTCATTTCGGGGTGGATTTACATGATTTTAGTATTTACGAATCATGTTCGTTGTGGCTTGACAAGGTGATATGTGTTAATTTGTTTTGATTCTCTGGATATGAGAAGACACTTTGAAATCACATTGATTCTCATAGTCAAGTGTGAAATTTGATCAGATTATTCGGAGAAAGCGCAAGCAATCAGTTAGAAGAGATGGATCAGATAACAAATATTATGGAGTATCAGGAAATTGCAAGGCAGAAACTGCCCAAGATGGTTTATGACTATTATGCATCAGGTGCAGAGGACCAGTGGACACTTAAGGAGAACCGGAACGCCTTCTCTCGCATTTTGTAAGCCATGTCTTCACAATTACAAATCAATCTGTCAGGATCTCTCTCGCATTTTGTTCTATATCTATATATCTTTCTAGACTTGAGGTTTATTGTTTGTTCTTCTCTCATTTCTCCACTTTTTCCTCTGAAAATAGATTTCGGCCACGCATTCTTATTGATGTTAGCAAGATTGACATGTCAACAACTGTCTTGGGCTTCAAGATTTCAATGCCTATCATGATTGCGCCAACAGCAATGCAGAAAATGGCTCACCCAGAAGGTATATGTCCTCTTTACATGGAGTTGGAAGACGTTTTTGTACTGTAGATAATTCTCTCGATGGAAGTCGATTTCACTATTCAGTAGCTCTTCTGCCTTCTAGTGGTTTTGGGAAAAATCATAAAACTAATACAAATGAGAGGCCAGACTTTGATCCATTCACATGAATAGTCTTACCTTTTAGCCTCTAGAATAGCTTTGTTAATGTCATTTTCTTAGCTCTTACCCCTGCTATTCAAGAGAATAGTGCAACATTTCCTGTGCTCTTAGTATTCAACTGATCAATAAACAATTGGATGTCTTGTTGTGATTCCTTCAAAAACAAATTACTTCTTCGTCTCTTCTCATCCCCTGTCCTTTCTTCTTTCACTGGTTTTTCAACATGAATAGAAAAGAAGAAATAGTTTCTGATTGCAAAAGTATATATTCTTATGCAGGAGAGTATGCAACAGCAAGAGCAGCTTCAGCAGCTGACACAATCATGGTTTGATGCTTTATCTTTTGCAAATTTGCCTTTTCTGATCGTACTGGCTTTCATTAGAGAACCAATAAAAAGCCTACTTTTCTTTGATTTTGTCAACATTCCAGCAATCAGTATTTATTTTTTTGTCACTGTCTATACTAGTTTATGCATGATTTTACTGTTTCAGACACTATCCTCATGGGCTACTTCTAGTGTTGAGGAGGTTGCTTCAACTGGGCCAGGCGTCCGATTTTTCCAACTCTATGTGAGTTTGAGATGGTTCCCCGCCCCCAACTTTTAGTTTCTTTGTTGGTCTTCCTAGCATTGTCGTATCATTTACCCATTTGTTCCAACAGCGCTTTAGCTCACTCAAAATTTTATTCAACCATATTTTATGCAGTAACTCATGATTATTCACAGTTCAATAATGTTGCCACGAAATCCTCAATTAAAATGAATATTATGATGTTCTCTGGTATCAATAGTATGCAGTAACTTCACAGAATGATATCAACCAAAATTTGTCTACTTTTTCCATAAGCTACTTGTTTTTCATATGAGTTTTCCTATGTATACCTATGACAAATCAGCAACCCACTTATTGCCTGTTCAGGTGCATAAAGACAGGAACGTGGTTGCCCAACTCGTAAGAAGAGCTGAGAGGGCTGGTTTCAAGGCAATTGCCCTCACTGTGGATACTCCAAGACTTGGCCGTAGGGAAGCTGATATCAAAAACAGGTTAACTCAATTTAAGCGTAATAGAAAATAGAAAGAAACTTTCTTTTTTATGACTTTTTTGCCTGGTTAATGAAAAGCATGCCAATGAAAGGAGAAAATAAATTCAGTTTACTGTTTTGTAGAATGTATGTAATTTTCTTTAATGTTAACCCTTGCAGATTTACAATGCCACCATATTTGACTTTGAAGAACTTTGAGGGCTTAGACCTTGGCAAGATGGATAAGGTTTGTTACATGTAATACTGGCTAATTTCAGTCTACTAGTTACTTCCATTTGTTTTAATAATTTGTTCATTAATGTGATCGTTGAGCTGACCATGCAGACTGATGACTCTGGACTAGCATCGTATGTTGCTGAACAAATTGATCGGTCACTTAGCTGGAAGGTAAGTTCATGTATGGAGTTTTACAGATTTCAGACTTGGACTGTAATATTGCAGAGATGATATACTTTAATAAAATATTATTGACCATTTCGACAGGATGTGAAGTGGCTTCAGACAATCACATCATTGCCGATTCTATTGAAGGGTGTACTCACTGCTGAGGATGGTAAGCAAACTAGTCCATCCTTTCCCCACCCACCAATACTAAACTGTAATGAATGATTTAATGAAAATATTCATCTTGCCTCTAACCCTATTTATGGGCCTCCAAACCTTCTTCCATCTTCTCTCTCCCTTTTTTTTTCATTGCAGCAAGGCTAGCCGTACAGAACGGGGCTGCAGGAATTATTGTCTCCAATCATGGAGCACGCCAGCTCGATTACGTTCCTTCCACTATTATAGCCTTGGAAGAGGTACATGTGCTTTTAATGATCATGACATATTTCTGGTGCATTTTGGCAATCTCAAGAAAGTTCACTGGCTTTTTAAGTTGTCAACCTGTAAATTTTCCTTTTCTTCAAGTTCAAGAAACTTTTGCCATGTGCATCTTGTTGATTTAGTCCAGGATTGAAGTCAAAGTTACTCTGTATACCTTTTGCCATCATGTATACCCATACATTACATAAACATCTATTGGAATGTATTTTTTGTAAAAAATTTAAGTGATAGTAATCTGCTTTAATAACTTCATTGATGTGATATTCAGGTTGTCAAAGCTGTACAAGGCCGTGTTCCTGTTTTTCTTGATGGTGGAGTTCGGCGCGGAACAGATGTTTTCAAGGCAATGGCCCTTGGAGCATCTGGAATATTTGTAAGTGCATTGATATTGCAATGGCCAGTACGCAAAAATGAGAAATAGTGTTTGTCATAGTTGTGAGAAAACAGGAAATAAACAAAAGATTAATTGAACATAACACTTGAATAAAATGTGTTGAATTAGCTCTGTTTAACTTCTCCTACATAACAATCTGAAGAAAAAATGAATAAACAAAACTTCTCCTAGATAACTAATGATCATTCTTGTGAAACATTTTCAGCAGTAGCCTATTCTATAAGAATTGGTTGATCTTTAATCCATTAATTTCACAGACTTAAATATTGGAGAAAATACCAAATTCAAGCACTAAACTTTATATTGAGGTCTACCATGATTCTCCTAGCTTCGTAACAAGTTTGTATGCAAGTCGTGGAGCATTGAAAACAATCTCATGTTTTTTTGTTCAACTTCAGATTGGAAGGCCAGTTGTATTCTCATTGGCCGCTGACGGTGAAGCTGGAGTTAGGAAGGTACTTCAGATGCTTCGTGATGAGTTTGAGCTGACGATGGCTTTAAATGGTTGCCGCTCGCTAAAGGAGATTAGTCGCAACCACATCGTGGCAGACTGGGACCCTCCCCGAGTTGTGCCAAAGTTATAAGGTGGTTCGCACCTAGCAGCACATTGAAATGGAGAAGTGAAAAGCTCAAGCCTGAGAGTGAAATGGTTAATTAGTAGTTGAAGCAGTTGAACTTGTGTAATAACATTGGATACATTAATATCCATGACTGAACACTGCTTTCCCAGTCTTTTATTTTCTCAGATCGGGATTTTGCTTTAATGCAGCTCAGTCTTTTGAGAAGAACTGAATAACCGAGCAGTGTTGTCTTGCTTTCAAGCTGTAACAGTTTCCTGGCTTTTTATTTTTAGAATATATTGCTTTCGAGTTGTAACGGTTTCCTGGCTTCCATCAATGTTGCTAAGAGGCACTGAAGCGCTTCAAAGTAGGCAAGGCCATAATGTTGCCTACTCTACAGAGCTACTGGTTTGTATTAATCAATCAAAGAAACAATATAAACAAGGAGAAGGAGAAAACTCTTCTCAACTCAACTCTACTCACTCTAGCTCTCTCTATTTCTCTATTCTCTCTGTTCTCTACACTCTCTTCTAGCACACAAGCCTCAGCTCTTCAATGTGTCTAATTATAGACTAAGCTGGGAGCAAGAGATCATGGCCACCATGAACTTCCACTTTGTGCTAAATGGGAGATGAGTTGTTCCCATTAGCATATAGTAGAGGTGAGACATTGTTTGTCTCCATTATACTAACACATAACACCTTTATTAGCCTAAATCAATGAATTTTAATGAAGCGCTGCCTAGGTGAACGTTTTGTGAGTAGGCGTTAAGCGTTAAGACTGATAAAAAAAAGTTTCTTTGAAAAAAAAAAGAAGAGAAAATTACAGCCGATAACATTCCATCAAAATAGGAGTAATCTTTATACTAATGAATTTATCTTTAAAAATTAGATTTTGATGAAAATAGTATGATCATTTAACAATACTAAAAAAATTATAGTAAATTAGAGCTCTTGAAGCTTGTTTAAATTCTATTTGATTTTGAGTTTTTGAAATAATCTGAGAGTGTTTTCGGGTTGGAAATTGAGGTACTGAGGTTTCTAGGATTTTTGTAGGTTTTATAGGAGAGAAAAAAAAGTTGAAATCCAAGTTGGGGTCTAAATTAGTCGTCCTTGATTTCTTGACCACCAAAAGATAGCTAAAATATGTTGAAGTTGACGACACGTCATATGCCTAGACCATTTGTAGTCCATTCTTTATTATTTTAAAGGATCAAATGATCTTACAAAAAAAAATAGGGCACATGGGCTTGACTTTGCTGTCCCAAATGCATAGCTTTGCAGGCCAAGCATGCTGGCCTTCATCTTTTAAAAAAATTATATTTAAAGGTAATATTTAATTTTTTTTTTCATAGTCACATAAAGTTTTAAAGGTTTTTTTTTTTTATTGAAATTTGCTTTTTTATATTGTGATATTTTTTTTAAAAAAATAACCATGTTTTGAAGGTATTTAATTTTCTATAAAAGGTTGAGAATTAAAAAACTAAAAGCTATGAGTTTGATTAATTTAATTGAAATAGAAAATATTATGTTTTTTTTTTTTAATTCTCTTTCTTTATCTTATTCTTTTCATCACTTTTATAGATTGTTCATCACTATCAATTGTATTAACTGGGTCCTTCTCTATCTCTTTCTTTACCTTAGAATTTAAGTCCGCATTTTGACATTTGGTGTCCTTTTCCGTTGGTTTAAACTTTCTCATTGCAACCTTAGGCTGCTTTGTAACATGGATAAATATCCTTAGAACTCGGCTGTCTGTCCACCCATAATTCAGATTAAGTTTGTTAGAGAATAATATCAATTATATTTTGAAATTTTATTTATATATTATTTTCTAACCTGATAAGTAAAAAAACACCATCTTTGGCTGAAAACTCAGTCAGATTCGCCGATCAACTAAAACCAAACCTCTCATGAAACTACTACATAACACAAGCATCTGTCCTTGATAGTCCAAAGGCTGCTTGCAACATGGTTTATTGACCAACTTGGAAGCTAATTGAAATCAATATTAAATGTTAATCCAAAAAATAAGAACTGCTGACAACTCCTGCGTCCCTGACCACATCAAGTTTAACAATGGTGATACTAATGAGAGAAAACAAGAAATCCAGAAACATTACAGGTTAACAATGCATGCCTTCATTGGAGTATCTGACTGCCGTAATCAGCATTGAATTTGTCATAGCGATGGGCGTGGAGATGAGCAGATGGCCTTGTGTTCTTCAAAGCCGTCTCTATATCCTCAGGTCTGATTGGCCCAACTTTCGGCAACTCTGCAGGCTCACAACTATTCAGTTGATGTATGATGATAAATTAATTGGGCAAACAGATTTCGCAAGCGAAAAAAGAGTACTCAACAATACAGAATGTGTTCTCTTCAAAAAGGTGGTTGAAAATGTTAAGCGCTATGGAACCAGATATGAACAATATCAGGTGTTCGTATCAGCCATGGTAATATATACGTGTTAAGGAAAGAAAAGCAAAAAGGAGAAGCTGAACATTTCTTTATATACAGAATCATGGTGTCAGTTCTTTGTTCATCGCACTCTCTTTCTTCCCTGGAAAATGGTATGGATGACACTGCATAGGTTACCTAGAACTGAAATGAAAAGGAAATTGAAAAGAAAAGAGGAGTTGACAGCATTCTTTTTCCAAAACGTTGGACTTTCCCTTTCATGGAGGAGAAATATATCTCAGTAGAATTTCACTAGGGCTCCACACAGACTTGCCAAAGAAAAGAAAAATTAATTATTTCCATCTCACACCTTTAAAGCAGCCGTGCTTCACAATGATAGGTAATAGGGAAGGTCAGTGTCTCATAAGAAATGACACGAGTTAGCTAGTTGGCAATACAGACAGGGATGGAAACAGCAGAGAAAAATGATCTGTTTTGGTAAGAAAAGTCATGCTCAAGAAGGGCACCGCCCTTTTATAACTCATAGTTATTTTCAATTTGTTAGAATTCATTTAAGCATTTTCTGAATGTCATTTAAGATAATGCATGCAAGAAATCACTTACCATCCTCAGGCACTACTTCCTCTGTGTCTTCAAGGAGAGTCATTATGCGTCTCAATGGTTGCATGGCAGCCTCTTTGCATAATAGCCGAATATCTGAACCAGAAAAACCTTCTGTTCTTTCCACCAACAAATCATAAGGAAGCTTCTCCTCATTGGGCTGTGATGGCAGGAGTTCTTCAAACATGGCTACTCTAGCTTCTGGTTCTGGAAGGGGTACAAGAATCTTAGTTTTAATTGGTTAACAGAAAACTATTTAAATGATAGACCAAACGTTGGTGACATGTTTTGTTCCTTTGTTTTCGACTAAAGATGTGCAACAGCTAAATAACAATGAGAACAAGAGGGAAAAGGTTAGAGATTAAATATCCACCAATCCTGGCATGATTTATATCAAGCCACAGCAAGCCAACACTAAAAAATAAAGTGAACTATAATTTAGTCCGTGTGTTTCTGGTGAAATTGAAGTTAGTCCTAGTTGTGCAAATCATAAGCTAGTCCCATGACCAAAGTTGGACTGCTAATTATTTTTTAAATTTATAAATTGTCCGTTTTAAATGCATTTTTTATTTTGCATGTACTAGATAGATTGGAAATTTTGATTAGAAACCAAGGACATTTAAGGAAAAAAAACAATTAAATTGTCATGAAAAACCAACACAAGGACCAAGTTACAAACAAATATGAAAATACAAGGACTCAATATTGGGTTTCTTAAACCAAAGGAATTAGCAAATTATTTCACCAAAAACATACAGATCAAATAATAAATTTATTCTAAAAACTACAAAAGGTGGTGCCAATAACTTATTGGCACTTGTAAGCTTCGAGATATCTCTGTTTTGTGAGGTAGAACTGCCTATATCTTTTAAACCAAGAACAGAGGCGCGGTGCAAACCTATGCCTTTAAATTGTAAGAAGGAGCAACTCTCAACTCACAAGAGCACATACTGTCTAAAGGCAGGCTTTAATTAGTGTAGTTTTCCATCCAAAAATAGTTGTAGATCTAACTCTGTTCACTATTTAGTAAGCTTAGCACTTTAGCAGAAAATATCAAAGGATACTCGCTTCTCAAGACGCCGGAGCATAGCTGCATCCAACTCCCAAGGGAGATTAGTCGCTGCCAAAACAAAAACGAGGTCGTTTGTGCGAGTCAAACCATCCATCTGCAATCTAATCAAATTGATCAATTTATGCAGAAAAGCAGCAGAAACCATAAATCATTTCATTTCCAAATTGAGATATAAATTGAGAGCAGAATTTGACATAACATGCAATGGAAGAAGTGAAATGCTGAATTTTCAAATGCAGCACCTGACAAAATCCATCAGGATAATGCTGGTAAATATGATTTAGAATTAACGGAATCAGAACACTGGTAAGGGAACTGATGCAAGACAGAACCACCATGAAATGACATTAACAACAACACCAGTGCCAGTGCTTGGAATGGGAGCACAAAAGGGCACAACACAGAATAATGCCATATTGATTAGAAACATTCATGCACAAACACAAATATAGAGGTGTCTATGCACTCACAAGCAGGTGCATATGCGTGAACAAAACAGTATGCTTTAAGGAAACAAACATCACCTGTATGAGCAGTTCGGTCTTCAAACGCCTACTTGCTTCATGCTCACTGCGAGCTTCACCACGTTGACTGATAATAGCATCGATTTCATCAAGAAATATAGTTGATGGTGCATGGTGCCTAGCAAGCTCAAATAACACCTTTATTAACTTCTCTGAATCACCTGCAATGTGTACAAAATTTACGTTTCTGATTCACTTTCAGTATGATGACAGTGAATAGTTTGCAATTCAGGGGAAAAAATAACTTATACTGAATATTTGAGATTTTCTCTACTCCCTTTCTCTTCCTCAAAGATTAGTTGCTTGATAACAAGAAGAACAACAAGAACTGAAAAATGGGTAGCAGTTGGCTTCACTTCAATGCGATGTAAAATTACAACTATAAAATGCAAATAGAAATATTTTGGTATTTTTTTCCTGGAGAAAACCTAGGTCACAAAATAAAGACTATCCAAATAAGACAACAATTTGGCTTTCTTATCTACCACCATCATATCATGAAAGCACAGACAGATGCAACCACCAGCCTAGAAAAACTGATGTGACTTTCTCAATTTATATCTATTGTGTGGCTTTCATCCATGAATTTCTGCAATCTTTACCAACCTCCTCTTTTAATCGGAAAGATTTAAGCCTATCACCTGGATTTTCTTTTTCTGTCAATTAGTTTCTGATGACCATTTGTTCTAAAACCACCATGCTGGAGTTGGGGGGGAACCATATAGGACAGATTCATTCTATCACCTGGAATTTCTTTTTTCCTGTGAATTAGTTTCTGTTGAACATTTGTTCTAACAACACCATACAGGAGTTAGGGGGGAAAAACCTATACGACAGAGATTCATTAAATTCACCCAAAACCAGTTCAGAACTTATTTCATAATTCCTAAAGATGTGAAGAACAGCAATCCTTGGTGCCTTCGCAAGTCTTACAACTTCATTTAGTTTGATGCCTTATCAGTACTTCACCAGAAACTGGCACTCATTCCCATTTTTAATGACAACAATAAAATCAGGATTACTAATCAATACATTTTTTCATGCCAAAGATAAAATCAGGATAACTAATCCAAAACATGGCAATGTCTAATTATCGTATAGATGACACCTGCAGGGAAATAGAGGTGGTATGCAACTGCTGAACAGTAAGACTGGATTCCATCTAGAGCTGAAGCCCAAACAAATCCATCAATTCATTGTAATGTAGCTATGGATAGAAAAGATCATCCTTTCATCACTTATAAAACCCCAAATACATAATCAGATTGCTCAACCAAATGTAATTTTCACAGGTATTGCATACATGACAAGAATAACATCCATTAATATGTTGATAATATTTATCCTCAAAGGCCTAGGAACTTATATAATCACAAGTCACGTCAAAAGAAAGTTAATCATGCTTTATTTCTCCATACAAAATACTTGATATATTTCAGATTCTAAACAACATGATAAAAAAGTTCCCAAACATACCCCGCCACTTGCTAACCACTGAAGATGCTGAAATATTGAAAAATGTGGTTTTGCACTCTGTAGCAACCGCCTTCGCAAGCATTGTCTAAAACATAAATATCAAAACTTATATAGCAATAATAATCATAAAAAAAAAAAAAAAGAAGCAAGCTCAAGAACCAGCAAGATATGACAAACCATTTTCTTATTAACCTAGAATTTTTCTCTCTTGAATCATGGACCCTTCAAACATATCATTGGACAAAATACAACATTTCAATTCCAAAGACATGTTTTGACAAACAAATTTCCATAAACACATGATAGCACCTAATCAGACAACTCACACAAGAGAGAAGAGTTCATAAGAGAGGCTGAATGGAGGTTGAGGGTGGGGGGCGAGGAGCACCATTGCAGCATTGTCATGTAAAAGTACATGCAATGGAAATCCAAACTGTTCTTCTCATGAAATGACCTCAACTCATCATATGGGCACTTTGCATCCAGTCAATGGGAGATGTACATACTATTGCCTTTATATTTCCTTTTACATGAATAATGATCCCCAAATTCCTTTCCTAGATTCTTTATATGCCATAAAAAGATTTCCTTTACCATATGCCAACTTTCATCCAAATTTCAATATACTATGTCGTTCAGGAAAATGACAGCATAGGACACGGTCTTTCCAAATTTTTCACATTTTTTCTAACAGAAAATAAATGAAAAAGTTTTTCCGTTGCATCTAAATCATTACAGTTTACAACCCATACATTTAATATGGAAAAAAAGAAGGAAAAAACCTACAAAAGTAATCCAAGTTTCACTATAACTACCTGTTCAACATCCTCATATGAAAAAACCCAACCCCACACCCCAACACACGCACAAATAAAAACCAGAAAGAAAACTATATGGGCATCTCTAAAAATATTTTAACAAAAGAAGGAGAAGACAAGAATTCTATGAAGGGAATGGAATGTATTTTTAAATGAAATACAAGATCAAATAGCACTATAAACAATAAATACAAAGTTCACAAACCTTTCCTGTCCCTGGAGGGCCAAAAAGAAGAATGCCTTTCCATGGCGACAGAAGACCAGTGAAGTATCTGTTAAAGGAGAGGGCAGGTTAACTGTGAGATGTAAACTTCAAAGACCTAAATCAGATAGTGGTAAAGCACAATGATAGAATGATAACAAATACACATTTCTGCGATGGAAGTCTACCAAACAGGCAAACACATTAAATCAGATACATAAGCACTATTAGAGGTTGCCCACAAAATTCCTTAAATCTGAAGAGCATCAAAATCATACTTCTATAGCATGCTAAAGAAGAGTTTAAGTTTCATACAATATTAGCTAGCTAGTCTTAAATTTAAAGTAACTTTAGCAATAGCTCAGACATCGGTAATTATCTATATCACCCTTTGAAAACAGAGACAGACAAGAAAATTCTCAAGGCATGTGCCATATAAGAAGAATGGTGGAATTTTGAAATTTCTTTCCACCGTATAACGGGGAATCAACAAATTCATCACAAAAGAAGGCTGGCTTAAGATAAATTTGTGTGTTACTCTAATGAAGTGAACAAAAGTTTTCATTAGCATGACCTACTTGGGATATTTTATCGGCATTACTACTGCTTCTTTCAGTAAACGTTTTGCATTCTCCAGCCCCTTAATGCTTTCCCACTTAACATCTGGACTCCCGCGAATGATGTCCCTGTACAAAATAAAACAAAATGCATGGTCTCAACATTCAGAGTATCGAAGTCAAAACGTAAAATCATGCACACCCAGACAATACAAACATAACATGTACCAACTATCTAATGCAACACTTGCAACAGAATCAATTACCTGCATAAACTCTCGGCCAATGCACGTGTTTCAGCAGAATCAAAAGCAGGAAGCAAAGACTTCTTCCTGGAAATGAAAAACAAAAAATCAGTGAATTCTCGAGGCAAAAGGCAGTTAGCTAGTTCTTGCAAACATTAAAGTAACAATGATTTTAGCCTGTCCAACATTAATTGCAGAGCTCAAAGGTCAAATAAGATAACTTTAAGAAAATTAAAACTTCTTTGCTAATTCATTTAGTTCTACATGAGAGTCTGTTAAATGGAAACATTTCAGCAAAATAATTGCACAGCCACATTGCCAATATATCATATCTTTAACATGCAAAGGCATAAGATCTGTTATTCTTTCCCAAGAATCATCAAGCACCATAAATAAATAAATAAAAAATTGAAAACCCAATCACTTCACTTACGGTCTTTCATTAACTCCATTAGACAAAACTCCGTTCGAATGTGTTGTTGAGTTCCCATACTGAAATCACATTACAACAAATTCATTGTTGACATATTGCAAAAAATAGCTTAAAAAAAATCTAAAAATAAAAGGCAATACTTGGTTTCTGTACTGCTCATAAATGGCCATATCTGAAGAATTATTGACATGACCATTTCCATTCGATGCTACTACTGTTGTTTGACCGTTTTGCTGCGATTCCGATGCTGCTTCTGCTTCTGCTGCTGCTGCTGCCGCCTTTTTTCTCCCAAACTTACCATCATAAAATGTTTTAAAATCCTGAACACACACATTAGTAACTTAAAATTCTTAACAACTTCGAAATTAACATTGATCTGATTATATTCTTAAGTGATGATGATGATGAAGGCGGAGTGGAGTGGCACCTGAAAAGACCAGCGAGTGACAGAAGGTTCATCGGCCATTACTTACTGATTGAGAAACAACAGATATGGAGATATAGAGACAGAGAGATCTGTCTAGCAGAAATAAAAAAAAAAAAAAAAATCTTCTCTCCTTTCTGAGCCTCTGCTTATTGCGGTTTAACTTCAATGCAGTAGTAGTAACATTTACAAGATTTTTTTTTTTTATATATTTTTTTTTTTTTGAAATCTCCGAAATTAACCCATCTCGTTCCGATTTCATCCTATTGAACTTAATTGTAAGAAAATATAGCCTCTACCTATACAGAAATCCATCTCATTTTATTTACAATTTAATTTAATTGAATTTAATAAACAAAATTTGACCAATATAGGAAAAACTTGACAAAGCTTCTTTTTTTCTTTTCTTTTTTCATAGGACCTTGTTTACCAAATTGAGACAAATAGCAAGGCAAAACTAGATGTTTTCTTCTCTTTTTTAAAAAAATTATTTAAATAAACGAACTTTATCTTTTAGAATCCAAAGGTTTCCGTTAAAATTTATAGAGAAATATGATGAAAAATATAATTTACAGCTAATTATTATACATAAACTAAAAAAATAGTGCTTTTCTATAATTATTAATCTTATAAGTGTAATGAGTATTGTAGTGGTGGTAAATATGTAATTTTATTATAAAAAAGATTTGCTTAGATTGTTTTCCTTTTTTATTTTATAATTGACATATTTATAACTTTATATCTATTTATCATTTTTTTATCTTTTTTTTCTGTATTTTTTTTCCTTTTTCTACTTTACCTTTTTTTAAAGAAAATTATTATTTTATATTTTTTACATTTAGAATATTTATCACTCTATACTTTTTCTATTTATATCATTCATTTTATTCTTATTTTTATTCTTTTATAATTTGTTTATGAAATTTTTCCTTCTTTGTTTCTATACACTTTTTTTTTTGAAAAATTATTATAACAAAAACAACTAAAATCAAAAGCAAAATCCATATAGTTTCACTTACATTTTCTTATTCATTAATAACCTTTTTGTCCTTCTAAAAAAGAAATATGTGATAGATGAATTAACCTGCATGCTTGAAAAATAATTTAAAAGAAAATGTACATAGTGGAAAATTTTAAATTAAATTGGGGGGGGGGGGGGGGGCTAGATTGTAATTGAAAAAGTAAAGAAAGAGGTGGAAGTTGAGGAAGGGATAAAGAATAGGTGTAAGAAATTTGGGGGACTTCATATAATACAAGAAGAGTTGAAATATATAAATAGAAAAAAAAAAAAAAAAAAAAGAAGAGGAAAAGCCTCCATTTTACTCCATGGCCGAATGCTTGCAGTAAGAAAGGAGAGAATAAATTGAGAAAGCAAAAGGAAAAACCCAACAAAACTTACATGCACCATTACTAAAGATTAGATTAAGTTATTAAAACAAGGAAATAGAATATATATATATATATATATATCAAGGGATTCCTCCATTGGAAGTGACGGGTCAGAGGAGAAGGTACACCCATCTTTGATTTTGTGATAGTTAAGCGGTGAGTTATCTTGTTCTATTTCAAATTGAGAATTGTGTTGCATGAGTAGTTAGAGTTTATGCAATATAGGAATTGAAATGTATAAATTGCTATGAAGTTGTTTTAGATGTTAACATTGCTAGAAATTTGACACATACAAGTAGAAACACCAATGAAATTCTTTTCGTTGGTAAATTACAGACTTCTCCATCGTTATATATACCTCTCAGGATACACCGATAGAAACATTCCATTACTATATCCCATGGTAAACACCGATGAAAACATTCTATCGGTGTTTATCAAGGGAATTGCAGTGAGAAAAAAAATAAACAAAAACCAGAAAAGTACGATGACATATACCTTTTATCAAAAGCTTTACCAATAGAATTAACCCAACAGTAAAATTCATCCGTGGATATACCAACAAAAATAATCCATCAGTATATACTGATAGAATTATGGACAGAATTATAGTGGAATTCAAAAAAGCAAATTGTACGGTGACATGACACTTTTTACTGATAGAATGACTGATAAATTTATTTCGTCGATAAGTCCAACGATAATATTTAATTTATGACTTGGCAATCGACCTTCTTCTCCTCTTCCTCATTTTCATCTTGCTCCTTATACATTTTTTTTCTACAACAAACAGCACAACAACAGCGCAGGGCTAAATCTAGTACAAAGACTAAAAGGAAAAAGTGTTTCACTATAACAATTGTAACATTATCCCATTTTTTTACTACTTTAAAAACTAACATGAGATCTTACACGTCTTTATTAACATATATGATTTTCACTTTATTTTATTATATATAAGCATTAACTTTTTTATTCATAATTATATTTTTTACTCAATATCAAAAATATGTTAATAATACCTAAATCTTTATTCTTTTGTGTTAGAAAAAATTACTTGACCTATAATGAGTCGAATAGACGTGGTAACACTTTTGTTTATATTTATTGGCACATATGTTTTTTAATTTATTTAATTAAATGAACGTATAAGCTTTTCGATTTACAATTATAATTTTTTTATATAAAAAAACACGTTAGAAAAGATTGCATTTTCATTTTTTTTGCCAAAATAATTTATCCAATAGCATGAGTCAAATAATTAGTTTATAACTAGTTCTATGTTAGAAATGATTTGATTTGCTAACTGAATTTTTTTAATAGGTTTTAAAATTGTGGAATTCATTTGAGATAGTGAAAACACAACATTTACCCAACTTGCCCTCGTCCCTGAAAAATTATAAAGCAAATCACACCTTTTTGCAATTTACAAAATTTATATAAAAAAAAACACCTAATTTTAATTAGTTATAGAAATCATTTATGTTCCTTAAAGCTTTTCAAATATTAGAATTGGATAAATAGTGTTGAAATAATTTCATTTCTACTCAAGTCCTAAATTTCCAAATAGTTTTTCTAATACTTTCGGATTCAATTCAAATGGAAACTTTTGCAAGGACTCAATGGAGATAAAAACCATAATGGGTTTCTTTTTGAGGATTTCCATACTAGCAATCACCGTGGGAATGATATGATTTTTTTAAAAAAATTAATTAATTAATTAATTTACTTATTTTGGTAGATATGAATCTTGTTGGAAATGAATGCTATAGACAGTGGCATAATTCGTCACTAGCAAAGTCATTAATATGATTTAGTTTGTGCCTTTTTATTTCAATATTCATTGTCATAATCCAATTTTGTAACACTCAAAATATTTTATGTTCATGTAAAAAATATTTTTTTAAAAAAATTTCAAAATATAAAAAAATACATATTTCTAAAGTCATAAACAAACATGTATTTAATTAATTCATATCTAGTTAGAACACCATAAGAACATATAATTTGGGGACTTGTTGAATAAAGTAGACTAAGATGGGATACGAC
The DNA here is from genome assembly GCA_019202695.1 of Populus x sibirica. Lineage (NCBI taxonomy): Eukaryota > Viridiplantae > Streptophyta > Magnoliopsida > Malpighiales > Salicaceae > Populus > Populus x sibirica. The sequence continues at coordinate 1,703,937 of JAGMVL010000702.1, read as the reverse complement.
TGCACATGTTAGAAGTTCGAGGATGAACATGGAGAAGGTTGCAAGGTTTAGGACTCCAATTTTATATTAATTGAGGGTCTAATTAAAGAGAAATATTAAAGATTGGGTTGAAATTGCAAGAATTGTAAGATTAAGGACCAAATTGAAAGGGATAAGAACTTGGACTGGCATAATTAATGCAATTAGAGACTTAATTAAAGAAATATCAAAATTTGAGTGTTAATTCAGGTCAAAATTGCAAGGATTAAAGGTCTAGGGACTAAACTGAATGGACATTGAAGTTATAATTAAGGGCTTAATTGGTTTAATCAGGAGTGAAATTGAGATAATTAAAAATTTAAAAGGCTAATATCATACTCAATAACAATGTTTCAAGAATTCAATGATTAAATTGAAAACATAACAATTTAAAAAAAATCCTAATTTTTTCTTTTCCAAACGAGGTGTCGTCTAATTTTATGGATGACATGTTGATTGAGAAACCCATACGAAAAGGACTAGTATTCATTAATTCTAGACATGAATGACATGTCGTTCAATATATCAATTTTAGACATTAAACCAAGTGATCTGTCGTCTAGCCATTATTCACTTTCTTCCTCCTAAAAAAAAACTGGTCAAGTTCATGCCTTCCAAGCGATGGTTCAACCTCATCCTCCTACCAAAACACATTAGACTCGTACCCAACCAACGACAACGATCACCACATACAATCCTAACAGCTCATATCTTCTTTCTTTGGCCCCAAGACTTCGCATAGACATATAAAACACCACACCCAACATGCCAACCTTGCAAACAAAGTACTAAAAACAAATGCGTGTACCTTTTTTCGCCAGCTTGTCGAGGGGACAAGGGCTGGTAAAAGGTTCAATCAATGGTTGAAATATCCTCTCCAACATCAACGCTCCTAATCTTGCAAAATCACACACCCAAAAACCTTTTACTGGCTTATAAAAATCCTCGCCAAAACCCAAGAGAGAGAGCTTTCGGAAATCAGTAACCATTAGAGCCACCACATGAACATTGACGAACATAACCATCCTCTTATCTTAAACCCTAACCTGCAAAGCTCAGCTTCCCTCCCTTCTCAATCATCTGAAAAAGCCTCCTCACAACCTCTCTAAAGACAATAGAAGAGAAGCATTAGCTAACACTGGACATCCATTACTCACTAAACAAACCGAGAGCTATGTTTACAACACTATAAGCAACGAGTCATTTACAAACACTAGTCTATTATGATCCTCTCTATTTTCAACCTTTCACGAAAAACAAAATCTAGACATCCTCAACGAGGAGACATCAGGTTGAGTAAATACGTCCTCAACGAGGAGACAGAGAACAAAGCAGCAGAGGAAGAGAACAAAGCAGCAGAGGATGGTGGTGAATTAATTCTCTTCTTCTTATTAGTATATAAAATAAGGCGTAAGCACACACACTTTACAACTTGTGCAGGATGTAACTATATATATAAGAAAAACAGTAACTATTGACTTTCCATAATTGTATTTGTTTCTATAGTTGCAGGATTTCTTGATTATGGAGGCTGATTTGTTTCTGATTTGCATGCAGCTATAGTTTCCATGTATGGTGGGTTGCCATTCTAGAGTGTAGTAGCCGTTGGAGTAGGATTTCTTGATTATGGAGGCTGATTTGACTCTGATTTGCATGCAGCTATAATTTCCATGTATGGTGGGTTGCCATTCTGGAGTGTAGTAGCCGTTGGAGTATTTTCCCTATAATCTTGGATGTTGGCGTGACAGGAGTTGATCAAGATTTGGTCAAGGGATGCTGTGATGTGGTCAGGGAATGCTGTGATGCTGCTGCTGCTACTGCTTCGGTGATGCTGCTGCTCCTGTGATGTTGCTGTTGCAGAGTTTTGATTTATGAAGCTGCATAGAGATGAAGGAGATGGGATAGTGTTGTTTGCTGCTGCTTCTGCTGTATTATTGCTAATAGAGACGTGAGGTTGAGTAAAGGTTAGAGCTTTTTCATCAGGAGAGCAGCTTTAGGATTGACTGCAAGTCCTAAAGTCAATAGCTTTTTCAAGGAGGAGAGGCTCAGACGTTGACACCACGCTCATTAGCCCATCTTCATCGTTACAGCTATAGCATTCCTCTCGTTGCAACTCACTATTAATTTTTTTCTCTATCAAACCCATGTTTTCTCTTTGATATACACATAAGGCGTGGATTTCTCTGGTGCGTTTTCATCCCTTTAATGCATATCCTTTTTCTTTTCTTGTTGCATTACATTGTGTTCATGTTGTTGCCTTGATAATAAACTAAGAATGGGCTTTGGAGGTTTGGTTGAAAAGCAATGTTTTTACATTTAAGATGGTTTTACGTCTGTTTTCTAGAATAGGTGCACCTAGTTTCAGGAAGAAAGAGAGTGATGTTTATGTTTCTTTATAATGCTTGGATGATAATATAATCAAATAATTGATGTTTTTTTTTTTCAAGAGTAGAGTGTCAAAATAATAAATAATCTAATAAAACTAGGGTCAATTCATAAAGAGATTAAGAATATAGAACCACAAACAATAAAAAAACAGAGTTAAAGAGGTCTAAAAGATATGATATTAATGTAAAGATTTAACATAGATAAAATAATTGTCAATGTTAGAGGATCCACTAATGATATTTCAAATAAGTATAGTCTAAACTCTTTCTATTACTCAACTAAAAACCATACAAAAAAGGTTCCAATTGGATGATTTATCATTAATGATTCATTTCCAGTTATTAACATGATTATATTAATTATCTTATTTGAGTAACACAAATAGTTGTAAACATTATCAAGTATTCATGGCGCTAATTTATGTCAATATAATCAAGATCTTTTCATAGCACATGTGTCAGTTCTCCATGCAGTAGGCTAGGAAAAAATCAAGTATTTGTTGTGTCAATGATTGTACAATACGAATCAAGACTCACCACTTAACAAGTAGGGTATTATGATTAATTAAGATAACAATTATAGCATATGTTACACTACACCATTAAACAGTTTTACCGACGGATTAATTCCGTCGATGTAAGGCATGCCATCCGTCAGTAAAATTATTATCGACGGTCTAACTGATGGAATCAGTCCGTCGGTATACTAATCGTCGGTAATTCCCCATTTCATCGCTGATTCTGTCGAAAATAAAAAAACCACCCACCGACGGTCTTACAAACGATGACGCGCGTCAAAAAAAAAAATTTTCGTGGGAACATTACCGACAGAATCAATCCATCTGCATTTTCAACGGTAATCACCGACGGAATATCTATCGGTGACATGGCGGTAAATGTTTCAAAACTCTGTCAAATACCGACAGATATATTTCGTCGGTAATAGTAATGGTAAATACCGACGGAATATTTTCGTCGATAATTGTGGCATAGGTGGTAATTGTTTGGCAACTCTCGGTAAAATACCGACGGCTAGTTTCCCTTGGTAACGCTTGTCGGTATGTATTTAAAATATATAAAAAAATTTATTAATAGTAAAAAAGCTTAATAAAAAAATAAAATTGTATTAAACGTTAAAAATATAAAAATAATGTTAACTAATATTCATCCAAATATTCATTACAAATTTAATGTGTTTAAAAAATAAAATTAAACTAGAATAGCGACGGAGCTGGAGGAGGAGGAGGCTGGTTGTTCCCGGGACCGTACGGCTAAAAAGGAGCTGCACATGTATCATCACCCATCCTTGATCTAATCTCCATGACCATTTGACGGAGCTGATCATAATTTGTCGAGAGTTGTTCATATTGTTGTTTCAAGGTCACGAACTCCTTAGACTGGGTGCTCGATACTGATGGAGCTCCCAACGGTTGAGACACTACGGGCCGACCGCAAGTTTTTGGCCGTAGTGTTGGAGAGCCCGTAGACCCGATTTTTTCGGGTCCACCAGACGATCCCACCTCCATCCACAAATCCGAATCGAAATCCAGATGGGTCGAAGGATCGTCCCTATATCTCTCCCTCAACCGGCTATTATAGGTCTCCTAAATTTTTTTAAAAAAATCATCATATTCAATTCAAGAAAATAACTTACAAAATAAAATGATTGAACGAACATACAACGAAGCACTGAACATGGTTGTCCAGACGATCCCACCTCCATCCACAAATCCGAATCGAAATCCGGATGGGTCGAAGGATCGTCCCCATATCTCTCCCTCAACCGGCTATTATAGGTATCCTGAAATTTTTTTAAAAAATCATCATATTCAATTCAAGAAAATAATTACTTACAAAATAAAATGATTGAACGAACATACCACGAAGTGCTGAGCATGGTTGTCCACGAACTGCTGCACCCCCTTTTTGTGGTCTTGACAGCATATGATGATTTGGCCGTGTGCATGAAAATTATTTTTATTTTTATGAAGATATGCTTGGAGAAATTTTAGAATTTGGCCGTATACATGAAAATATTTTTTTTTTGTTTTTGAAAAGGAAAATTAATTTAAACGTTTTTTAGATTTGTTTTTAAAATGTTTTGATTTTTTTTTTGAAATATTTCAGAGAAAACTAGGTATTTTAATACCGGATTTGTATTTTACAGTGTAAATAAAAAACCCGATATTATGCAAAATTGGTAGAAAAATATTTGAGAAAATCACAATTTTTTGTAATGATTTTTTCGAAATTTTTTGGATTTTTTTTGTTTTAAATAAATATAGTCCACTACATGAACAGTAGATGTGAATTATAATTCACGCCCACCGTTCATGTGTGAACAAGAGGAATTCACGTCTAGTGTTCACGCTGTGAGCAGAGACAGTGGAGGAGAAGAAGAAGAAGAAGAAAGGGAAGAGAAGAAAGCTACCTGGCGCGGTGGCGGTCTGGCCGTGGAGGACGACATGCGGTGGTGAGGCCGGCGGTTGGAGCTGGTTGCAGGTGGCAGAGCAGGAAGAAAGAAGGAGAAGAAAATCTGCAGGAAAGAGAGAGGGACCAACGGTGTATGCTTTGCCGCTAGTGAGGAGTTCGGGTGACCACTGGTAGTGGAGATGGTGACGAAACAACGGTGAAGAACCATTGGTTCAAAGTAGGCATGGTGCACTGTCAAATTTGCAGCTGCAGGCTGCCTGAGTTGGCCTCTTTAGGGTGGTTCCACGTCCGTTTCTTTGCCGGTGACGACCATACCCAGACATAGAGGGATGTCTTATGATCTATTTCGTGTAAGTTTTGTTAAATTTGATGGACGTTAGGTATATTAAATGCACCTGCAAAGAGGTGACTGGACCAACTTTTTCGGGAAAAATGAAGAAGATAATGAACAGTGGTCTATTTTTTTTATATATACTCAAAACGACATCGTTTTAGGTTTGAATTAGGTATTTCTTCGAAGTTTAAAGCAGTCCTCCAACTTTTAATTTTGTGCAATTGTACCCCTAATTGACTCTAAACTTTTGATTTAATGCAATTAAACCCTTGCCGAACTTCAATTGGAACCCTGGATTTACGCGCCTTTTGCACATTGGTCCTTGGTCTTTGATTTATGCAATTTAACCCCTAATTGACCATTAAACTTTCAATATCTTCAATTTCACTGCCGGTTTTTGTCAATTAAGCCCCTAAATTTTGGCGCCTTTTGCATATTGCTCCTTGGCTGTGAATTTCTTCAATTTAGCCCCTAATTGATCCAAAAACTTCAATTTTCTTGCAATTTTGCCCCTAATTTCAATCAATTAACTTGGTAAACATTAAATTTGACCTCTTAAAATTCCAATCTTCTCAATTAAGCCCAAACTAGGCTCCCAAATTTTTTTTCACCAATTAAGCCTCAAATAAAATTAATTTGACCCATTTAAAGTATAATTAAGTCCTTACACTTAATTAAATCCTTCAAACTTTAGTCCTATTCGTTTTGGAGTGGAGTTATCAAATGGTTTGCCAACTTGTTGATGGAATTTTGCAATTTGTTTCCGAGTAGAGTTCTAAATTGTTTTCATGATCACTGCTGACTTGGGTCTATTTATTTTAGAAGTTTTAAAATAATTTTTCAATTCTTAGCTAGGTTGTTCCTATTTATTTTTAAGCAAAGTTCTAAACTGCTTTTATGGTTGTATTGACCTAATCCTGTTTGTTTCTTACTGAAGTTTTTAAATGATTTTTTATTTCTTTCTTAGATTGTTACTTGTTTTTTTCAGTTGAATTCTAAATTGTTTTTATGGTTGTTGCTAATTTGGTTATTTTAATTTTTAAGTAAAGGTTTCAAATAATTTTTCAATTAGGTGCTGAATTGTTTTTGCTTGTTTTCAAGCAGAATTCTCAACTAATTTTATGATAGTTGCTAAGCTATTCCTTCTAGCAACGTGCATGAAGTTGTAGATGAAAATAATAATCTTTATAGGAATATGGTTATGGATGCGATGAGAATAAATTAAGGTTATGTCGATTAATGTCCAATAGTTGATGAAGAACCTAATGCAGACATGATCAAGTTTTTTTAATCTTTTAAAAGACTCCAAAGAAACCATTATGGGATAGGTGCACAAATCACAGTAAATTATCAGTCATTGCACATGTATTCACCATTAAGTCAGATCATGGGTTGAATAAGGCTAGTTACGATATAATTGTTGAATGGGCAAAAAGCATTTTACCAGAAAGGAATAGGCTGAAAGAGAAATTTTATGTTGCTAAATCCATGATGAAATCCCTCGACTTAGAATACTAAAAAATTAACTTGTGTCCAACCTTTTGCATGTTATACTACCTCAAAAATACAGAGTTGACTAAGTGCATAACATATGTGCATGCTCGTTATAAACCCATAACTGGCAGGGGGAGGGCTCTTATTGCACATAAAAAACTTAGATACTTCCCAATCACACCTAGATTGCAAAGGTCATTCATGTCACCAAAAATTATTGAGCACATGACATAAAATCATTCACTTGATGTAGTAGATGGAATGTTGATACATCTTTTCGATGGTGAAGCCTAAAAGCATTTTAATAGGGTGTATTCTCAGTTTTTAGTGGAACCAAGAAACATGCATCTTGGGTTATGTATAAATGGATTCAATCCATTCAGGTAATTTGTTACTCCTTATTCTTGTTGGCCGGTGATACTTATGGTTTACAATTTGCCATCAGAGATGTGTATGAGGTTTGTCGATACACGATGTCGGGCGACGGCTCCCGCTTTTTTTGTTTATTTAACAAAAAGGGTTTTTTTTCTCAATTGGGGGAAACAAAGATTTTATTGGAGTCGCCATCTAGTAATTTGAGGGAACTAGAAATCCCAAATTAGACACCGGTCTCGAGATTCGGGTACGGGGTTAGTTATGATTAAGGGAAGGTAGACACCACCCTTAAAACATCCTTTCAAAAGAAAGGTTACCCTTACTTGTGTGTTTTTTTATTTGATTCAAATGCGATTATATTTTGGGCTTATTTGTAAATTTTTTATGATTAACGTCGGTCCCTAAAAATAGGAGACACGTTAAAAATGACATCAGTCCCTAAAAATTAGGAGACTCGTCTAAAATATGACGTTTTAACCCTAAAAAGGAGAGTTACGTCTGGGTTACCAAAAGAAATAATGAACATAATCCATATTTGGTATTTATATTTTTGACATCGGTCCTTTTATAAAAAAGAGACGTGTCGACTTTGGTTTTTGTATTTTTTACAACATGCAAGAAAATTTACAAGTATTTATATATATAAAAAATATCAAAAACACCAGTAGAAAACCCAAAAAAAATTACCTGAGTGTCACTGTATAGGTAAAATACTAAAATACCCTCGAATTTCTACGAAAATTACGAAAATGCCACTGCGGCGCGTGTGACACACGCGCGGTTCTGTGGGCGGCGGCGAGATTTTCCGGCGAGATTTATGTCCAACCGACGGTCGATCCCGGTAGATCTGATGTCGAGGATTCTGATGGCGGTGGTCTCGGCGGCCGTTGAGGGCTGACAAGGGAGAATCGTCGGTTTGAAGCTTCGGTGGCCGACGCAAATCGCAGCCCTTTTCCGGCAAGATGAGGCGGAGAAAACGATGAATACCACCGGGGTTTTTCTTTACGAAGGGGAGAAACCTTTCGTGGTGGTTTGGAGGCCGGAAACGGCCGGAAAGTGGAGATCGGAGGAGAGAGAGGGTGTCGCCGGAGAGGAGAGAGAGACTACGAGATGTGCTATGATGTAAACGCGCACACGGTGCACCGATGCAGGTGAAAGCCGTGAACCGTTGGATCTCCGTTGAAATGATCCTGCGGCCGCGGTTGGCTGGATCTCGCAAGTTGATCGGACGGTCCGGATGGGCTGAGGTGTGATCGGGTGTGTCGCGGTGTACCGAAAGCTTAGTACACCGTGTGACGTGGCGCCACCGGATCTAAGGGAGAATTGTTTTAAGGGCTGAGATTTATTTGAGTTTTAATTAGGTGTGGTAAGCCTTATTGTATCTTATTAAATCAACGGTTCGAATCTAAACACTATTAAATCTAACGGTTAGGATACATTTGGTATTTTTTATATTGTTTTTTTTAAAAAAATCAATATCCTACTCTCGTGAAGAAATAGTAAAAAAACCTGGAATAGTAAAATTTTTCCTCTCTGTTTTTCCTTTCTTTTTTTCTTCCTCCTCTCCCACGTCTTGTCACCGGCTATTTATAGCCAATGAGAGGGGACAACTCACATCCACCTTTAAATAAAAAATTATATTAACATACCTGCTACTTGTATAATTAAACTGCTCCGTTGAAAAAAATTAAACTTTTGAATTATTGATTTTGTTTTATTATATATAATAATAAATATTTATATAGATAAAATTAAAAATTCAAATCGTATTAGAAAAGCCCGATTCAACCGCTAAAAATCAATTTTAAATGATTGAAAATTATGTTGAAACACCGAAAAAAAACTTTTGACGGGTATCAACCCTAAGGTGAACCAGGTTTTGACCAAAAATAACAGCTTTTGACCAAAAATAACAGTTTTGACCCAAAATGGCCTGAAACTCATTTTTTACCCTGGTCGACATGGTTTGACCCGTATTGACTCGGTGGACTCGGTTTTGACCGAAAATGATGGTTTTGACCGAAAACTCATTTTTTACTCGGTCGACATGGTTTGACCCGTTTTGACTCGGTGGAATCGGTTCTTATGGAAAGATGCGGTTGACTCGAGAAAAATATTTTTGAATTTTAAACTTTTTCTTAATTTTTTTTTTGGATTTTTATAAATAATAATAGAAATAAAATAACATTCAAGAAAATCTTGGTGAATCCAAAATTGGGTTACAACAAGTTGCCCCCCTCTTTACAATGCTTACGGTGCAAAGGCATTGGAAAATTAATTTTCTTTTGACTTTGCATAGTAAGTTTTGTAAAGAAAAACGATGGAAGTGTTGAAAAATGCACAGATTTTTCAGTTGGTCTAATTCTTTTGGGCGACCTGCCCAAGTGAAAAACATGAAGGTGTTTTCAATATTGATCTTGTGAAATACATGAAAATGATTTCAGATTAATGTTGTGAAATACATGAAAGTGATTTCAACAATGGTTTTTTTTGTGAAATACATGAAAGTGATTTCAACCTTAGTCTTGTGAAATACATGAAAGTGATTTCAACATTTGTTTTATGAAACACATGAAAGTGGTTTTCGGATTAGCATTGTGAAATACATGAAAGTGATTTCAACAATGGTTTTGTGAAATACATGAAAGTGATTTCAACTTTTTTTTTTTTAATACATGAAAGTGATTTCAACAAATGGTCCTATTTTCCGGATGACCAACCCGATGATAAAATGCAAGGAAACTCGCAAGTGGTCTAATTGTTCCAGGCGACCCGCCCGATAGTGAAAATGCGAGGAAACTCGCAAGTGGTCTAATTGTTCCAGCGACCTTCCCGATGATAAAATGCGAGGAAACTCACAAGTGGTCTAATTGTTCCGAGCGACCCGCCCGATGATAAAATGCGAGGAAACTCGCAAGTGGTCCTAATTGTTCCAGGCGACCTGCCCGATAGTGAAATAACTTGAAAGTGATTTCAATATAGTTTTGTGAAATACATGAATGTGATTTCAGCAATGAGCTTCAGGGTTGATGAAAAACTTCAAAAGGAAGTCATACTCGTATGGTTGGGATCTGATTTGTAAATCAATCTCAAAGATGATGAAAGCTTCTCAAGAAAGTCTTGTATCTACTGTTGGGATTTGATTTGTAAATGGATCCCAAAGATGAGGAAAGCTTCTCAAGGAAGTCCCGTATGTACGGTTGGGATGTTGATTTGTAAATCCCAAAATGAGAAAAGCTTCTCAAGGAAGTCATGTATGTATGGTTGGGATTCGATTTGTGGATCCAAAAAATGAGGAAAGCTTCCCAAGCAAGTCTTGTATATACAGTTGGGATTTGATTTGTGAATCCCAAAAATGAGGAAAGCTTCTCAAGGAAGTCATGTATGTATGGTTGGGATTCGATTTGTGGATCCCAAAAATGAGGAAAGCTTCCCAAGCAAGTCTTGTATGTACGGTTGGGATTTGATTTGTGAATCCCAAAAATGAGGAAAGCTTCTCAAGGAAGTCATGTATGTATGGTTGGGATTCGATTTGTGGATCCCAAAAATGAGAAAAGCTTCCCAAGCAAGTCTTGTATGTACGGTTGGGATTTGATTTGTGAATCCCAAAGATGAGGAAAGCTTCTCAAGGAAGTCTTGTATCTACTGTTGGGATTTGATTTGTAAATGGATCCCAAAGATGAGGAAAGCTTCTCAAGGAAGTCCTGTATGTACGGTTGGGATTTGATTTGTGAATCCCAAAAATGAGGAAAGCTTCCCAAGCAAGTCTTGTATGTACGGTTGGGATTTGATTTGTGAATCCCAAAAATGAGAAAAGCTTTCCAAGCAAGTCTTGTATGTACGGTTGGGATTTGATTTGTGAATCCCAAAAATGAGGAAAGCTTCTCAAGGAAGTCATGTATGTACGGCTAAGATCCGATCTTCCGTTCGCAACAAATTGTAGGAGTAAAATCCTTATAAATCCCGCAGTATTTGGTGAAAGACATCATCAACTTCTTGCATTTTCCATACTCTCAAAGTTCTCAACTTTTGAAGCTTTAACCATGTCTTCCTCTTCTTCCAATGCTAACCCAAACCCCGTTCCCGCAGTAGAGCCCTGCAGTTTGGCGTACTACCTTTGAAGTGAATGGTCGTCCGAGTTACAATAGAGGATACCGTAATGGACAATGAAGATATTGCTTTGTAGCTGTGGCTAGAGACATGATCCTTCCTCGTGATGAAATAATGTTGGCGCCCCAGACCGATATTGAAGCGGTGAATCGGTCACTTGCTCTCGCATCGAGCTACTTCATCTTTGGTGAACGTTGCGGAGCGTCTTCATGCCGGAAGACTTGAGTTGAATACTCGGGTTCCCGATCTCCAACATCGGATCGAGAATTTAAGGAATAGACTCCGTGATGAGAGACGTCACAGAAACAACTTGGAGAGGAGAAATCAAGAGCTGAATGCACGTGTTGACTTTTGGAGGAACTACGTTAACACACGACACCTCGAGTTCGAGGAAGAGATGGAGCGCATGCATAAGCAATTCGAGGAATTCCGAGGCATGATTAACCATCAAGATGAAAATATCCCCGATCGTCCTCGCACCTGTTTAACATTTGTACTTGTAAACCCCTTTTTCCATGAATAAAAATCCATCTTTCTTGTCTTCATTTATGAATTTTGCTTTTGTGGAATTGCCATCTTTGATGTGATTTAAAAATACTTCAATTCATGTGAGTCTCGTTGGATCCCGGTGGGAATATTGTTTCATGAAATATCTGCAAAACAATTATGCAATGCATGTGAAGTTAGATGATATGCAATGCATCTTACCTGTTTTTTGAAACATAGGTCCCCCGTTCATCTTGTTTGAGGATCTTGATCTTGATTTTTTAGTGAGCTCTTTTGATTCACACATCCTTCAAATCTATTCAAGCCGACCCATGTTGCTCATTTTCTAAGATAAGCTTTGTTTGAGTTTCCCAACAATCACTTTGCACCTTTCTCTATTGGTTACTCCACCGAGAGCATTCGCTTCTCCTTGGCCCGACATTGTTCTATTGGCAACATTCCCATTGTTGAGGAGTCTTTACCAATTCACATGGTCAATATATGAGGATTATCCCGCTTCACCCGGGATTTTCATATACATTTCTCTTATCGAAGATGTATCGCTTATCTTGTTGTCTAACCGATCATATTATGAGAGTCAACAATCTCCGTTCTTTGGAGGAATTATGATACTGCAAATCAATACTATTTCAGTCCTTATCTTTGGAAGAAGCTTACGCTTTTATCATGTGTATTTTCCACTAGGGAAGCAAATTTCTTCGTGCCATTGGGATCCCGTAACCGCTTCTCGCCCCCTGGAAGAGTTAACCGCCTCATTTCATTTCCTCCTTTACTCTTGTGTCACTTATTTTCTAACAAGGCCTCTCGCAGTGTGTCAAATGTTCATTTTTCTTACAAAGAAAACCTTTTTTTCAAAAATGATTTTTCAAAAGATCTGTTTTGTTTTTGAAAACTGAAACTCTCAATGTCTGTTTACAACAATGTTCAAGCAATTCGGGGGATTTGTGTCAAATCTCTTAGTAAAAGTAATCTCGAGATGAAGATAAATGATGAGATGACCTTCGCTTTGGTTTTCAAAGTGTTCAAGTGATTACTTGAATGTATTTTGAGAGAAGAAATAATTTGTCTTTTATTTTTCAGGGACCACCATTTTTAACAGCATGAATAATAACGAGTAATTATTTGCTACGTCATGACTCTTTATGAAAAAGTCTCTTATATTTTGTGAACGCCGTTGTTTATTGATCCAGGTTGCTTTCTTGATTAGAAAGGACTTTAAAGGCACGTAATGTATTTTATGGCTCAAGGCTATAGAAGAAAGAGTATTTCATAAGCTCAAAAGAGTGTTTAAGGGTTTAAAAACTATAGATCACTGTTATCTTATCTTCACCTTTTCTTTTGCTATCTTGACAACCAAAAATGATACTAAATATTCCAAATTAGGAATTTCTGTTTTTTGTACTCTCATATTTGTTGAGCATTTTCTCAATTATTTGGAATTTTGTTGAATTCCTTGGCGACGTACTTTATAAGCTCACATGCTTTCAAGACGTTTTCCATAATCATTTCTCTCTTTTTGCCCCCTAGTGTAGGGTGTGATCTTAGTTAAGGTTCTTATGAAAGAAAAAACTTTAAATAGACTCAGCTCAAATTGGGACGGCAAAGGATAATTTTAAAGAAAGTGAAAAGAATATCAAAGATGGCCTTTCCTCATCTCAAGTAAGATCGGTTAAAACCAATAAACTTTGTCCACATCCAACGTAATGCTTGAATTTGTAAGACACCATGTTTTGCGAGTCCATGACAAACTAATATGTTACCAATCATTATTCATCTTTGTTAAAATGTAGGTCCAAGACATAATTTGAGTGATGGTTGTTCCAATTACACGTTTTGACTTGTTTGGTCATCTCTTTCAAGGGAATTGCTCTGAACATTATTCCAAACAAATCATTGATTTATTTCATTGAAATCATAAACAAAGTCAATTCTTTTAAAACCTCATTTAAGAAAACTGAGTTCTCCTGTAAAAAAGTTTGAAAGATCAATTTGTTGAGCCATCGAGATCATGCATGGGTTTTTTTGGTGAGGTATATGCAAAGAGAATTTCCCGGCCAAAACTTCATTTAATTGAGTTTGATTGGATGAAACACATCATACATAATACTTTTTCACAGAATCGAGTTTACGGGCCTAGGTAAATCACCTCCATCCATCCTAGTTAACAACGAGCCCCTCCGGAGAATGCTTTCTTCACTACATATGGGCCTTCATAGTTTGGTGCCCACTTGCTTCGGTCTTCACTTGGTAATGGTAGGATTTTTCTTAGTACAAGATCCCCTTCTTTGAATTCTCTTGGTCGGACTTTCCGGTCATATGCTTTGGCCATCCTTCTTTGGTATAACTGGTGATGACAAATTGCGGCCAACCTCTTTTCACTTATCATGTTTAGCTGCTCATATCTCAGTTTAGCCCATTCAGCTTCTTCTAGTTCAGATTCTATTAGTACTCTCAAAGATGGGATTTCTACTTCCAAAGGCATCACCGCCTCCATCCCAAATACTAATGAGTAAGGTGTAGCTCCAGTAGAGATGTCCTTACGGCCGTGCGATATGCATGTAGAGCAAAGGGAAGCATCTCATGCCAATCCTTATAATTGACTACCATCTTCCGGATAATCTTCTTGATATTCTTGTTTGCGGCTTCGACAAGACACCATTCATCTTTGGTCCGTAAGGAGACGAGTTTGAATGTTTAATTTTCCACTTCACACACAATTCCGTGATAATTTTTCCATTAAAATTTTGGGCGTTGTCGGTCACTATCTTCTCAGTGAACCGTACCGACAAATCAAATCTTTCTCAATGAAACACTTGACCACCTTTTGAGTTACATGAGCATAAGAGCCGGCCTCCACCCACTTTGTGAAGTAATCAATGGCTACTAAGATAAATTGATGCCTATTGCTTGGCCTTTGGGTTGATTGGGCCAATCACATCTATTCCCCACATTGCAAATGGCCATGGTGATGTCATATTGAACAGAGGAGCTGGAGGTGCATTTATCTTATCACTATACACCCGACATTTATGGCATTTTCTCGACGTAATCAATGCAATCTTTCTCCATGGTCATCCGAAGTATCCAGATCGTTGCGGTTGTCCGGCCATCATATGCCCACTTGCATGAGTTGCACAAATTCCTTCATGAATTTCTTGCAATGCTACCTTAGCTTCGATTTCATCTAGACATCTTAGTAAAGTCCCATTGAATGATCTTTTATATAGAATTTCTCCATCCAGGTAAAATTCCATGGCTAACCGTCTCAAGGTCTTCATATCTCTTTAGATGCCCCCAAGGGATACTCTTGATATTGGATAAACTGCTTGATGTCATAAAACCATGGGTTCTCATCTACTTCTCCTTCAATTGAACAACAATGAGCTGGAAAATTTCTAATCTCAATGCGAGATTGGTTGTACCACGATGCCGTAATCGGTTTTGGCCATAGAAGCTAAGGTTGCCAAAGCATCAAAAACTGGTTTTTGTCTCTTCCCATATGGGTAAAATCTATCTCATCAAAGCCCTCGATCGGTTTGAGAGATATTGTTGATAGGGTATCAATTTTTCTTCTTTGGTCTCGCCATTCACCTTTCACTTGACAGATTATTAACATTGAATCCCCATAGACATCAAGCTTCTTTATCTTCATCTCTAAAGCGGCTTCTAAGCCAAGGATACAAGCCTCATATTCAGCGGTATTGTTAGTACATTCAAATTGTAGCTTGATTGAGACGGGATATTGCTTCTTATCGGGTGAGATTATCACAGCCCCCCGCTCCATTGCCGGATACATTCACTCGCCCCATCAAAATACATGATCCACCAATCATTCTTCTCTTTGTCTTCTTCTACTATCAACACATCCTCATCCGGAAGTCAAATTTCAAAGGCTCATAATCTTTGATAGCATTATCTGCTAAATGATCGCCAATGACACTTCCTTTTACATTTTCTTGTCTTGTATACAATGTCATACTCGGCCAACATTACTTGCCACCTTGCTATTCGGCTTGACAAGTAAGGTTTCTCAAAGATGTATTTAAGAGGATCCATTTTTGAGATCAACCAGGTGGTATAATACAACATATATTGTCGAAGGCGCTTCGTACTCCATGCAAGGGCACAACATAGCTTCTCGGTCATAGTATATCTGGGATTTACAATCGGTAAACTTCTTACTCGGATAATAGATAGCTTGCTCCTTTCTTCCGGACTCATCATGTTGTCCCAACACACAACCCATTGCTACCTCGATTCTTCGTTAAATACAAGATCAAAGGTCTTCCAGGCACGGTGGCACTAACAAAGGTGGATTCTGTAAGTATTGCTTTATTTTATCAAAAGCCTCTTGACAATCTTTGTCCCATGTACCAGGATTCTTTTTTCGAAGTAATCGAAAGATTGGCTCACATGTTGCTTTGTTAAATGAGATATGAATCGAGCGATGTAGTTCAAACGTCCTAAGAAGCCTCTTACTTCCTTCTTAGTTTTAGGAACTGTCATAGCCTGAATTGCTTTCACTTTATCAGATCGACCTCTATTCCTTTATTGCTTATCACAAATCCCAACAACTTTCCGGACTTTACCCCAAATGAGCATTTTGCAGATTCAAACTTCAACTGATACTTCCTTAGTCTATCAAATAATTTTCTTAGAACCCGAACATGATCTTCTTCATTCTTAGACTTGGCAATCATATCATCCACATACACTTCAATCTCTTTATGCATCATATCATGGAAAAGTGTCACCATTGCCCTTTGATATGTGGCTCCAAAGATTCTTTAACCCGAATGGCATCACTTTGTAGCAAAATGTTCCCCACGGTGTGACAAAAGTGGTCTTCTCTTTATCTTCTTCAGCCATTTTAATCTGGTTATACCCGGAGAATCCATCCATGAAGGAATAAGTTGAACTCTTAGCGGCGTTGTCCACTAGAACGTCTATGTGAGGCAAAGGAAAATCATCCTTGGGACTAGCTTTGTTTAGATCTCTGAAGTCTACACATACTCTGATTTTGTCATCCTTTTTTGGGACTACCACTATGTTAGATACCCATTGAGGGTATTTAATAACTTCTAGAAAACCGGCATCCCACTTCTTCTCTATCTCTCGCTTTGACCTTGAGTAGAATATCCTAGGCGAGTTCTTCTCAATTTCGCTTAACAGTTTACATCCTTCTATCAAAGGCACTATGTGTACTACAATATCAATGTCTAAACCAGGCATATCTCGCATAAGACCAGGCAAACACATCCGTATACTCTTGTAGTAGTGCTTTGTTAAACTACATCTTTCTTCGTGGTAATCGAGTTCCAATCTTTAGCTCTCTTTTATCTTGCTCGTGCCTACATTTATCACCTCTAATTCTTCTTTTGCGGGT
This sequence comes from Populus x sibirica, assembly GCA_019202695.1. Classification (NCBI taxonomy): domain Eukaryota; kingdom Viridiplantae; phylum Streptophyta; class Magnoliopsida; order Malpighiales; family Salicaceae; genus Populus; species Populus x sibirica. The sequence continues at coordinate 1,686,893 of JAGMVL010000702.1, read as the reverse complement.
TTCCAAGCATGCTCAAACTATTCTATCCGTCTAGTAAACTCTTTCATATCATCTTCATTCCATTCCTCTTCATCCATTGCAATCACATCCTTATCAAAGTTTGGCCATTCATTTTCAATGCAATATGTTTGTGGATTTATGGAGGATTCAATTTCGGGATTCCCGAAACGGAAGGTGTTTACAGTGTAAATGCATATCTTGTAGTCAAACAAAGCAAAATAAGGTAACAAATGTTGAGGAAAATGCACGATCTCAATAATATTTAAAAGTTGGCTCAATAATTATAAAAAGACCTTATGTTGACATCTTGAGCCAAGATTTCCAACTAGGTACAAAAACACAAAGCAAACTTCAACGGAAAGCACACAAAGCACATAAAAGCGAATATAAGTAGACGCTTAATCATTACTTCTTGAAAACAACTGGGGCTTCTTCAATCTCCCAATTCGGAATACTTCATCAACCGAAAGCTTTCGCACAAATGTGTTGGTTGGAGCCTCTTCTAGAGAGTGGACAGTTAACGAGGTAACAGTTCATCTTCTTCTCGTTGTTTTCGGCTCATCATTATAATTCCCGCCTTTTCCTTCACCTTCCTCTACATTGTTGATATCCATGACAAGACAAGTTGTTGTCCCAAGCCTTCCATCATGTCCTCGGGTTTCATTACATATGCTCGACTTTGGGAAAGAAACATGGATGGGTGGGATTACAATGTCTTCTTCTTCCGGCTTTCTTCCTTCCATTCGGCCAACCTTCTTTCTCGCCTCATCCTAGCGCTCTCTTGTGATCATCTTTCTTAGGCTTAAAGCCAAGCCCAAACCTCCCGATCGGCACCTTAATTTTCATCATGTTGACTGTCTTAAGATTTCCGATGGTGGAGCATTCGGAATGGTAGCCCATGTTTCAAAAAGCACTTAGCTATCATTCCGGCGTGTCGAAATGATTGGTCTTCTCAACACTTGTCTTCTCTCGGTACCCATTCGAGTGTTCACAATCTCGAAGGCATGAAGATTTCCATCTTTGCAATCCTCTGCTTCAATATAAGGGACCGACACATTCCTTATCATGGACAAGGTTTCTTCTGCCTTAACTTTCACTAGAGTACCGTTGATAATGTACTTTAGACATTGGTGTAGAGATGATGTCACAGCCCCCGAGGCGTGTATCCATGGTCTTCCCAATAACATGCTATATGAAGGATGTATATCCATTACTTGTAGGGTTACCAAAAACATCGAGGCCCTACAAACAATTCAATGTCAATGGTCCCTATTACTCGTCTAGGGGAACCATCATATGCTCTAGCATGTCATAGTGCTTGGCCTCATATAAGTAGCATCAATTGGCATCTCATCTAGCATATGCCTTGGTAGCACATTCAAAGCCGAACCATTATCCACAAGCACTTTGCCGATCGACAGTCCTTACATTTCACGGTGATGTACAAAGGCTTGTTATGCCCCGTCCCTTCCGGGTCTAGCTCATCTTCAAGTGAAGTATAAGTAATTAGAGGCTTGAATTCTTCCCACCAAATGTTCCATCGTATCCCGAGTAATATCTTGGGGCACATATGCTTCATTCAACACCTTTTGCAATGCTTTACGGTGTAATTCGTAACTCAAGATAAGTGACATTAAAAAGATTCTAGCAGGAGTTTTCTTCAACCGATCTACCACACTATACTCACTATGCTTCATCAACTTCAGAAATTCATTAGACTCATCTTCACTTATAGGTTTGTTCACTTCCATACCTTTAAAAGCATCAACTATGTCTTTTCCTTTAGCTTTCCTCTGCCTCTCCAATTCTTCCCGGTGTAAAACACCGACCACTTCGAGTTAAACCACCGATTTCGAATGGAAGATAGGAGTAGGATTCTTAATGTTGAAAGAATATCCATAATTGTAAGGCATTGTGCCATAACTTCCACTATTTGTGCACACAGTTTGGTCGGGATTAGTTTTGGTGGACCACCCACGGTTGGTTGGAGTCTACAAACCTCCAACTTTTTCTCCCGACGGCCTATCATCCCAACTTCACTGCTTTCTTCTTCACTCTCTATCCTTATCATGCCGAAAGTCGCATCCTTTTCACTTCCTGGTGAAATTCTTGACAATCATCAATGTGATGTCCCACCTCGCCATGAAACTTACGGTAATTATTTCCATTCATCACCGGGTTCAACCTCGGGTAAATATCCAGATTGTACCATCATACCGTACAACCTTTCCATGGAAACCTTCAAAACTCTTTCCTTCTTACCTTCTACTCCTTACAGCATTTACCCCTCCACTACTTGCAAGCATGATTGGGTAAAGGGTTGGAATTCACATTCGGTGTATCATCAAAAGTTATCCATCCAGCTTTTATCAATTGCGTAAGCTTGTTTTTAAATGCATTACGGCTTTCAATGTTATGCCCAAGGCAATGCCAAAGATGATACTCACATGTCGATCCGGCTTATACCAATTTGGGTATGGAGGTTGTAGTGGGGTTAAGGGAACAGGGGCCACTTGCCCAATACTCAACAACTTTGAATACATTTCTCCCAAGGGAAGTGGTAATGGTGGCAATCGTTCTTGGGTTCTTTGAAAGTTCCTTCTTGGAGGATTAACAATCGGTTACTTTGTTGGTCATTTGGTTGGTTTTGTTGGTTGGTAGGGAAAGGCTTAGTGAAGTTTACACTTGCAACTTGTTGGGTAGGTATTTGGAAGTTATAATGATGGTAATTTTTCTTCTTACCCTTATACACTCCTTCCACGTTGTTTACCTCGGAATCCTTCTTTTTCCCAGTAAAGCCTTTCTTCTCGCAGGCTCTAACATTCTCCCCATTCTTATTGCTTGTTCTATCCTCTCGACGATAGTTACGACATCATAGAAATGTTGAGCTGAACTACCCACTAGGTGTTCAAAGTAAGGAGATTTAAAAGTGTTGGAAAACAAAGTGACCATTTCTTTTTCTAACAAAGAGGGTTGCACATGAGATGCTTTTTCACGCCATCTCAAAGCGTATTCTCTTACGATCTCTTTGTTGCCCTTCTCTATGACTAACAAGCTTGACCTGTCCGGGCTACCTCCATGTTGAATTTATATCGCTCCACAAAAGCTTTTACCAAATCTTTCCACTTTCCGATTTTTGTATTGTCTAGCCTTGTATACCAACTTAGCGCCGATCCGTAAAGACTATCTTGAAAGAAATGGATGAGAAGTTTCTCATCATTCACTACTTCGCCATCTTATTGCAATAAGATTTAAGATGTGTGACTGGGCATTCGGTTCCCAAGATACTTGATGAATTCCGGTACCCTAAATTCTTTGGGTACAACTACATTTGGAACTAAACACATCTCTCGCAAAGATGAACAGGATCATATAAGTCCGCCCCTTCGACCGCCCTCAACTGCCTTCTAGAGCGGTCAACTTCTCATAATCAACTTGTTTAGAGAATTTCATCATATGTGAGTCATCACCGTCAAGTTTACGAAGAACCGGCACTTGTCTTTGGTGGAACATGGGCGATGAACTGTTGTTCGGATGAAGAGGGATTTGCCCCTAAATTTTGAGACGTGAATACAAAAGGAGCCGCTGGCATAGATACGAGATGGAGTTGCAACGCTGCCGACGAGTAGATGTATCCTCCCCAAACTTGGATACTAGGGCCTGCTCGAGTAGACTTGTAAGTCGTGTGATATCGCTTTTCATGCTCTCTAACTCCCTTTGATAATGAGCCTCTAGATGTGCTCTTTCTTCGTTCTCCATTATCTTCCTTCGTAGTCGAGTGTAATGAATTTTATGGTCTTTTGGGGGACCTATATTTCAACTTTGAATGAATGCAAGTAAAATGAATGAAATGCACAAATGGATGCAAAATGCCATATGTTTTATGCATGCTTGTTATTTGTTTCAAGGTTTCCTTTAATGACGAGGAACGACCGGATCGATTCTCTTAAGAAAGTTCTCACCGAGGACTCCAAACCTACGGGAACTTGAACCGATTTGGGGGAGAAATTTGATGCCATAAATCGAATCAAAATAAACATTTCTCATAACAAAAAGATGATGAAATTGCCTTTTATTAATTGATATTAAAAGTACAACAAGTCAATCTTTCCAAAACCTTGGACCGTCATATGCTTTGAGATCTCATTAATTCCATCTCTCGATCAACCCAAAAACCGATGGAATTCATTTCTCGGTCATTGGCTCACCATCTCGCTACTTGTTGGGCTAGGCCTCGTAATCCTAAAGCATAATTCTTGGCATCATCTCGCTTGTACATGATAGCGCATAGCTTCGTAAGCCCAACGTTCGCTTCTCTTTACGCATTTTCTTTTTCCGATGATAAGGTTTGCTCAACAGAAAGCAAATGGTCGACATGCTCATCTAAATTGGCAATGACTAAATCTTGATTTTGATGTTGCTCTTGAAGTGATTCATTTTTCTCCTCCAATTTTAATACCATTTTCTCAGCTTTTGATGCTCTTCTAACCCATCTCTTCATGTTGACATCTTGCTTCCTCTTATCTTCTGACAAAAGTACATATTTTTCTTGTAATTGCTGGAACCGAAGTTGTTGATGTTGTAGATGAGCTGACAAGTCATCCTTTTCTTGTTTTATGATAGCCAAAGTTTCCTCTCGAGTGGCTAGATTAGATTCTAGCTTTCTTTTTTAGCCCATAACTCTTCCACTTCAGCATTCAAACTTAGGTTATAAGATTCTTGTTGGGCGCGGACTTCTTCGTGTATGTCTTCAACAGATGAATCAAAGACACTGGGTGGCCCTTCAAAAGGAGGAACTTTGTACCCTTTCCCTCTCTTCTTTTGCCATATTGGATATCCTTTAGTTGTTTTTCCCTCTACTCTTTTAGCGTAAGTAACCCTACCGGGATGTTTCCATGCCTTCTTCACGACTCCAATAATTTCTTTGAGGTCTTGAAATCTTCATAAAATGTTCCCGGTTTGGTAGTCCTTGGAATAAACTGCTCAAATCCAAACTGTCGTAAGACCATGTTGGGACAAGAACTAATACAGCGGGGCTCCTATCAACGGGACCCATGGGTACTCACCACAATACGCCGATAAGATTTGAAATAAGCGTATCGACTTCTCCAATGAAATTGAGATTTACTTAGACTTAGGAACATTGATTCCCATGTGGTTCTTCCTACTTCATGCAAGTGTTTTTCAACAAAATTCTCCAGGTGAGAATAAAGATGCCACGGGGTACCAACCAAACCCGAAATCTTCCCCTCAATCATATGACTCACAGTCCGGACAAACAATAACCGTAAGCAACATCTCAAACGACCCCTTCCAACTTTTCTACAATAATTCAAGGATGAGAAAGTTTACGCCAAAATTGTTGTAGCGGGGTTAATTTTTAGGGTCACCACATTTTTGAATACATTAACAGCCTCAAAATCAATCATTCCTTCGGCAGATGGGAAAAGAACCAAACCATATATCCCTAAGGCCAAAATTCTCAATCGGATTTCATTGCTTTCATCATGTAATCTCCTCTTGAATATGGCTTCTAGTTCATTCCAAAACCAACCCTGGCTATTTCCTCGTCTAGTTGCATGTGATTTTGCTAGTTGACAATGTCTGCGGTAATCCAAGCAAAGTTAGAAAGTGCATGCTCTATAGGTGTGTAAAAGTACACCTTTTCGAGACTTGGGACAATTTAGCGGGATTCATACTCCTCGATAGTAGGAGTCATATCCACATATCAAATGTGAAGCACCGATATTCTGGATCCCAAAATCCTATCATGGCACCGAAAACAAGCATGTTGGACCCTAATTTTTAGTAAATGTGATAGATCCCCATATTGTTTCGAAAAGTGATTTGATCATGAGAGGATAACTTTTCCCAGCTCTAGCGGTTGTCCCGTACCAAGTGGTCTGTCATCTAATTTAACATGCTCGGCAACCGAGACTCAAATTCGATGGCAAACAATCCCCTTCATCATGTTGGCTCAATTCGATCTCGGTCAAAAATTCCTCAATAGTAATGGGTTTTTCCATCTCACACTTCCCGTAAGGATCGGTGGAGATTTAATGAGCACATGAAATGTATATGAACATGTATGTTCATGCATTGACATTTGTTCGTGTCCTAATGGGTATATCCTACTTGATAGGATCTAGCTCATAAGGTTTGGCTCGAGTTTAGTCTATCCTTAAAGATATTCTTCGGTTCTTAGATTGCCCGAATTACTCGTGAAGTAATCGGCCTCTTAACCTTATACAACATGAGTAGGGGAGAAAAAACTCCACAATACTAGTTGCATAGGGTGAGTTACAATCCAAGCGAAAGTCCAAATGAGCATCAAGTGGACATAAGTCACACTTGCCACTTGAATCTCTCTTTTCTAATCTTAAACGGGACGAGCTCGGGTCCGAGCTTTTATGGGTTCACCGTGAAGTGTGTGAATACACAAATAAATAATATGTATGCATGTGACGATATGAAAAATTGAAAAGATTCACAGTAGATATTGCATAAAATAAATAATGCAAATAAAATAAATGCCCAAAAATAAATAGCAATAAAAAAAGTAAATGAAAAACAAACACAAGCAATTGGCTCAACCCTAAGTCCCCAGTGGAGTCGCCATTCTGTCGATACACGACGTCGGGCGACGGCTCCCGCTTTTTTTGTTTATTTAACAAAAAGGGTTTTTTTTCTCAATTGGGGGAAACAAAGATTTTATTGGAGTCGCCATCTAGTAATTTGAGGGAACTAGAAATCCCAAATTAGACACTTGGTCTCGAGAGATTCGGGTACGGGGTTAGTTATGATTAAGGGAAGGTAGACACCACCCTTAAAACATCCTTTCAAAAGAAAGGTTACCCTTACTTGTGTGTTTTTTTATTTGATTCAAATGCGATTATATTTTGGGCTTATTTGTAAAATTTTTATGATTAACGTCGGTCCCTAAAAATAGGAGACACGTTAAAAATGACATCGATCCCTAAAAATTAGGAGACTCGTCTAAAATATGACGTTTTAACCCTAAAAAGGAGAGTTACGTGCTGGGTTACCAAAAGAAATAATGAACATAATCCATATTTGGTATTTATATTTTTGACATCGGTCCTTTTATAAAAAAGAGACGTGTCGACTTTGGTTTTTGTATTTTTTACAACATGCAAGAAAATTTACAAGTATTTATATATATAAAAAATATCAAAAACACCAAGTAGAAAACCCAAAAAAAATTACCCGAGTGTCACTTTGTATAGGTAAAATACTGAAATACCCTCGAATTTCTACGAAAATTACGAAAATGCCACTCGGCGGCGCGTGTGACACACGCGCGGTTACTGTGGGCGGCGGCGAGATTTTCCGGCGAGATTTATGTCCAACCGACGGTCGATCTCGGTAGATCCGATGTCGAGGATTCGATGGCGGTGGTCTCGGCGGCCGTTGAGGGCGACAAGGGAGAATCGTCGGTTTGAAGCTTCGGTGGCCGACGCAAATCGCTCCTTTTCCGGCAAGATGAGGCGGAGAAAACGATGAATACCACCGGGGTTTTTCTTTACGAAGGGGAGAAACCTTTACGTGGTGGTTTGGAGGCTGGAAACGGCGGAAAGTGGAGATCGGAGGAGAGAGAGGGTGTCGCCGCGAGAGGAGAGAGAGACTACGAGATGTGCTATGATGTAAACGCGCACACGGTGCACCGATGCAGGCGAAAGCGTGAACCGTTGGATCTCCGTTGAAATGATCCTGCGCAGCCGCGGTTGGCTGGATCTGCAAGTTGATCGGACGGTCCGGATGGGCCGAGGTGTGATCGGGTGTGTCGCGGTGTACCGAAAGCTTGGTACACCGTGTGACGTGGCGCCACCGGATCTAAGGGAGAATTGTTTTAAGGGCTGAGATTTATTTGAGTTTTAATTAGGTGTGGTAAGCCTTATTGTATCTTATTAAATCAACGGTTCGAGATCTAAACACTATTAAATCTAACGGTTAGGATACATTTGGTATTTTTTATATTGTTTTTTTTTTAAAAATCAATATCCTACTCTCGTGAAGAAATAGTAAAAAAACCTGGAATAGTAAAATTTTTCCTCTCTGTTTTTCCTTTCTTTTTTTCTTCCTCCTCTCCGCGTCTTCATCACGGCTATTTATAGCCAATGAGAGGGACAACTCACATCCACCTTTAAATAAAAAATTATATTAACATACCCTTTACTTGTATAATTAAACCGCTCCGTTGAAAAAAATTAAACTTTTGAATTATTGATTTTGTTTTATTATATATAATAATAAATATTTATATAGATAAAATTAAAAATTCAAATCGGTATTAGAAAAGCCCGATTCAACCGCTAAAAATCAATTTTAAATGACTGAAAATTATGTTGAAACACCGAAAAAAAACTTTTGACGGGTATCAACCCGTGAACCAGGTTTTGACCAAAAATAACAGTTTTGACCCAAAATGGCACGAAACTCATTTTTTACCCTGGTCGACATGGTTTGACCCGTATTGACTCGGTGGACTCGGTTTTGACCGAAAATGATGGTTTTGACCGAAAACTCATTTTTTACTCGGTCGACATGGTTTGACCCGTTTTGACTCGGTGGAATCGGTTCTTATGGAAAGATGCGGTTGACTCGAGAAAAATATTTTTGAATTTTAAACTTTTTCTTAATTTTTTTTTTGGATTTTTATAAATAATAATAGAAATAAAATAACATTCAAGAAAATCTTGGTGAATCCAAAATTGGGTTACAACAAGGTTAGAGTTCATGTTTTTATCTATAGTCATATCTGGTCTTAATAGTCCAGGTTAGAATATAGATGTTTGTCTTCATCTATTGATTGATGAATTGAAGTAGTTGTGATCATCCAGGGCTTTGACATATGATATATCGAGAAAACAAAATTTCAAGATGAAAGCAGCAAGGTCTTCACGTTAACAAATGACGGTAAAACATCTTGATTGCTATAGGTGATTCTTGCTAATGGATCATAAGTATAGAAAGAATAGAAAATACTTCTTTGTTGGTAGAGTTGAAAGGGATGTTGCATCGTCGTTACTATCAGGTCAATAATTGTATGACGTGGTGTCAGAGTACGATGACATTGTGTTTGGTTTTCAATTCGATAAGCAGCAGTTTTTTGGTTTTGATTTGACTCACAATTGTGTAAAGCGATGTATTTTCTAGGAGCTTTTTTATTGGAAGACCAATCTCTTCCACCATAACCTTGATGTCATGCACATTAAAAAGATCATGTTTGAAAATATTTTCAACATAGTTATGGACATGAAAAGGAAGACAAATTACAACATCAAGGCTAGAATAAATATATCTTTGTTTTGTCACCATAAAAATATGGGGTTGGTTTATGATGGATCACGGGTCATAAAGCCCAAAGCCAGCTTTGCCTTAGATAACAATGCACAATTACTTGTCTACCAGGCTTAAGAGTCTGCATTTTCCTGATAGACATGCTTCAAACATATTAAGGTTAGTGAATTTGAAGGATTGCATATTGTATGGAATAAAGAGTCATGACTTGTCATGTGTTTATACAAACACTCATTCCACTAAATTACTAGAATTTATTGCCAAAGAGGATATGAGATACACTCATGAAGATCAATCACTTCTTTAGATATATATACTCCAACAACTTGCAGACACAACACATAAAGAGGTTTGAAACAAATATCATCCAAACAATCTGCAAACTTGAGATGATATTTCCTTCATTGTTTTTTGACTTAATAGAGCATCTACCCATACATCTACCATTTAAGGCAAAAATTGAAGGCTCGGTCCAATATAGATGGATGTATCTATTCAAGAGATTAAGGATTACACATATATCGTAATTAAAATTCAATTGTCTTTTTTCAAAAATTCAAAACATTCATTTAATTTCATGCAGGTACTCGTTCAACCTTAAGAGAAAAGTAAAAAACAAGGCGCATGTTGAGGCTTTGATATGTGAGGCTTATATTGTTGAAGACATCTCAACATTTATCTTGTACTATTTTGAGCCTCATTTGAGAACAAGAATCAATCGCATTCCAGTACATGATAACAGTGGGGAAGTGCCTTCGATTGAGAACTTGCCAATATTCTCCCATCCTAGATGACTCGTATAAAAAAATGTTCTGAGGATAAGGTATTTGACAAAAATAAAATTCAGACAAACATGTAATTATGTGCTATTTAGCTGCGATGAACTTATTCCTTTTATTCAGTAAGTATAATACTCCACATGTTGTTACTTTCAAACAATTTATCTCTCAAACTATCATAAACTAATATATTGTTGAATTTCTTGTAGGCAACATCGTCAATTTTTACTGTCAAAAAACTCATAGTTAATTGAATCTCAAATCTTTCGATTACAAAATGAACAATTTTTCACGTGGTTCAAAACCATAGTTATCAAACCCGGCCCGGGGGTTGACTCGACCAAAGAGCTGGGTCCCGGGTTTCATGGGTCAACCCGAAAAAATAAAAAAAAAATATATTTAAAGTTTTAATATTTCATATGAAAAATTAAGAAAAAAATCCATATGAATATAGGCTATACATGTTGTAAATAATGAAGTTTAAAAGAATATTTTAAAAAGTTTTTTTATCCCATATTGAAAAGATACTATGTTATGATTTTAAGTTGAAGATTTAAACAAAAAAAGTTTTTTATCCAACATTGAAAAAACATAACTTTTTTCTTGTGAACATAGAGTATATATACTAAAGGGCTTCAAATCCCACATTAAAAAGATATTATGTAATCCTTTTAAGTTGAAGTATTTAAACCAAAAAGTTTTTTTATCCCACATTGAAAAAACATAACTTTTTTCTTGTGAACATAGAGTATATATACGAAATGGCTTCGAATCCCACATTGAAAAAATAACTTTTTCTTAGGAACATCGGAGTATATATTCTAATGGGTTTCAAATCCCACGTTGAAAAAACATAACTTTTTTCTTGTAAAAATAAAGTATATATACTAAAAGGCTTTAAATCCCACATTAAAAAGATATTATGTTATCCTTTTAAGTTGAAGTATTTAAACCAAAAAGTTTTTTATCCCACATTGAAAAAACATAACTTTTTTCTTGTGAACATAACGTATATATACGAAAGGGTTTCAAATCCCACATTGAAAAAATAACTTTTTTCTTGGGAACACAGAGTATATATACTAAAGGGTTTCAAATATCACATTGAAAAAACATAACCTTTTTCTTAGGAACATAGAGTATATATACTAAAGAGTTTCAAATCTCACATTGAAAAAACATAACTTTTTTCTTGGAAACATAGAGTATATATACTAAAGGGTTTCAAATCCCACATTCAATAAATAAAACACCTTTCTAATATTTATATAGTGAGCTTTAAAAAGTGTTAATAACCAACTAAATAAAAATGAAAAAAGAGGGGTATATGAGAAAAACCACATTTGAAAAAAAAACCTCAGGTCTCGCCTGGGTCATGGGTCGACCTGCCGGGCCAATCGGGTTTGGCCGGGTCGTTGCATCGGCCGGTCTTTTGGCAAACTCGGACAGGTCCAGCCACCAGGTTGACCCGTCAGGCCGGTCCGAGTTTAATAACTATGTTTAGAACACATGTAAGGACTGTTTAATTATTTTTAGCTATTGGGGTGCTTAATTTTAGTACATAGTTCCATTTAATTGTGATGAAGATGTAATTCATGTACCATGTTTATCAATTGGGAGTGAATGCTAGTGTTACTTTTAATTTAATAAGTCTGGGTCCTGAAAGACCGATAACACGTTATAACAGGTATTTCATCAATGGACATGTGTTTCATACTAAAGAGTATGGTTAGGGTAAAAAGACATATAACAATGAGATTTGTGTTAAAGGATTGACTTCTAACGAGCTTAAAGTTGATTACTATAAGAAATTATAAGAGGTCATTAAATTAAAATATCATAGTGAGCAGAATAGAGTGTTTTTATTCAAATGCTATTGGTATGATACCACTTACAGAGGAATTAAGTAGATCCCTATCATAGTTTGATTGAAATTAATACAAAGGTTAACCTACACAATGCTGATTATGTCTTTGTTTTCACTAAACAGTTTCAGTAATTTTATTACACAAAACTCATTCTTTTAGAAAGGATCATTGAAAAGTTGATTGGTTATTCATAGTGAAAACCAAACCCAGAGATCATGTTAAGGTTGTTCATGATGGCAATAATGAATTAACTATGAGAGATGATGCCTTTCAACTTGATGAGTTTGTTGATCTATATTGAGTTGCTCCGTCTAATGACTTAGAAGAAAATTCATACTTTCACGTCGCTGAGAATACTTTTATTGATGTTTACGTTGATGAGTTAAATGATGTTTTGAGAACCAACAAACATACACAAGTCGGTAAAGATGATGATAGCGATGAAATCAACATAGAAGATTGCAATGAATATGATGATGATGAAATTAAAGAAGAAGACAATTTTGATTAATTTGCACAACACTAATATATAATATCATAAACTATAATGTAATATTAATGGATGAAATTAACTTTAATGTAATGATAATGACATTTATCTGTTATTAAATCACAACGAAACATTTATTTTATGTGATTTTATTATTATACACAGAACTAGTATTATTGCTTTGTGTGTGCTGCTATGATTTTAAGTATTTGCAATATGGATACATTAGGAATATAGATACAATCTGACAACATAAACTGTTTTTCACCAATGAAAATATTGACAGACCTAGAAAATACAAACAGATATATCGATGGATTAAGATCATTAGTATATTCTAAAGAACATTGGAGCTTTTCACCTCTCAATTGCATTGTTCATTGTATTCAATTCATACGTGATCACCGATGACAAATGTTTATCGGTATTTTCTCAAGAGTTAAGGTACAATTCGCTTCTCACTTACACTGATTATTAATGTTCAATACATACATGATCACCGATGGTAATGTACATCGGTATTATTCTAAGACCTAAGTTACTATTCACTTTTCACTTGCAATGTTTATTACTATTCTTTTTAGACGAAATCATCAGTGGACAAAAAAGTAGTCAGTGATAGTTGGCACGTTTATGAAAATTTTGGATTAAATTGAAAATTTCAATTAGACATACAGACAGAAATGCCAACGGAATAATTAAAAAATAATTTTTCATTTACCGTCGCTAACGACATCAGTGATATGTGGCAGGTTTTTTAATTCTTTTTATTAAATCAAGAATTTAAGATAACATTGATAGATGAAAACGCCAATAGACCAATCAAAATATTAATTTTTAATTTTCTGATAATAAAGATGTCAATATTGCTTGACATGTTTCTGAAATTTTTTTATTACATTGAAAATTTCAATTAGATTTGACAAATGAAAACACCGATGGAAAAAATAAAAATATTAATATGTAATTTACCGTCGGTAAATCCGTTAGTAAGAAAGCTCCAAATTAAAAGATAAGAATCTCTAAAATCAGAACGACGGGCACATCTCTTCTTCTCTCTTCCTCTGCAGCTTCTCTTCTCCTCCTTCCAAATCTTTATCTTTCTTTCTCTTTTCTATCTCCTTCTAAGATCTCTCCTCAACCCATTATCTTATATTCTTTTCTCCGACACGTGTAAGTATGTTTTCTACTTTATTCTCCTTCTCTTCTTCTGTGTTTATTTAATGATTTATTTGGATTTTTTTTCACTTCTCAAGCTCAGAAAACTCAACATTAAGGTAAGATTCTTCTTTTTCCTTTTCATTTTTTTGTATTTTGTTTTTGCATTTTATTTTTTTTAATAATTGTATAAATGTTATTCAGAATTCTTTTTAATTTTTTTTGGTTATTAATAATTGTATAAATGTTATTGGAATTTGTTTTTATTTTTTATGTTCTTTAATGATTGTATATAGATTATTGGAATTGTTTTAATTATTTTTTTAATTTTCTATATTTAATGATTGTATATAGATTGTTGGAATTTGTTTTTTTTTTTGAGTTTTTATGTTCTTTAATGATTGTATATAGATTGTTGGATTTTTTTTAAAATTTCTTGTTATTGATGTGGTTACCTAATTTATTTGTTGGTGTTAACAAATAGTTTTTAATTTCATGAAAAATAAAAATTATTTAAAAATAATAATAAAATAAACAAAATAGTAGCCATCATAAATAAATAAAAATAAAAATATCTAAGATAATAGCTAGGATAAATGAATAGTTTTTAATGTGAAATAGTGATACTATAGATCGTTTAATGTGTTTATATTAATCTCCTATGAACATTTCACAAATGGTCGTAACAAAGTTAATTGAAAATTTGGTTAAATTAACATAATTGAAATTATTTGATTGATATGTATTGAAATAAAATCAACTGATTTATGGCAATCCCATTTAAATTGTTGTGTATTTGCAGGTTTAAAAAATTTGGGTAGTCTCTCGTATAGGAGAGGTGCTACCAATTTATTTTTTTAAATAGGAATGGTTTATGGTACCTTAATCCTTTAATTTTTGAAGATGCCTAGAGAAAAGTCAATAGCACGTCGCACAAACATGATCACGGCTAGTTCTTTTAGCAGCGCATAATGAGTTGTTAGACATCGACCAAGAACAAGCACCTAAGACACAGGGAGCCACACTCGACACGGGCTTGTCATGTGCGATGCTGCCACGTCGAGAGGGATCCCTTCACAGCGAAATCCATTTACCCGAAAGTATTAGGCTTAGTGGAAGAACAACCTTTCAATGTATGTTTGTTTTCCTTTCAAATTGACATGTTAATAATTTTTGAAGAATTAATTTGAAGCAATATTGTAAATATTAGGTTTACAAATATTAAGGCTATCAGAACCATAACATCGATGATGAAATCATCGATGGAAATTTCATTGTTTCAATGAAGTTAGGTTTCCAAACATCCTGAATGGAAACCTATCATTGATGCATGGTTTATAAGGTTTAAGATTAATATTAACTTAAATATTTTTTTATGTTAATTGGTTAGTTTATTAATATTAATGAAATTTCTCTTGTAAAAATTTGAACTACAAGGATAAATTTGAATGTGATAGAGCTAATAACGCTATTGCAATGAGAGTTTGGAAGAATCATGCTGCAATTAGGTAAGATTGAAATCAAAATAAAATTTTATTATTCACTTACTAACAGATAATTTATTTGTACCATATAAGTTGCATGATTTTTGGTATAAGGCGCAAAAGAAAAACAAAAAATATGCAAAAGAAATAGAGCTTCTAGTATAGAAGGAGGTGGCAATTTGAAAGGATTTCAAACCTTCGTACATCTCAGAGGCTGTGTGGGAAGAATATATTCAACACGTGACGCCTAATTGTTTCATGTGACGATCATACTTCGGTGCGACGAACTGCAATCGGTGTGTTCACAGTTTTGTTACCACACACACCAGCAACTCCATTTTGTTCGTTTTGCATAGGAAGCAGATGGTAATATTTTTTTAATTACATCTATTTTTTTGTTTATATATATATAACAAACAATAATTTTCTCTTACAGGCTATAGTTCTTGGATGTGAACCAAGCCCGATGGATCTTTTTGTGGAAACACACTTGCGGATTGATGACTGCCAAAAAAGAATGCAACAGCTCATGGATAGCCGAGTTCAACACTTTTTGGTATGTTGTTGTTCAAATCTTTTTTTAACAAACAACATATGGTTGAAGAGGAAATATGGTGACGATCCTTCAACCCATTCGGATCTCAATCTAGATTTGTGGTTAGAGGCACGATCATTCAGTGGACCCAATAAAAATTAGGTATATATGGTCTCTCTAGCACTATGACCGGGGACTTGCGGACAATCCACAATGTTTCAACAATTGAATGCTCGCAATCGGTTCTTGACACTTAAACTCTGGAGTTCAAGATGATTTTAGACTATCGAGTTAAAGATCAGACGACCCATATTGCTGCTGATTATGAACAACTCAGCATTGAGATGGTCGAACTCCAACGATTGGTAATGAAGATGAGATAACATATGGGTGGTACATGTGCTCCCTTTTATTCGCCTCGTGGTCCAGTCGAAGACCCGCCTCCTCCTCCTCATCCAATGCCTTTATTCTAGATTAATTGCATTTGAACTCATAAATATTTAAATTTGTAATAAATATTTGAATTTTATATTAGTTTAATTTTTTTAATTATCTTTTGTTTCTGTTTAATATTTTTTAAAAAAATATTTTTTTAAAATTATTAATGACAGAGTTACCGATGGTTATTCTAGAGAGTTGAAAATGAATTACTACAAATATCACTGTCACTGTTTACTTACTAAAAAAATAATAGACGGTTATATGTCAAATTCACTAACGAACATACTGACACCCTTGTGCCAATTAAGTCCTCATTCAAGAACTTAAACTTTTATATTAAGACAGTTATTTGACCTAGTAACAAAGATTTAATGATCGAACGATAACAAGTTAAAATCCTACTAACCACAATTATTTTTATTAAATTTCCAGCATAAGGTATTTGTTGGTCTATGCAAATTCTAAATATAAAAGGTTTTCACTTAAGATATATTATTAGTGAGTTAACATAAAATATTATTAGGTTCTTTCTCAATAACTTAAGGTAGGTTTTGAGTTGATATGATTTTTCAATGAACATGATATATCTATATTGGGTTGCACAATCCATTCTCTTTTAAGAGGAGAACAAGAGAGATGTCTTATTCACGGGATGAGATTGTGGCGATGACCACCGGATATTTACAGGTAAGAGAAGTTGTAAAAAATATTGATATGGATGTTCTATTATTTACTGGAAGCAGTTCCTCATTTTCATCCACATCAAACTGCTTCATTAAAAGTCTGAATGTTTACTTACCGAAAGAATAACAGATGGTTTGTTTGACGGTTATATATCAAATTCATGACGAACATATTGACAGACAAAAACAAAACACTGATGCAATGACATACAATTTTTTTGTTTGGTGATATATTATATTCAGTGATGGAAGTACCGACAAAATATAGTGGGTAAAGTTTTTTTTGGCAGGCTTTTATTATCAATAAATTCATCTGTAAAATTATTACCGACAGACCACAAATACTGAAAGAAAATTCTGTCAATAAATCTAAAAATTCTGGTAGTGGTTGTTTAATTACTCTTGTGCCAATTAAGTCCTCATCCAATAACTTAAACTTTTACATTAAGATAGTTATTTGACATGGTAACAAAGATTTAATGATCGAACGATAACAAGTTCAAATTCTACTAACCACAATTATTTTAATTAAAATTTGCAGCACAAGATATTTGTTGGTCTATACAAATTTTAATATAAAGGGTTTTAACATAAGATATATTATTAGTGAGTTAGCATAACACTTTATTAGGTTCTAGCTCAATAACTCAAGGTTTTGAATTGAAATGGTTTTCCGATGAACATGATATATCATAGCTACGAGTACATATGCAAAAGATGAGAGATCATGCATACCTCTTTAATATTATTTAGGGATACATATCATAGGTGTTTGATATTATTTAATTTATGATATAAATGAGATATTGTGTTATAGTGTTGTGTTAGTTTTGACAGTGGTTTGGTATGACATTCCTCATCTATGTTGGGTTGCACAATCCATTCTCTTTTAAGAGGAGAACAAGAGAGATGTCTTATTCACGGGATGAGATTGTGGCGATGACCATCGAATATTTACAGGTAAGAGATGTTGTAAAAAATGTTGATATGGATGTTCTGTTATTTACTGGAAGCAGTTCCTCATTTTCATCCACATCAAATTAAGTGCTTGATTGAAAGTTTGAATGTATTTCACTGAATATTAACGTTGTCACTTCTAGAAATGCATTCTTGTGTGACCACATAAGATGCAACGTGACATTAAATGTTGTGCGTGGACCTCATAAATGGACCTCTGTTTACTTCAAAAGCGAAGTGCTTCATTATCTATGTTGATATTTGCTGTTAGGAGACCGAACAACAGAAGAGGTCTTACATACAGCACTGGAAAGCTACTTTCATAATGTCCTTAATTTCATGTATGTATGTAAGTAGGCAGGTATGTATGTATGGTTTGATGATTTTGAGCAGTATATGAATGAGAGAGAAAGTGCCATCTCCTGATGGTGAACTAATGGTGACGAAATGTCGAGTCAGAAAAAGGTTCGAGACTGAGATATATAGCGAATTGCACTCGGATGGTCACTACAAACAATTTGGAAGGGGGAATTGACTCTTTTAAGACCTTTCCCTTTCAGAATTTAATAAGCACCCTCTTACTTGTGTGGGGGCTTCCCTGAAAACCATGAGCTTGATATGAATTTACTTCAATGATACTCCTGGCCAGAAGTGCCAGAATTAGAAATAATGGTGTCATTTCGGAAATTATCGTCCTAGCATTAATTTGCTTGCACTTTATTATTGTTTTTGAGAGTGAAATCACGTGCTTACATTGGGAGCATTTATGTCGACAGTAAGATTGTTCTTACATTTTGTTTATCTAGAGGCAATGGTAGGGATTAAAGCTAAGATTTCCTCCGTTTCATTCTCTTCATCCCTCCAAGTAACTGTCAGGATAGATGATACGTTGGCTAGCTTTATTTTTCTTCTCCTAATGAGAACGATAGACAATGAATTATAGAAATGGGAGCCATAAGTTTTATAGCCTAGTAATTGTAGCCATGCTTCTCATGAGTCAAGGTGGCCCATTGTGGCTTTGCATCAGCATGATTACCATCACTGTGTCAAACACCAATCTTCCCAAAACTCTTCTTATTCATGGTTTGATGTGATGGGGATATTTTTTAAGATAATGGTGGAAAGTAATAACAATGGGCAATCTGACCAGAAAAGTGGGGAAGCCCCCAGCTGGTAAAATCTTATAGTTTTGGATAAAAAGAAATGTTCTGAAGTGGAATCTGAGAAAAGTTGGCATAACTTTATACATCATGACATGATGATAAAATGCATTAATGATAGAAGAGTGATTGTCGATACATTTAAACGAGAAATAAGTTAAAAAAAGAAAAGGGGGGGTGGGGGGGTAAGAAGTCATGAAGAAGAGTAAACGAAGAGCCTATTTGCTTTCCATCTGTGGCTAGTTGGGTAAAGTCTTCACACCTATTAATTTTGAGTTTTCGGGAAACCCTAATTTTTACTAAAATACGAATTGACCACATCATTGGCCTGCAGTTTTCTCAAATAGCCCAAGTCTGTAATCAGCTAGCCTTGACTTGTATGCGGACCTTTTGTATTCAAACCATGTGAACTCCTTGTATAAGCTTCCTCCTCTTTCTGCCATTAAGGAGGGTAAAGGTGCTATCTTTTCACTTAAAGGTGGACCACCGAAGAAAATCATAGAAATCCTTGGTTTCAGGGGATCAGCCAAAACCCTGTGCTTGACACTCCTAAACCTTCCATTTGTCATCACCTGCGTCCAAGCCCAAAAAACTAGTCAACAAAGAAATTAAGAACTTCTGAAGTGAACATGTGCTTGAGAGTATAAATGGCATGACGTTTAAGGACAGAAAAATACGTGAGAGTTGTGTCCACAGCTGAATTCTTTCTTCTTTTTATTCTCAAAAAAAAAAAAGAAGAAAAAAGCTAGTAAGTTAGGTGGGACCACAAGAATAGAATTGAGTTTTAAAGGCATATTTTGAACTTACTTGGTAATTTGCCAGATTCGATTTCAGGAAAAAAAACAAAAAAAAGAAAAGGAAAACCAAATGGCCGTAGCTGGACGTGGAGAGCGAGAGAGAGAGAGAGAGGGTGTGTCCAGGGAGATCCCATCAATACAAAACACGGACACGGTGATAATTACAAGTAAAAAAACATACTTACGAGAAAAGAATAAAAACACAAAGTAAACAGACCTGCAAGGCATCGCCAACATTGATGAAAAAAGAGGTCTGATCAGGGGGGACTGAAACCCAAGTTCCCTCTTTCAGACAAATTTGCAGGCCACTTGTGTTGTTAGATCTTAGAACAGATATTATCTGTGGGTCTGTGTGCTCGCCAAACCCAATCAAATTTCCACCACTCAATGCTTGCAGCTCTGAGCATGGTGGGTAGTGGTTTAGCCTGAAACATGAATCACTCTTATCATCCCTCAACAGCCTACTGAACACATTCCTTGACTCAATCTCCAGCCCATCAGCCATCAATTCCAATACTTCAAAAGCCATTCTTTTCACTGCCAGTATGTAATCTTCAACAGCAGAGCTACACCATTCCCACAAATAAAAAATGAAAATACAGAACTTCAATATTTACTAGCTAGCAGTAACAAGAATATATAGTACCGTAATTTGTTTATCATGCTAAATATAATAAAATCTTAACAAACAGCATAATTCAGGATTTTATGTAGTACTTTAAAAGCTTATCCTGTTTAACAGGAGGCACGAAAAGAAAGCAAGAAAATTAAGCAACAGGGTGGTGCTGTCTTGTATAATATATTTACCGGAAAATCTGTGGGTTTTCCTGAAAAATGGACGTTTTTTGGGAGGAGTTTTGAGGGTTGGTGTTAAGGAGGAGATATTCAACCCAACCAACATCACCATTAGGGCCAATTTTCTTGTTTCCGTAGCCAAAAGGGTTAGGAGGTCCAGCCTTGTCTTTCTCAGGCTGGGGGGAGGTTAAAGAAGTTGGTAGCAAGAGCTTCCAATTTGGTCATGACTTCCATTGGAACTCCATGATTTACCAGCTTGAAGAATCCAAACTCTTCACAGGCCTTGATTATGAGAGTCTTGGCATGAGGGTCTGTCAAGTCTATAACGGGTATCTCGGAAAACAAGCCTATAGGCTTGCATGTTTTGATAACTGAGAAAGGTTCTAGAGCTAGTTGGGAAAGTACTACCATGGCTTGTTATTAGTTTCTCCACACTAAAAAGACAAGCAAGATAAGAGACTGCAGATCGAAGGAAGAGAAGAATTTGGCTTGGTGAGGTACTAGAGAGGCTGGTGAGACTGATGGCTATAAATGGGCGAATGGGCGAGGAAGCTAATGCATGACAGAGAGAGAGAGGGGGGGTGCGTGTGAGATGGGGGGAAGGAGGGACAGAAACGTTACTATCTATAATGAGCAGCCATCTGGCTTTGTGTGTCTGCTTGGCATTTAGGAGGCTACCAAGGGAAAGAAAATGCTTACATTTTTTTTTTTCTATTTTAGAGCTGGGAATGAAAATATAGATAACTTCGTTTCGTAAGGGAAAAAAAAACATAAAAAAAAAAGAGGGTTGATGCGTGTAGGGTCTCATGTTTATCCGAGTCAGAGTCCCCACAGTATCGAGCATAAAATAGAAAAGCTGAAATTCTGTTCATCGCGTAACAAGCAAAGAATTTATTTTACTTGTCGCCAAATATTGACGATTCAGAAATTCTTGTATGATAAATAAAATGATTATATTGTTAATGGGTGGTCTATTCAAGTAAGTTCTCTTTTTTAAATGGGATTTGAAAGTGTAATAACAATTATTTTTGTACGTGTTAATTTTTTAAAATAAATATTTTTATTTTAACATATCAAAATAATTTTAAAAAATTAATTTTAAATGAATAAAAAAACTAATCAGCAGTCATTAAGGTCGTCCTTCTAAGTATAGCATGAATATATACATATGGAGGCATGGCATTTGTCGGGGATAATCAGATGGGTAATTATTATGCATTTCCCAAGAAAATGAACTAAAATGGTCAAATAAATTGTAGCCCTTAATATCGTTTTCAATTGAGCTGAAATCTGTGATGTAATTTGTTCACAAGGAAGCTGATTGGGGGGACGCCGGAACCTCTAGACTATATAGCCGTCAAAAAACTTTGCTTTCCTTTTCAGTTACAAGAGGGGCATCAACCCCACATTAATTCCTGTTATTGCAAAGGGCAAACTGATGGAGACAATAACCAACTTGTTTTCTACCTTAAAATTTCGACACTTTACACGCCTAATTAAACAGTGTATCCTAACATGTGTCTGTGTAATAATTCTCGGGTAATTAAATATTTTATAAAATATCTCTTATCAAGTGTTTTGGCACTTCATTAGATATGGAAAGTAAATCTTTTGGTGATATAATAACTATTGTAGAATGTATTACCAACCACAATTATAAGAAAAAACAATAAAACCAATAATTCTGCTAACAAATTAACAGAATAGAGTTTCTTTTTTAGTTTTTTTTTATTGGTTTATATACTAATCTATATGGTTATGTCGATTTCATGACCCGAGTCACGAGTTTGATAGATTATTTCGGGTTGACTCAATTTATTTTTTTAGATTCTTTTTTAATTCATTTTTTCATTTACCCTCGAACAACTCAATCTTCTTTTTTTTTTTAATTTTATCCTTCAATATTAGGTTTTTGAGAATTGGGACACATAATTATTTTTTTCAAATTGCTTTAAGTGGAGTTATAAATGTCTTATTGATTTAGTTTTTTCTCTCGATTTAAACTTGAACATTAGATCTGTTAAAAATGAAGTTTCGTATTTGTTTTTACTTTCTATGAAGTTATTCTAGTCTCATGATCCGGTCATAGATTTAACATATTAGCTAATGTTGACTTGGAGTGTTTTTTTTTCTTTTTTTATTGATTTTTTATTGATTTTATCATTTAGCATTGTGTTGGTTGGAAATTGAGCTTCATAATATTTTTTTTATTTGCTTTTTATGTGGTTATCTCAATCTTATGACTCGAGTCATAGGTTTGGTAGGTTAATCCAGGTTAATTGGGGTTTGTCCTTTTTTTTAATTTAATATTTTTGTTTTTAATTTTGTTGTTCAACATTAAGTTGATTAGAATTTAATTTTCATAATTTATTTTGATTTGCTTTCTATAGAGTTATCATAATCTCATAATCAGGTTCTTAGATTTGATAATTTAACTCAAGTTGATCCATGTCATTCAATATAACATGGTATTAATATTAAAAATAATAATCTAATATACATTATATTTTGAGTTTATATAGCCACGCTTGAATATTATTTTATATTAAAAAAACTAATTCAACCCGGAACGTAACTTGGCTAATGAGTCGGTGCCAATTAAAGCTATATAGATGTGAGACCGGCCCATTGTAGAATCTTACATGGAAAACCTGTTGAATCTTTGGGTTATCGGTTCACTTGTTTACCAATGGTTGAATAAGTGGCTACTTATATTTTGCACCCAAAAATACATGTAATCATGTCATCAAATTATATTCTAATAATAATATACCAAAATAAATAGCAAGAAAATAAATTTTTAAATTAAAAACACCCGTAATATATTTAAGAAAAAAGAAATAAAAACCTTCAGAAAAGATTTTCTCTGCTCCCGCTGGTGTTTTTTCACTAGCGGCAATACCTTTGGTTTTCTTTTGTGATCTTTTCTTTTTCACCCATTTCTGTCTTCTTGTTTTTTCTCCTTTAGATCCTTGTTTAAAATAAATTTAGATCCTTGTTTTTTACTTCTTTGTTTGAATAACGATTCGATCTACATTAGTTTTAGATTGAATTAGTGGTGTGGCTGTGAATGGATCTTATTAGTACCTATATTTATATTTTTCATGGATGTTTTGTTTGTATTTGTTTCTTTTTTAAGGTTTGGTCCCTCTTTTTTAAAGTTTTAAATTCTAGAATAAATATTTAGTTATTATTTCTAGTTGGTTGAAAAAATTGATAATAATCAGCGTATATGGATTCTTCACCAATGGAGTTATGTGGCATGTTGCTAAAAAGTTTGGGAACCTCAAATTACTCTATAAGGATGTGGTGATACAAGTCTTTGTAAGGACAACCTAAGTTTGGGTATGCTAAAAAGTTTAGTTTATTGTTCATATCGATAAAATTACAAGTTGCTACCATAATTATCATATCCAATTCAAGGCTGAGGTTGGGAATTTTTCTACTCCAACTTGAAAGAACGCCATTTAAGTTTTTTTTTTTTTGTTAAATAAATGAGAATATTTAATTAGGCCAACTCGAGTTTAGCCAAGTCAACCCAAGTTTAATTGGGTTAACCTTCAAGTTGATTCTAAATAATATCTTGCTTGAGCTAGGTTCTTAGTCGATGAGTTACCAGATCAAATCATCATGCTAGGTCGAATTTAATAGCTATTGTTGTTATTTGAAATTTCAATTTTCACCATTATCATTGTTTCTAGCCTATTCAAAAGCTGAATTTAATAGTTATGTATGTTACTTAAAATAATAATTTTCACCATTATTGTGGTCATGATATTTTTGAAACATAAAGATTGAACTTTCAAATAGTGATTCACTAGTAGTAGACCTGCACTATGTTATGGGTCCATTTTTTTTTCTTGTATAAAAAATAATGCGTAGTTGCCACAAATACATTTCGAAGAAGGAAGACAAATCCATAATGTGGGTCATAGACCTAAATTGATCAAATAAGTTGATTTTATTTTAATTAGACGATAAAGAAATAGACAAAGACAACATATGGATCAAATTAAAAAAAAAATGATAATGATAACTTAGATTTTTTTTTAAAAGGAGATAAATAATATAACTCAATTTCTAGACCATTAAATACAAAATGACTAAATTGGGTAGAAAGGACCTAAAACAATTGGTTTGATTCAACCCGGGTTATCACGTCAAACCCACGACCCATGTCATGAGATTAGCATAACCCGATAGAAAAGAAAATGATGAAAATCACAAAGCCTATTTTTTATATATATAAAAAAACAATTCCAACATGCATTAACCTTTTAAACTTATGACCCAAGTTATTAGATCGGAAGCACCATATTTGAAATAACCATGAAACCTAATTCTCATTCAATCAAATGTTGAAGTATGAAATTGAAAAAAAAAATTTAATTATACAAAAGGATTCAAAACAAAGAATAACAATTAAAAGAATGAGGATAAAAATTAAAATACAAAATATAATTGATCTTTGATTTGAAAGGTAAAATTAAAAATAAAAATCAATTTAACAAAAGGCCAAAAAAATGAGACCAAATTGAAAAAATATCATACCTTAGCATGAACAATTCAAATTCCATACAATACTCTTCTACGGTTAGTCCAAAATGCTTTGGATTTTAAAACATAAGAAAGGTCTTTTATAGATAGTGTTAATGAAAGAACCTTTTTTTAAGCTCCATTCTCATCTTCTCCTAGGAGTTGATCATATTGTTGCCCTCATGAACCCTTTGCTTCTTAAGATTTTTCCACTATGAGGAAGCATGTTTTCTAAGTTTAAGATCAATAAACTTCACCTTTTTTTCATAAGGATACTTTTTGAAATCAAAAGCCTTCGTAATAGTTTGGAGCCAATCAATGAACTTGTTATGTTCATTTTTCTGTTGAATTCAAGTATATCATCTTTTACATCAAAATCTTAATGAGGCCTTCTATTCTTTTTTCTTTGATGTTGAGAAAAAGAACCATCACTAACATCATTGTTTGGTCTGTGATGGATTAACATCCTCATCATTATTGCTAGAAGAACCACTTTCAGAGTCATTCTCATCATCATCATTATCTCGAATCTCATATTGTTTAAGACACTCATAGATCTTTTGGATTTACCTTATCATTTCATCTATTTCAAAAACATGGATATCCTTCTCAAATTCTTGCACACAACATCCATGAACAACCATGGTTGTAAATCGTAAGTTCTAGTTCTAACTTGATATCAGGGATGGTAAAAATATATAGTAGAAATAGTTCACTCACATGAATGATAGTTTATGCTCACCACTATAAGGTATAAAAAAGAGATACAAATATAAATAACCCACCACTCTAAGGATGCAAATTTACTCATCAATTTAGAGAAACTAAGTTAAGGGATAAAAGTTTATTACTCACAAAGAGATACAAAACTAAATATGGTACCAAAAACACAAGCCAAATATTTCTCAATTCAAATTTTCACCAAAGATTCTCAATAAATGGTTTAATGATCATTATATACTTGGAAGAACTTTCGAAGTCTAATGATCTAAAATGACAGAATTGAGGATAAAATAAATGATTTTGATAAAATTTTGACAATTCATAACTAACACTTCACAATTCAAAATTTCATCAAAGATTCTCAATACATGGTATAATGATCATTATATACTTGGAACAACCCGTCAAGTCTAGGAAACAAAATGAAAACATTAAGGATAAAATAAATGAATTTGATAGAAATCTAAAAAAATAATAACTAACACACATTTTTTACTTGTTAGGAATATAAACAAGCACATAAAAAGCATAAAAACTAAAACAACTAAAACTTCATGCACATAACTTCAATGTATGCATGGTTTGGTAATTTGAAAAGATCACATTCTAAAATTTAAGATCATATAGAATAAATTTATTTTTTCATGCAATAATAAGATATAAATTCAAACTTAAAGTTGGCTCATAGGTTGACAATAAATAACATCAAGAACTTTATTCATTTGTATTGTCAACTCAAATTCAAGTAACCCAATATCAATAAAACCATTAGAGGATACTCCAGTGTCATAGCCGCAAAACTATCAAAAACCATTTTTGAGATCAAAATCCACTCCAATTATCCCACTTCAAGACATTTTAGTAATTCAACTTGCATATCATGTCCAGATTTCTATGGTTTTAGGATTATAACTTTCTCATTGATCTATTTTCTTATTTTCTGCCTTTGTTTTTATTAATTTTAATTTTAATGTTATTCTTGGTTTTTTTATTAATTTAGTCTGTAGTCAACTAAAGTGGACCCTTCAATCAATTTTGTTAGTTTGAGGCCATTAGTTATCTTTGAATTAAAATTATACACCTGAAAATTAATTTCTTTCCTAATCTTTCGTCTTTGCTAAGTGTTGTTACCGGAAGTTTAAAGAATTAATGAATTTTATTATCCTACTGTACGCTGCATCACTATGCAATGAACTAAGTGTGTATTTTGTAATTTGATGTTGGGTAATTTTGTGAAAGTGTTTTTTAATTGAAATATATTTAAATAATAATTTTTAGTTTTTATTTTTATTTTTAATATAAGTATATCGAAACTATTGAAAAACTTTTAAAAAATTATTAATTTAAATTTTTTTAAATAAAAATAATTTAAAAACATGTTGAATCGCAGAAACAAATATACCCCAAGTATCAAGAGAATTGATCATTTTTTCTTTATCTTCACTATATATATTGTATTCATTTTTTTTTTATAGGGAAAATGTAACCAGAACAAAAGACGAACTTCAAAAAGGCAACTATTTTTTTACAGGGAAAAGACACTTAAATGAGGAAATTAAGGATACAGGCACTTAATTTTCAGATGGTAGACTGCTATTAACTTTCAAACTGATAATAATGGTTAACTCAAATTTGTATAGTTTTACAGTCCTTTTTTTTTTTTTTTTTTTAAAGTTGGCATTTTTTTTTCAGTTGCTTTCGCTTCATCATTGACAATTTGACATGATCAGATGGTCAACAAAACTAAAGTTTAATGATCTTATTTCCATTTTTACGGACCTAACTAAGTAGGCATCTAGCTAGGCTGCTAGATATTCATATTAGACAATATCGAAGCACAGATGTCATCTTCCAAGTTAGAAGAAAGAGTGCCCATTTTTAGAAGCATATATGTGCACAACCTGTAGCTAAGTGCCATCCTTCTTAGCAATGCAAGTCATTCTCAACCATCGCAATCAAGTGTTTGAGTGGAAGAAAAGTAAAAAAATGAAAAAAAAAAAAAGGAAGAAAAGAACTGAATACTTTTGATCATAATTAATGTTTGCCCATCACCTCCTGCTAATATTATTGAACAGAGTTTTTTTTCCCCCTTGTTTTCGCTCTCACAACTCGTAAGACTCCTCCTCAAATTGATTGTTCTGACCTCATTTCAAGATTCACCAGCATATTCCGAGGCCCTGGAAATAAGGCCTTCTTCTTCCCACTGAATTATGGGACTTGCGAAAAATCCAATGTACGCTTATTTTACAAGTCATCTAAATTAGTTTAAGAGACTTGTTAAGTTGAAACACTCAAACATGTGAAACTATGTCAGAAAGACCTATCAAACAAGTAAGACAAATCTCCATGATATCATTAATAAGAGTTAAGGTAATGGTCAGTGGCACCAACATAATAAGACTGACCTTTCTAAGAAACAAACTTTGAAATAATGGTCGATGAAATGTCAGATCAGTAACGACAAACTGTCAAGATGAAAATCATGCATCCTAAAGACAAAGATTTTCACTTATCCACTTGTATGATAAAACTAGCCCCCCGTTTTTTCTTTTCTTTTCTTCTTCTTCTTCTATTTTTTTTTGGTTCAATGTATTAGTTACTAGTTAATGTATTAGTTACAAAGATTTTTTTTTGGTTCTATTTGTTCCCCGTTTTTTTTTTTGGTTCATTTACTAGTTTATTACTAGTTAATTGTAATTTTGTTTTTCAGAAATGCTAATCGTCATATGATATCCTGTTATTTTATAAATATTTTTATATAAATTTTATAGACAGACTAATTAATTATCTTTTCATGTATTTTCTGGATTATAGATGTAATATAGCCTACCCCAGGTGGAAATATTTTTGTTTCCTTTCAGTAAAAATTTACAAGTTTGCCGGAAAATAGAGAAAGAAAATCTAAAATTAAATTGGTAATTATTGATCTTCTCCTCATGCAACTGAATCTAGCTTTGGCAACTTCGTTGTTTTATACAAAGAACAACGGTGACAGCTTTGGATCGATGATTTCAAAGATCTTAGCAAGTTGAGAATATCAAACCGAAAGTGCAGCACAGAAAGATCGATCGAGATATGATCTATGAGAGTTTTTAGAGTCTGAAAATGCAAGTTATTTAATGAGTGTGTTGGGGAAAATACAATGTGTTACCATTGGTGACCAGATCATTCATTCATCACGTAATCTTCACAGCTCCCTCAGTGCAATTTCATTGGAGAAGAATGACATGGAATGCAAATTCCTCATCTTCTTATGTTCTATTGAATATTAAAAGAGATTAATTACGTTGGTAGATAATACTTAGATAAAATCCATCAATTTGGGTGTCTGTGTCTGTTTAAATGAAGGAACCATTGCATCCCGAAATTGACACACACAAAACGACAGTCGTGATATATTGGTTTTTGTTCAATGTTCAATTTTTTTTGTCCTTTAACGAAAGTGGAAGACCAAAATGATCCGGGCAACATCCCATATTAACTAGGAGTTGAAGACGCAACTCGCCTATGAACACTTAAGAAATGCCTTAATTTTTTAGCACCAAATCCACCATAACCTACATGCCAAAACAAAGGTTTAAGTTGGGGCAATTCTTCTTTGAAGACCAAATATATATAGCAGATTTAGACCAACACCATCGACGGCCCTGCCTATTCGAGCATTAGCTATGTTGTTCTTGGCTGTCAAAATTTTTGACATGACGCTACAAGGAAATTAATATCCTCAGTTCCGAGAATTAATACTACGTATACGAATATGTGTGCGTATGTGTCAGTTGGAAGAACGGAATATAACTAAGCATGCTATGATATGATAGATCATATTAATAGATGCTTTTTGTGTCAACTTTTCACCAAAATTCAACACCCCACTTCCCCAGACTCCTAAAAGGAGAGGAAAAGCATCAAGATGAATTCTAGTGAGGTGGGAAAAGATTGTTTAGATACAGGTAAAGAGGATCTTTCAAGAGATAGGATTTTCGGAAGTCATTTTCTCTAGATGCATATCTTCGTGGACAATCTATATATGCTTTGTCTCCAATAGCATTATTACAAGATGAACATAAAATTTAGAACATAATACATGAAATTTCCTTGGTCATAGAGAAAAAACTCCTAGGGATCAACAAGCTAAATGTATTTACGATATATATCAGATATAATCTGAACAAAAAACCATGGAATTTTGGTCGCTTTCCAAGTCTTGTTCCAAAACTAGCCATACAACCATACTACCAATGAGTTGCGCGCCCATTGAAACGCCATTGAATTTACTTGCTCCTCTAGAAAACAAACTCGGTGGCTTGTAAATCTAAACTTGTGGGTTGAAATAACAATCATAAAGTAAGAGCTTTTTGAACAATATGCTAAAACAATTCAACAGGCGGGATGCTAAACCACTGCCAATGAGCTTGTGGCTGAACGACTCCAATTCCATGGTGAAAAGCATCTCGAGAGATCTGCGAGAGGGCAGTGGTTATTGTTTTTGTACGTGTTTCAAGAGTATATTTTATTTAAAAAAAATATTAAATTAATTTTTAATATTTTTCAAGAGTGTTTTTGGTATGTTGGTATTAAAAATAAAAAAAATAAAAACAAAATATTTTAATAAATTTTTAAAAATAACCATACAACATAATATCACCGACACTTCAAATAACTTTGGTAACAATGTGAATTCAATTACTAGCTGCTAGGTTGGATTACCACTGTTCGTTTCAACGACTACGGGGTACCTTCCACGTCACTAGATACCTCTTTTTTTATAATATGGTGTCGAGGATTGATATATCGACTCTTTTTTATTATTTTTCTCAAGGAAGTGACACTGCCTATAACAAGACCACGATGATTTTATCGAAGGCATGTTAACCCTTATAAACAAAGACTCATATATATTCTCTTTTATTGTCCAACAATAGAAGCATATGTCTCTACGGAATGAGCTTACCTCTGCGTGGAGAATAATTAATCAACAGCTTCATTCATGCAAATCAATAACAGTAACATGAAATTATAATAAAAATAATACTTCCTTCAAAAAAATACCTTGAATTATAAATTAATTAAACCCAATATAAATCATCTCCTATTAAATAACCTAACTTAAAAGTCAAATAAAATCAAATGAACTACAAATCTATAAATATTGATTGATTTAATTATTGAAATATTAAAGTCTAAAAATAAACTATAAACTTTTGAAACAACGTAAGAAAAAATAAATAAATAGTTGGTGAGTGTCACACACTAAGCAAATTAATAAGAGTTGTGTTTTTTTAAAGACCAGCTTGTAGTCCAACTTGGAGGTATTCCTGAGACTATCGCTACTCTTCATGATTGGTATCAAGAGCCTGGTTCTTTTATTGCTAATGCTCATGAGTTCTTCCGTCTTAAAGGTTCTACTGTTAGCTGGCACAGTGTTGTCTAGGAGCAGTGGTCTTTATCTTAGTACAAGTTTATTCTTTGGCTTGCTATTCTTGGTAAGCTTAGAACTCGTGATCGCCTCAGCTTCCTCTCCACTGATACTATTTGTTTCCTCTGTAACCGAGAAGATGAATCCCATGCTCACCTGTTTTTCAGAATAACTAATCAAAGAGATGAGCATTTACTTATGTAAATCTTGGTTTAAATTTTACTAGAAAAAAAGGGGTAATACTATTACATATAATAATGAACTAGTTAATATATATTAAGTAACTTACATAAGTGGTAATACTTATAAAAGGATGAAAGTGAAAGAACGAAAGATTGATTAAGGATGAAATTTATAAAGAGAGGAAGGAGGGATAAACTTTAAAGCATTATAAGGTGAGGGACCAAAGTGTAATGAAAAAAATGAAAGCAACCCGGCCCCTCTCTTAAATAGAAGCCGGCAATTTAAAAGGGAGTAACTTCTCCTTCTTCATATTATTTTCAAAGTTCTCCTTCCAAACCATCAATGCATGCCATCCTTAAGCCGAAGCCTTTGACTTAATTTTTATATATATTTTTTCTTGTTTTAAATTAATTTTTTTCACGTGTTTTCAGAATATTTTTTAATATTTTCATATCAAAAAAAATTTAAAAATAAAAAAAATTATTTTAATATATTAAAAAAATTACTTTAAAAAACAACTATTACTACAATACTAAACAGTCCTGCATCCTTTAGTATATGTAAGGAACTTTAACACGTGGAATGGTTTGCAAGAGAGGACTGGAATTCATTTTGTCAGGTTTCACGTATGTAGATTTGGCTATAGATCCATTGTCAAGGTGTTCAACTTCCAGCTATTTTCATAGGTTCAACTGCAATTCATGGTGCTGCAAAAAGCAAGCACTGCAAAAAGCAAGCAACTATTTCCTTATCAAATACGGACAGAGTACAGCATTTGTAGCACGCGAATGTGTATGATTAAGAAGACTTATTGCCTATATGTTAATTCGATTGGCTTCAAATCTTGTGTTTCATGTTAAAACAAAACACTCATGGTATATTTCGTTGGATGTAATAAATTATATAATGTAATGTTTCATTACATTCCTATATTCTAATGTAATGAACAATCACAATTGTAATAACTCATTATATTAACAAGCATATATATATATATATATACACATATATATATATATATATATATATATATATATATATAATGAACCATTAGTTGATTAAAAATAATCATGCAAGGATCCAATTACAATAAAAAAATCATTACAAGGACTAGATTATAATTTAAAAAATTTATAATGGAGTAATAAACTTTCAAATAAAGACCGATTTGGGCACAAAAAAATAATACAAGGACTAATATGAAACTTTGTTTATAACTCAATCACATCACTAAAATCATTTAAATAGATCAGAGAAGGTTCAGCGAGAAGAGATTGATTTTGTTAAGGTAAATAAAAATAAGCAAGTTGTAGATACTTTCATTAAGCTTTAGCCAACATAATGTTTCAGCAATTTAGTGTGGGATTAGTTCCTTAAATTATTATTTATTTGTTAAAAAAAACAATAAAATATTTGAGATTTCTCTAAGGTGTTTCAGTATTGTTCATGTAAACTGTGAAACATTTTAGTTTTATTTTATCTTTATCTTATTTAATTTTATCTTCATACTTTTGGTTATTTTTTTTTATTTAATCCTTTTTGGACCCAATTCCATTGGTTAAAATTGAAAATTGTAGGGGAAATATAAACGTGAAAACAGGAGGACAAAAATGTAAAACACAAAAAAAATTGATCATTTCCAAATAGTTAATATTTTTCATTTTCGTCCAAAAGTTCATTTGATCATTTTTCAGTCCAGGTTAGGAGAAGATGGAGAAAGTGGTCAAAAAAAAAAAGGAGACGAAGAAAAATTTGTCGATGGCCAAGATTCTGATGCCAAAAAATTAATGATGACTTCAGTGCAACAGGTTCCTTTAAATGATAGAAGTTCAATGGTTCATTGAATTTCTTTTAAAGAGAGGAGTACTCCGATGGTGGTATTTTTTAGCAGCCTGAAGTAGCCAAAAACTGGGTAGTTGGAAGATGCATCATTTGCTATCAAAAGATGATTCATTGTTCGGTTTATATTTTTTAAAGAGAGGATGATGTGTCCTTTAAAAATATAAAAACAATATAAACAAGGCTAGGTGTGTGGGTATAACCCCTGGGCACAAAAGCATTTGCTGGTGTCTCATGTAGCTTTTGCGGTTGTGGTTTGAAAAAAATTGTTTTATAAAAAGCATTTTTAATTGAAGTTGATTTAATATTTATATATGTTTGGTTAAAAATTAAGTTTGAACAAAAAGTAATTTAATGTGTTTGGTTAAGAATGCTTTTTAAATTGAGCTTATAAAATAACTATATATATATATATATATATATTGATGGTTTTAAATTTAAATATTGTAAATTTAACTACTGCTATTACATCATAAAATAAATAATACCTTTATATAAAATATTTTTTATTATTTCATTAAATTATCTATAATTTCATTACATA
The DNA here is from genome assembly GCA_019202695.1 of Populus x sibirica. Classification (NCBI taxonomy): domain Eukaryota; kingdom Viridiplantae; phylum Streptophyta; class Magnoliopsida; order Malpighiales; family Salicaceae; genus Populus; species Populus x sibirica. The sequence continues at coordinate 1,653,184 of JAGMVL010000702.1, read as the reverse complement.
CAAAATTCATCCGACAAGGACTATAGTTTCCATAGTTTTTTGAGCGTGCAACAAAATCAGGTTAAATATCATCAATAATAAAATTGAGATTACGATTAAATTCTGCAAATGATACGCTATCATGTGATCTCCTTCTAATTTATATAGTGTCATTAAATAATGTTAAATACTAATTTTTTGGAAAAAAAAAATTACTGCTCACGTAAACAGTGTAAGTGAATTTAATTCACTCTGCACTAGTTTTTCAAAAAAAAACATATTCACGTGAATAATGCGAGTAAATTTAATTCACTCTACATTGTTTAGGAGCAATTTTATATTTTTCATTTTAATGTGACAGAAATTAATAGTAAAATATGAATGTATAAATTATAATATTAGAAAATAGTAGTGGTTATGAACACCATTACTCTCATAAAGAAAATCTTGTGTTTAGAAGATAAGACAAAAGGCTATGCCACATGTAATTTATAAGCCAAACAGTGCAGAGTGAATTAAATTCACTCTGCACAAGAAAAGCAGCTCGGAGCTGCTTTGAATTTAGTTGCGATTTAATCACGAAATGGACTGGGCCTCATAAATAATAAATTGTGTTTGTGGTTTGCTTAAAAAATAGAAGCAACCACGTAAACAAATAACCTCTATTCTATTTGGGTCTGGTGTTGGACTTCCTTCCTTCCTTTTAATTTTTTTTTTACAATTTAAAAAAAAATCATTTAACATGATAATTCAAGTACCCTTCAATTTTAATATTATTCTTAAATAATGTCACATGTTTTCATTAGAATGTTAATAATTGTTTTTCAATTATTATACACATAATATGCAAAAAAATAAGTAATAATAAATTGCTCATGAATATTCACAAAATTAATTGTTTTTTAAAAAATTGTAAATAGATTTTTGACATTTTTTACCTTTTTTAACCTTCAATCACATGCAAAATTTAAACACATTAGTTTAATATAGATTTGTTTAACCTGTTTTGAAAATTATGAAATGTTTCTTTTAAATAGTGATTCAAGTTTAAAAATATATTTTTACTAAAATAATCGAGAGATAAATAATAAATAAATAGAAATGAGATTTGAGAAATTTATGTTTTCTACTTTTTTTTTTCAAATAGCGTAATTTTTTAACAATCCTTTATTTTAATTATCATTTCCTTTAATTAGAAAATGTGCTCCTAGTAAAAAACAATGTTGTTGTTCTTATGAAGATTAAAACTTTTTACGATGATATTATATATTGCTTTATGAATAATTATACGTTAGCACAATATTCGAATTTTGATAATAATTTAATCATTAATATTGAATCATTAATATTGAATGAGAATAAAATATCTTTATCTATTCTAATTATTTTTATTTTTTTTATAACCCATGACAAAAAATATTTTTTTTTGAAAAAATATATTAATAAAAAAACAAGGAATTATACTAGAAATTTTTTAATGGAGTTTAAATTATTTCTTTTCTAACAAAAAAACTGTTTTATAGTTATATAGTTAAATAAAAAATAAATAAAGAGCTCTTTGCAATATAAAATTAAATATTTTAATATCCATCTTTATCTAAACTTTTAGACTTAATTTTTAGGTGGAACTAACATTTTTGTTATTATTTATTAATACATATAAATAAATCTTCTCAATTTATTTTATTCAATGCATGCATCAACTTTTCATTAAAAAAAAAAGTTAACAATATCCACAACATCCCTCAACACGAAATCAACCTAGTTATATTACAAGTTCTACAAAAATATTAATGATGATGCAGGTATTGATTATAAGCATGTGTGTTTTACAGGTATTTACCCTTGAATACCTCAATTGTTTATAAAGTGTCATTGAGCTACCTACCTTTTTATGTTGCATAAGTTCTTGTATTATCTAATGTATATTATGTAAACAATTTATATATGTAATTTAGAAAATACAGTAATCTCACTAATGTGTAAGTATAAATTGTGTGTCATTGTTTTCATTGATGAAATAGTTGGATGGTGAGTTGAGGTTGTCCTCATGTTATTATGTAAAATAATAATAATAATAATAATAATAATAATAATAATTTCTTAGTTTTTATGTTATAATGTAATTTAAATGAATAAATTATATTCTAAATTACGAAGAGTTACAGAGAGTTTTAACTAGAAATCCAGAAAAAATGTTTCATAGCTTCTAGATCAAGTATTTGGTATCAAAGCTTGGTTGCGCATACAAGATAGAATGTCATTAATTATAGGTACAATTCACAATTACTTCATTATAGAATCAGTTTTATCCACTTGGTTATCATGATTATTTGAATTAAAGGTGGCAATATCTACATCATAAAAACAGTCAAACTCTCTAGTAGTTTACAACTGAGTTTCAAAAGAAATTTGCTTTATTAGGTGTCAATATATATGCAACACCTTGATGAATTACAAAGCTAAACTGAGTTTTTCCACTGCAAACTGAATTAACACTCTTCGATGTATGAGATATGGATAATGCTAGTGGTAAGACCATGCATGCATGTGGAAAAATGGGATTGAAAACCTTCACAGTTCGCTGTAGTTGTGAAGGGAAAATGACAAGCATGAGAGGAGGTGAAGGGAAATAGAAAAACAAATTCAACTATTATGCATAGCATATGTTATCCAAGGATAAGAATTAAAATTGCATGTCAGATGAGAGACTGATTAATTAGTAAAGCATGTAAGGTGAGGTCTGAAAAATTTGTAGCTAGCTAGGTACCACCTCTATCTCAATGGTTGCTACTCGAGTGGAAAACACCTATGATATGATAGTGTTAAGGAAGAATATAAAACTAATGAAAAATTTAAGAATGAGGTTGTTTTATTGTACTATCAAATATTTGTCATATGATGTTTAAGAGTCCTTACCTATATGATAGAGATGGAGTTTTTCGTAGGAGGGATAATATATGATGTCTTGTCAAGAATGGAGTTGGCTATCGTGTTTTTCCTATACAAAATCCAAAAAAACATGCTAAGCATATAGTTGATTGATGGTAGTCTGTGTTATCTCTCAATATCATCCTAGGATTCAAAACAAGTTCACATAGAATTGAGGATGTAATGAAGCTAGTGGATGAAATGCTTCCTCTTGGAGTTATCTCTGGATATTTAGAGAATACCTCCTAATAGAGTAGGGCACCATGAAATATACTTGTTAATTATCAGTGCTTTGATATCGCCAATCAATTCTTAAATCTGAGGAGAAGAGGTGACGAGTATAAGATTTCTAACTCAAGGATTCGTACAACTAGCTAGGCACATCTCTAGTTTTCTTGTGTTGTCTTGTGTATTAATTATCATGTTTTTGAATAAAATCACCACGAAGAATATGCACCTCTTCATATTTTAATGATTTGCTTGATTACTTGGAGCATGTTATCTATTTTAGTAAATTAGACTTGAAATCACGTTACCATCAAGGATAAATGAAGAAGACACATTAAAAAAAAACTACTTTTAATATAAAATATGAGTTGTATAAATAGTTATAATGTCTTTTAAAATTACTAAAGCACTCCTGTTTTTATCCGATTGATTGATGAATGATATATTTATATCGGTGTTAGATAAATGTGTACTTATTTTTCTAGTCTTGTTTATTGTAATACTAGTAAAATGATGGAAAGGTAGGAGCTCCTAAAATCTGCCGAGTGAAACTGAAGCTCATACTTTTTTATTATTATTAATATAGGTATTCGGGTTAATTTTTGTGTATCTCAACAAATCCTACAAGTCCTGAAGTTAACGATCATATAAATCTCTAGTGATTTTGAGATTTATGAAACTCGAACTGACAGTAATCTTTAGAAAATGAACTTAGAACCTGACTAATCAAGTTACACCCCTTAAGATTTTATAAATCTGATATACTTCTTTATAAGTTGTGAGAGATTTTGGCATACATAAAATAGTTGCAAACCCATAAGCTTATGTTGACAGGCCTAACATGTTGAATGATGACACTTGTTATATTTGGTAATGTTCAGTGTGCAGTGTAAGGCAACTAACCAATAACTCTTTTTATACACTATATTACTTGTTGCGAGTAGATAATAGAAAATCAGTGAGAGAAAGCAACGTGAAGTTATAGAAAGAAAACTACTTAAAAACCACACCACCACCAACATCGTTGCCTTCCTCACCATCAGTTGCCACCATAACAGCTCCTCTCTCATTCTGGATCATCCCTAAGATACACAAATCTTTCTTTCTTTTCTTCTTTTATAGTAGGTTTTGGCAATTTATACACTATTCAAATTCAAAAATATTCAACACTAGATGTTAACCCGTGCTATGTCGCGGGTCTAAAATTGTTTTGTAAGAAATATTGTTAAGGTGCCCCCCAAACACTTTTTTTTTATAAATAATTTGGGTCTTCATGGGGCCGGATCATATTTTTTTCATTAAAAAATGATACTCTAGTGTTATAAGCATGTCCTAAAAGAGAAAGAAAAATTTGTAACTTTATATACCCAATTGGATTAAATAAGTTGATTTAATTTTATATAGATTATAAAAAAAGTAGCAAATAGATAAAAAAAACAATTCATGATAACCCATGAAAAAAAAACTTTTTTCAAGAAAGGGAAAAACAATGCAACTAATTAAATCCTTATCCAATCAAATTGACAATGCATTTGACAAAAAAAAAAAAACCTTTTGTATTCATTTATATATCTCAAAATATATAGCTTTTATTTAAATTTTAATAAATTAAATCAAAATGTACTATTTTATCTCTTTTTAAAAATATTTTTTATTCAATTAGTTTTAATTTAATAAATACAACAAAAAGTGTATAAATAAACATAATATTTTAGTGTATTTTTTTAATCTAATGTGAAAAGTGCAGTAAGACTTTTTTTTGGACAAAGAGAATAATTTATAATTAAAAGATATAAAGAAAGAATTAAAAGGCTATGTGTTGTTAATTAAGAGGTGTGTGAATGTCATAGATATTAAAACCGGACCGGCCTGGCAGGTTGATTTAGAATCCGATTAACTCAGTGGTTGAACCGGTTCGGGTAAGGTAAGAAACAGGGATGAATAAAAACCTGATTGACCTGCCGAGTTGAACCGTGACCCGGCAAAACCCGGTTGAGACCCTTTCTTCTTCTTTTTTTCAAATGTGTTTTTCTCCTAGCTAGAGACTTTTTTTATATATTTTTTAATTGATTATTAACCATTTTCAAAGTTCATTATATAATTACTAGAAGAATGTTTTATTTTTTCAATGTAAAATTTAAAACCCTTTAGAATATATACTCTATGTTCACAAGAAAAAAATTATTTTTTCAATGTGAGATTTGGAACTTTGTAATATATATACTCTATATTCACAAGAAAAAAGTTATGTTTTTTCAATGTGGGATAAAAAAATCTTTTTGGTTTAAATACTTCAACTTAAAAGGATATTATACTAACATAGTATCTTTTTAAAGTGGAATAAAAAATCTTTTGAAATAATCTTTAAACTTCATTATTTATAAAGCGTATAGTTTATATTCACATGAATTATTTTTTAATTTTTTTATATGAAATATTAAAATTTCAAATATTTTTTTTTTAATTTTTTCATGTTAATTCAAGTTAATCCGGGTCAATTTATGTAATCCAGGATCTGGCTTCTTAGCCGGGTCAACTCTAGATCGGTTACACACATTAATCGGAGATTTCGGCATGCATGATGTTGTTTCCCTACAATCCGAGAGTCGATAAAGCACAAAATGACAGCTTTGTAGGACATTCCTTGCATAATCATGTGCTCCCCACCTTCCCTGCAACAACTATACTGATGGGTCTCTGATTTTGAATTAAAATAGCAATATACTTGGATGATTTAACCGCCGTGGATCAGATTATTTTTTTTTAATATAAAAAAATTTAAATTATATAAGAGTTAATTTAATATATTCTAGTTGATTTTGTGGATTTGAAAACAATTCATATAACCTGTAAAAACATAGTTTGACAAAAAAAAAAAAAATTAATATTAAGATAACAACATATTAGATTGACTTGAGTCAACCCGAGTTAACATGTTAAATATGTGACTCGGGTTATAACATTATGATAACCCTATAAAAAATAAATCAAAATAAATTATGAGGTCTAATTTTCAATCGATCCAATGTTGAAGGATGAAATTAAAAAAAAACAATTAAAAAAGGACCTGAAAAAGTGACATGAGTTAACATATCAAATCTATGACCTGGATTATAAGACTGAGATAACCCCATGGAAAGCAAATAGAAACAAATTATGAATTTCAATTCTCAATTAGCTTAATGTTGAATGATATGATTAAAAAAATCAATTTAAAAAATAACATAAAAAATGACCCGAGTCAATCCGCCAAACTCATGAAATTGAAAAAAAATCAATTAAAAAAATAACACAAAAACAAATCGAGTCTACTTAGGTTAACTCGTTGATCATTGTTCCTGAGTAATGAGGCTAAAATAATATAATAGAAAACAAAAACAAAACTAATCATGAAGTCTAATTCTCAATCAACTCAATATTAAATGATAAAATTAAAAAAAAGGTTAATTAAGAAAAAAATCTTGAGTTAACCGGTTTAATCCGTCAAACTCGTAATTTGTGTCATAAGAGTATGATAACTCAATAAAAAAACAAATCTAATACTAAAAGATAAAACATAAAAAAAGCATTCATTGAAAAAAATCAAAGAAAAAAGAAGACAAAGAACTATTCAAATGAATAGTGTTTTGTGAGCAAGGGTATAGTAAAACCCCTTCCTCTTTTCATTTATACTAGATAGATGACCCGCAGCAACAGCGCATTGTTGCGAGCCGAGTCACAAACAATATAAATCATTATGGTAATGACAGTTGAAAGTTAGATTTGTGAACACCATGCCAAACCCATATAAAATTTATTGAACAATAATTTTTTTAAAAAAGAAATGCATGGCTGCACATATACATGAATAATAATTAAAAAAAAAAAACAATGCAAGCTTGGACTTTTTAAAAATCCTATAAAAAAATCAATATTCAAAAAAACAATTTAATCTATATAAAATTAAGAAAAACCACAGATGAATCATACCTTCTTCTCTAAAAACTAAACACCCTCAATATCATTTAAAAATAAGCACAATCTAATTAAAATATAAACCACAAATTTATTTGAAAAAATATACACAACTAATGCATTATTTTTTTAAAATGAAAAATTAAAAAAATATAAAAAAATAACCAGGCCGGACGCTTATGAGCCTGGTAAGCTAGACACTTGAGTCCGACAAATATGTCAGATTCACGTTACTTTAGACTTTGTAGCCTGCCAAGTCTAAGCACTATGGACTTGGCTAGCGCCAAGTCCAAGTGCCTTGGGTCTAGCAAAATGATAGACCCAATCACCTTGGGTCAGGTAACCATATCAGACCCAGGCGACCTTGGGTCTGGGAACCATGCCAGATCTTCTTGTTTTTTCGCAATAGGCAGCTTGATTTTCTAGGAGGAGAGATGGGAGAGTGAGAGGGAGGGAAAAACCCCAAGCAGAGCTCTTTCATTGGCCATTTCAGCACACGTGCATTGCCACTGTGCCTGGGGTGGCGAGGCGCTTCGAAAGTTACCCCATAAAGCAGCGTTCATTTCCATTTTAAGGTCGTAACGCCACCCGTGTGGTGCGGGTGATGCCTACCCGTTGGCACGTGTTAAGCAGGCGTCAACCGTTTTGAATATAAATAATAATTTATATACATACAAATACCCAATTACCCTGACTTCACATGATATTTACAATAAAACCATATGAAACGATGAAAACACCCCTACATGCAGCCTTGTTTTTGTTGAAACCCAAAAGTAATTTTATATTTGAACTGTTTCAATTAAAGGAAAATATGGATAAGCCCCTCAACACACGCATATTCCCCCCTCAAGGACATGATTGTATCTCAACTGTTTTTTTTTTAAGACAAAAGAAGCCCCCAACCCAAATGTTAAAATTTGTGTCCTGAAGGGTAAATCAATATTTATATTGTAGTCTAAAAAACCTGAACGAGCTATTTTGTTCCCAATCATTCTTTCAATGCCAAATATATCCCATGAGGTTGGGTACGCCTTGCTAACAAATTGAAATAATATGTGTGGGTCGAATGCAATATTGGTTCAGTTTGGCGTTAAAGCACATATGCTAAAATTTCGAAAATATACAAGTCCTTAAAAGCATGGAAGTTCTAGATAAATAAAATTTGATTTGGATAGCAACCAAAAAGAAAATAGTCTAACTTTATATTAGTCTTCCAACAATCTCAAAACTGGATCCATAAACTATAGAGTTTTTTAATTTAATCCTCCAATTATAAGATGTTCCTCAATGGAGCCTATATTAGAGATTTCCATTTAATTACACATTATGCAACAAAAAGACACTTTTTTGTCAAGAAAAAAAGAAATGATATCCTGACTCTTTCAAACCTCCACTTATACCCAAATAACCTGGCTTATCTTGAGAAGACCCGTTCATATTAATTTTTTTTATTAACATAAATATTTAAATTAGTTTGCACGTAATTTAATTAATTTTACGGGTCTAAGGTCCCTACAGATTCTGTTTTTCAAGGGACTAAAGAGCGAAATATGATAATGTTGGGGCAAAGTTGAATTTCTAAAAAACTTTCCTAAAAATCATCAAGGTATTTGGACCAAAAAACAACCTTGTGAAAAATAAGAGTATGGATCCGATCCCAATTAGGCTTAACTTCATTAAACATAAAGCAATTCCTAGCTAATCGAACTGACCAGAGCATAGAAAAGAAAACAAGAAACGTAACTTTATTTTGCATTTCTCTGTATGCATTGGAGCTTCATGACTAAAAAACGTCATTAATTAAATTGAGTTGTCCAAATAGAACCCCACCGCTTAAGAACTCGACCCCATGAATAAGAAAATGAGAAATAATTTAACGATGAGAAGAACAACAGAGGCAAACATTAGCTACTGAATCAATATTTCCTCTTTTATGAAGAAAGTCTCTAGTTTTGAGTTTACAAAGTATTGCAAGACAAACAAAAACCTTAACTTTAAGAGGAGTTAGATTGGTCTAAATATTTGAATTAAAACAACACTTACCTTCCAAACTTACTTGTTTGGACTTTGTTCGACTCGTGTTTAGACATGACAATCTCTTCTAGTTTACCTTTTACAAAAATAATTCATTTGGGATATATTGTTGATCGAATTTCCATGCGTCGTGTACGATTTGTGCTGACCCTTGTAGCTTTTAATAGTCCATTAAGTTTCTGTGTTGTTAGCTGTTCCTTTGTCTATTTGCACACTATCAATTATTTCTCAAGTGGTTTGAGCTTAGTGAGAAATCTAAATATCTTAACTTTTGATAGCTTTAGAGTCTTGGCGAGATTGTTCTTCTTGTTCTCCACAGTTGTTAGCTTGTTAAAATTTTATTTACTAGAAAATACACTAAAAATGTCTGGATATTTGTTCTCACATTTAAAAAAAAAAAAATTCAACCTACAACATATCACATGGCAAGGACATGATTTATCACTAGAAGTGCAAAGAAAGAGGTGGTGTTAATTATTCCACTGCTAGTAGCACTCCACAGGCCACAATCCAAGACCAAATGCCTTTAACTTGTAATTTACTATTAAAATTCTATCTACTAGAAAATACGCTAAAACTTTCCTGACATAGGCAACTCAAATTTGAGAATTTCAAAGATTTGTTTTTAATATTTTCATCCGAATCATTGAAAAGGAATAATGGTTACTTGGAAGACCATCTTATAGTGTTGGTATTGTAGCTTAATTTTCTAAACAACAACTTATAATTTTCCCAGATGCAGTATAAAAATAACTATTGATTTGTAAATTATTTAATATTAATGAAATTATTAAAAATAAAAGAGGAAAGGGGTGGAATTTACTTTCTCCCTTTTTTTTTAAATGAAAGTTCTATAAACTTAAAATTTGAATATTATTTGATTATTAAAATTATAATATCACATTAAATAATTATTTTGATTTAAAGATTTAAATTGTTAAATGAGACGAAGCATAATTTATATTTAATCTAAAATATATTTATATTTTAGTTTATGTATTTTTGTAGCCCCATTCACAATTATCATTATCGTTGAATGACGCTCGAGAGCAATTTATTTTTTCCAAAAAGCAAGGGTGGTTGTATATCCTTTAATAAAAAATAATAAAACAAAGAATCAACCTAGGTATGTGGACCTGGAACAAAAGATCCATATACCTAGATTTTTTTAAGCTCTTACAAGTTGGGCCACCTAGATCAAGCTCAATGCCTAAACTTTTTTTTATGCTCTTTTTTTATTTTTTAATCTCACTTTTCAATAGTTTTTTTTTCCATTTGCTTTTTTAGGTTTATTTTTATTTGTATTTTTTCTGATATTATGAAATGCATTTTTTCTATGTAGTGCAATTAAAATATTTTTTTATTTAATTGTTTTTCTATATTTTTTTATTATCATTTTAATAAATAAAACAATAATAAAAAACATAGGAAAGCTATTGAAAAAAAATAAAACAAATTAAGTTTAAAAGCAACAAATCAAGAAACAAAAAGACATCGGAAAGCGCATACCGATGTCAGTACTTCACGTGACATCAAATCAAAAGAAATGAAATGACATGTCGAAAAACTGGGAAATTAAATATACCAGATTTCCAGTAGAACCCAAATATTGCTGCAGAGAAGAAGCCCCAAACCGAGGTTAAATGAAATCATATGGGACACATGCACTAAGATTTATTAGGCTATAAATAAATAAAAGCAGGGAATGGGCTAAGCCCATCACGTGCTCTTGACCCAGTCGTGGCTCGCCTATTGGGTGCCTGCCTGCTTCGCCATATGAACCACATGGCTTTAATTGCTAACCTCGTATGCATCCACTAGACGGCATGCACTGCTGCAGCCAGCAGCGGACAAGGGAATTCCTTGCACGTGGCCTTCAGGTGACAATGTCCTAATGCGAGCTTGCATGCTTTTCCGAGAGTGGCCCATGTCATTCCATTTTGCTATACACAATCTAGTCCTTATTTCCCTCTAAATTGCTGACCCCGATCCATCAAGTTTTCATAATTTCATGCACGCCCCTCGAACATGTTCGAACATAAACGTGTTTATTATTTAACATTTCGGCATTTCTTGCTCTACTTTGCTGGCCTTTTAGCATCAAAATTCGCTCACAATTTCTCTAAATCCTGGAGTTTCTATTAATTTCTATTTGATTGAAGGTAAAACACAAAGTAAATCAGTTTCTAGATGATTTTCAAAATCGAAACTAGAAAATATATTCACTTTATCTGAACAGTTCCAAGCATCACCTTAGTTGTCTGCTACGTTAGGGGTCACAAAAGAGAGAGCAATGTGAAGTCTTGACGACAAAAGTAATGGCCACATTGCATGTCGGCCGATCCTTATGGAGTAGAATCAGCCGACAAGAACCCCAAAGATTCGTAACAGATAAGAAAGCACATAAGGTGGCTTAGGATAGTTGTCATGTCTCCGTCCGACCAATCCAAGTTCCAGAGCAGATCAATTATAACATATTGTTGAATTTTTGTGATAAATATTGGTTATTTTTTATGATTTATTTTGTATAGCGTATTATTGTGAAAATTAGAAGTATAGGAGTTAACATCATTTTGTGAAGCTGCAGAGATATTTATTTTTGAGGTGGAATAAGGAATAAGGAAAGAAATCAACACCATATGATGGGGTTGGAAGGATCATAATTGATTTAGGTTTATTCAAAATGTAATTGTTTGGTCTCGATAATAAATTTAATGTGTTGATGTTGTTTTTAAATTGATGTGTTGATGTGATTTTTTAGTTTTTATGTTTTTTATTCATTATAATTTAACATTTTTTATTAGTGTGTTGATATTGTTTTGAAATTGTTATGTTATGTTTGAGTGGATTTAGTTTTCTATTTATTCTTTTTAATTGTTATATTATATTGACGTTGTTTTTGACTTATTGTGTTGTCTGGTAATAATTTAATATATAATTTTTTTCATGTACTAATAATTTTATTTTTCACTGATCCTTTATCTTTAGGAAATGTATCATGATCGAGCAGTGTCATAGGTTGAAATTAGTAAATAATAAAATCACTTAATACATTACATTATTGTATTTTATTTTTTAAAAGATTTTTCCTTGCAATGTTGTCACACATTAATAACTTTATTATTCATTGATCCTCTTTCTATGATAAATATACCCATCATTAGACAATGTTATACAATGAGATTAGTAAATAATAAAATCACATTACATTATTATACCTACAAGATTTTCAAGATTATTTCCTTGTAATTTTGTTTCATATTAATAACTTTATTGACCATTGATCCTCTATCCATGATAGATGTACCATCATTAGCCAATGTTATAGGGTGAGATTAGTAAATAATAAAATATACATTACATTATTAGATTTAAAATGTTTTCAAAATTTGTTTTCCTTATAATTTTATTATGTATTAATAATTTCATCACTTGTCCATCCTACCTATAACATATATAATTATCACTAGGTAGTGTTATAAGATGCAATTAAAAAATAATAAAATTGCTTAATACATAACATTACTAGGTTAAAAAAAATATTTTCAAGATATCCTATTTTTCTATTCGTGATTTTGTATTAAGAAAGAAAACGTAATAATAATAAATCTTGTTTTCCTTTTCTTGTGAATTTGAACTTGTGAGTTCGAGGGTATCCTTAACGATATTCTTCCAAGCTAATCTATCCAATTAATCGCCTTCACAAAATGAAAACACTTATAATGACAATATTGTTTTTAAAATTATAAATGTAAATATTTTGTAAAACCTTACCATTAATCTTAATTGTAAATATTTGTTTGTTATTGAATTTAAATTTTCTATTTATGTTAATATGTGTTAATTTATGCTTGCGTTCTTGTTTTTTGGGACACATTTCTTTGATAATGCGAGTAGATTTGGGCTGGATCAATATAATTCCGCATATACTCATAAAATGTGAGTGATAACCTTTAAACTCATTTTAATTAATATTATTTTCAACAGGTTTATGCCTATCATTTGCTCATCATCCAACAATTACATTTTAAAAGTGAGGATTAATTTAAATTTCAAATTATTATCTTAAATCTTAGTTATTTTACATTTAATAGCCAACACACCTCTATTGGTTCAGGAAAACTCTTAGTGTATATGCATATAGGCATCATTATCATTAAAAACCAACTTCTTTTACCTTTACTCTGTACAACCACAAATGTAGAAGCGGATGGGATATAAAAAGTTTGGGATGTGTAATGCAAAAAAAAAAAACAAGAAGATGAAGAAGCAAAAGACAAATAAAATGTACAAGCATAGATGGGAAGAAAAGGTATGACTCTATATGGATATATTACTTACAAATTTATACGTCCTTTGTACAATTTTATAAAGAAAGAGACATTATTTCACTATAGAGGGTGGTGAGATACAATTCATATTATCACAAACTGGATTATACTTTTTACGAGATGTATATTTCTTTGTATTGATATTATTATTATTCTTATAAAAGAATTTGATATAGAATTAGTTCAGTACATTAACAAAGTTTTAAGCATTAACAGAAAACTTTAGACTTTATAGTGCTTAATGATATATAATTAATTATACATACCATTTGAAAATTAAAATGAAATCATCCGCGCACAAAATGCAGAAAAAGAACTAGGACTACTGTAGATGCAAGAGCTTTAAAGCCATTGTTATGGTGTTTTGATATTGAACCATGGTTCATTCTAGGCTCGGCCTAGAATGAAGTTTAAATTACGTTTTCTTCAGATTTGGGTTAGGTATAAATACTGGCTAGTTTTACCTTTCTTATTATTTGCTATTTTAATTGATATCTTTGAATTATATTTTTTAAAAACATTTGAACTATAGAGTGTTGACACTGTTTTTATTACATTTCATCCATCTTTGCATATGACTTACACATGTTCCCTAATAAAATATTAAATGATCATTAAAAATTGGTCAAAAAAGTTTTACAATCAACCTCAAATATTATGATAGAACATCATTTACAATATGATAAAACTATCATACAAAAAATTATCCCTTGGAAAATTATTTTTTATATATATATAGTTTTGGTTTTTTAAGAAAACTTTTTTTTTTTTTTTGGATTCGAGGAAACCCCACTTCCCGGAAAACTCACTTTGTGGGCCCAGGTAAGTGAGTAAAACCCCGGCTGTCCCAGGCTCTTACAAGAGGTGCACGCCCGACTCGAACTCGAGACCATTGTGTAGATCTCAAGCCCTTTGCCACCACGCTACGCCCCTTGAGGACTTTTTTAAGAAAACGCCTAACTGGTATATGGTATTTAATGTCTAAATCAGATGTAATATAACATTAATGTCACTCAAAATGCTTTACAGTTCAAGGGTTAAAATCAGGAAAAAAAAATTGCTACAAGGCTGGAGCTGTCAAAATATAATATTGACAATGATTTAGGTGTATATAGACATTAAAGGATAAAATTGCAATTCTCGTTTCTTGTTGTTTTTATTTTTCTTGAGAAAAAAAACTTTCTGAACTAGGAAGCCAATTGCTGGGATAATGGGATTGAAATTTTAGAAGTGGGTTAACCTTTATTATGCTACAAAGCAATTTCCAGAGGGTGCTTTGTCACATCATGGTTCCTAGTTTGATGATAGAATCTTCGGTTGTATCAGTTATTTTAGGTCAGATTGATGTCTTTGTTCTCAGTCTCTTGTTTCATAAAATTGTTCTCCGTAAAAAGAATGGATGGGTCCATTATCAAGTATTTATTTTCTCAAAGCGGTAAATCGTTCCAAAATGTTTTTTTCTTGCCTCGAAAAGAACATGGCTACACGATCCCCATGGCTAGCTGCTCCTCATTGGGTAGGAGATGAAATGTTATGTGGGCAATCATGGTCGTGTGAGCAAATGATCTAGTTAAAATATATATTTTCGCACATATTGATATTATGATGCCAATGGTTGTCCCTCTTTGATTACATGGAAAATTTATCTTGCAGGCAGAAATCCTCATTCAACAGCATACATGTATCTTTCCCACCATATCCTTGCCTCCTCGTTGAAATCCAACATGGTATATATAATAGCCTGTACAAATAGGAGAAAAAAGATTGCATCTAGTTATCAAGCCAAAATCTGAAGTATTAAGGCTTCGGAGTATGTTCGTAAAAAAGTATGTGTTTTACAAGTTCAAAAGTGTACGTGTAAGCTAATGTGTACGAATTCTTTTTGAAAGAAAATTCAGAAGTATTCATTCGGAAATGATTAGGCCTTGATTATCATAGAATTTCTGATAGATGATTGTGTTAATTCGAACTCGGGGTTTAACGACCTTGTAAAGGAAAACCCGGGCATCTGAAGGGCCGAGTTGATCATCATGGTTGAGGCAGTCGCAATTCAAAGCACGTTCGTATTCGTGCTGCATAACATAACATAACATAGATTAACAGATCGATTACTCACTAGCTAGGAGGTCAGCAGTAAATTGAAGGAAGAAATAAATACTTGATTATGCAACCAATAAGAACTACTTTTCAAGATTCTGAGAGCTATATTTTTCTTAATTTTACAAAGCCAATGAGAAGTTGAGGTTTATTGATTCTAGAGATTTGAATCTATATGTGATGAGCAGTGGTAGGTTACCTTGTTATTTTATTTCTTTAACTAGATAGGAGGAAATGAGCATATATGCCAAGATTGTCGACCTTTGCATGCATTTTGATGAAACTTAGCACCCAAACATTTGCATGCATTTTGGAAGTTGTACCTGATAAATGAGAATTTCCACTAATGCCATCTCCACATTGTATGCAGGCTCAGGATCGTTCTTATACTTCTCAAATGCTTCTTGCAGATACCGCACTGCTTCTTCAGCTTCCCCATATATCATAAGACGCACTGCATGCTTCTGCAAAACATTTTGTGGATAACAAATTTAACCTTTTAGCCTATCCAAGAAAATTCAGTGCCTTTTAAAAATAGAATATAAAAAACAGAGAACAGAACGGATTTTGAGCCTAGCTAGAATTTGACATATTTATTGTGCTGGATATTCATGGTCTAAATTATGTTCTTGTACTTCCATTCAGCGAATCGGCGCCTTTTTTTTAGTTTCAGCCGGTTTACGGTTTTGGCTTCTGTCATTGCAATAGTTTTAAAACCCGGCCCGGCCCGGCGGGTCGACCCGGGACCCTGCCGACCCGTGGCTGGAACCAGGCCGGGTTGAAGAAAAATCAGGGGAAGGAAAAACCCGGTGTGACCCCACTGACACGGCGGGTTGACCCGGTAAGACCCGGTCAAAAACCCGGTTGCAACCCGTTGATTTTTGTTTTTTTTACTAAAACAATGTCGTTTTGTTTTTTTAAAAAAAAGAATTAATCCCAGTAATCCGGTCAAAACTCGAAAACTGGACTTTAGACCGGATGTAAAAACTATAATAATTGTGTGTGTGTTCGAGATAATACAAAAAAATTAGTTGCAAAAGAACTTTTGAGTAGGAAAAGTAGTCATGCAAAATTGTGTTTCACTATATTAAAATAAACTACTTTATATCGAATAGGACTTGCGTGCAATTGAGGAGGAAAAATACCATAAATAAACTATTTTGGTTGATCATTTTTCATTAAATTGAAGGTGTAGTAAGAACCGATATTGACCTAATTATTTGGTATGGATATCAGTAGAAGTTTCATTTTTTAAATAAAAAAGTTAATGTAATATGGAAGATTAGCATTTAAGGGTGTTGGAGAAGAGAACCTTGATCTCTTTAACCTGTTCTATTGAAGGATTTGGAGGCGGATCAAAAGTTGCAATTGGGCTCACTGCATCGGTAGAAGCCAGGTCCGATGTCACATCCAGGAATGATTCGAGTGCCAGCTTCGCAAGTGATGATGGATGTTCTTCTACTTGAGGAGCTTTCTGATATAATTCCCTAGGACCTGCAATGGCTTTAGGATACATTCTGAAGTTACCACCAATTATACCAAGAGCACAAGCCAAAGCTACAGATGCCCCCACTGCGGCTTTCACAATTTTGTTTTCGCAATTGTTTTCATTTCTTGAAGGTGTTGGAGACCTGTCTGATGATGCGCAAATTACAGGACGGATGAGATGCCCAAGTTTGTGGCGTGTATAGCAACTTGTAAGCGAAGGAGTACTAGAGACAAGGCTTAAATGAGGTTTAGTCCTCCGAGGAATAATGCTGACAGTCGAAGGTATGCATACAAGCATTGAAAGTGGGTTTCCATTGCCAACGCAAAGCATTGATGCCATGATGGTTTGCGTTTTAAGAGTTTCAGAAAACATCCTTTGCTGGTTGAGCTTTAAAAGGAAATAACTGAGAATAATGAAAGTACTCAAGTTGTGCAAGGAAGGCATCTCTGAGTCATAATTGTCAGACGTTGCAAGTATTTAGCTGGCGGCGAAGCATAATTATCAGGCTGGTAGATATTTAACTGGCGAGGCATAACTTGAAAGATAAGAATTTGCCAAGAACATTCACATTGATATAGGTAATATTTGTTCCTTCATATGGAGGAGAGGTATACATTTTGTCCTGGTTCTCAATGGTACTTGTGTACGCGTGCAACTTTCTTTACCCACCTAACAAGGAAGAAATAAGAATAATTTGTTCTTCTCAACCAAGCTTTTGTTATTGTTTTTTTCTCTCAGTATTCACCTTTATGAATTATCTCATATCATTTGCATCACCACTTCCCGGATTGGAAGCAATTCCACTAGCATATGCATCGTTAGGAAAGATTTTCTTTCCCACAGGCAATAGCAAAACCATAAATTGATAACAATGCCTGTTTTCAACTTTTCCCTGAAGAGAAACGTACACTTAGAGAATTTCTTTAACAGCATCACTGTAAGGAATAAATATGGAGCAATGGCGGCGACGGCAACTGTAATTTTTGCCAGCGTTTACATCGGATGGGCTTATGCAAAACGTTCATGTAAGAAGCAAAAAAAGAAGGTTCACGCTGTGTTTACAAGATCGATGTCTGTAGGGGTTCTCCATGGAGGGAAACTGGCCTTGGATAGAGTGATTGACTATCATCGTGCTCGAGCAGATGAAGCGTCACTTAAATCAGCTGAAATTGAGTTAAAGGATTTACTGATAGAAGAACATCCTGATTTCGTAAAGCTACAGGTTAGGCTTCTCCGTTAATTTAATGATATTCTTGCTTTCTGAGTCTTCAATTTTTGTTCAAGGCACGGCTTACCAGTATCTTTAAGGTTTCCCCATTACATGTGACTAGAGCACTGTTGCAAGGCTGGAAATGAGTGGAAAAGAAGCAGTTGCGGTGGGAATACTGGAAACACAACTGAAAAGTGCTCGAAAGGAAGGGAAATCACATGTAGCTTATGAGATTGAAATGTTGCTTGTCGAAATGCACATCTACCAGGTGCTGCTTCGTTCATTCCTCTTACTCGCTAATTATATATATATATATATATATATATATATATATATATATATATATATATATATATATATTACATAAACTAATCAGTGTAGTATTTATATATTTACGCATCTCTCTAGGGAGAATTCGAGAAGGCTTTAGCCTGCGAATGCCTGAGTCATGAAGAAATTTCTGACGCAAGACGTCCTCTATATAAGGTGAGGACATCTTTTTCACAACCCTCATGACAAACATGCATTATAAAAGAGAATTGCAGATAAATTTGGGGAAGAACAATTATATCTAAATAATCAACTAGTCCATAAATCTTCGAAGGTTAAATTAACAAATAGGACTGAAAATAACTTTATATTATTCTCTATCATAATATATGCCTTTAATTAAAACTAAAATTCTTTTAGACTTAAATAGCGTATCAACTACCAATAGTTTATAGTATCAAATAAGTTATGTTATCTACTAATATATAGTGCATTGCTTTCTTTTTTTAAAAAAAAAAACTATCAACTAATGTAATTCAAGTATTCAATGATCACTGGGACAAGAAATGATCGAAACTCATTGGATTATATTTTGCAGTATTGTATATTAATACCCGTAATTGTGAATGTTTATAAAACACTGCTCTTGCAGGCCATCATTTATATAATGTTAGAAGACCCCGGGAAAAAAGCCATGAATTGTTGGGAAAAATTCATAGACATTCGAATTCGCTTCCAGTCTCCAAGTTCACACCAAAGCCAGCTCAACGAAGCCGTTACCAATTTCAATGAGTTTGAGAAAGCAGTCAAGTTGCTTAGAAATGATATCCTGGAGGCCCACGGGAAGCAAATTAAGCCCTGAAGTCCAAAGAAATCGTACATCGTACCTATATATGCTCAACTTCTTGTTATTCTTCCATTTTATTTTATTTTTTTACCTTTTTTAAGGTTTGTTTGGCATACTGTGCGGTGATATCGGATTGTTTCAATGACACTTGAGATTTTCAACTTCACATCCTGTATTGCTTGTTCTTTCCTCTCATGCAACTTCATTTGTAAGGAATTCCTAAAAGGACATCTCTTCAATTTTCTAAGTTCAAAAAAGAAAAGATGGGCTAAGATATAAGATACTAACCGTTGGGTTTTCTGAAACATAATTATGCAATAAAAATGATAAATTTAAATTTTTTTAGGAGTTTCAAAGATTCCGTTAGAAAGATCTAAAGTTGTTTAGAATTTATACGAATATTACTTGAAGATCAATGTTTATTTTGGCTTCGAATAATTACTTCAATGTTGAGTTGTCGCAAACCATAAGTCATCCAAGTACTCGGCCTCTAACAGTAATCCACACGAAACACATGTCAGAAATCTCCTAAACCCTTTTAAAAAAGAGGAATTGCTATACTTTTGAGTGCTAGCTCTTTTTTTTGGGTTTTCCAGGTGTTCTATAACTTACATAGTTTTTGTATCATATACTACTTGTTATACAAAAATAAAATGCATAACATTCTATTTATAAGGAAACCTGAAAACTCTATAAATGACAAAATATCAATCTGCCACCTGAATAATATCATAGATATTATTCATAAGGATAATTTTAAAAATTTATTCAATAAAGTCCCTACTGGATTTTTCTAAGTCTAGAATTGTAATTCTCTGTATAAATTACACTTTAGTCCTTAATTTCTAAAATATATTTACAATCAAATCACACTTGATTAATCATCACATTTTAATCTCTAACCAATAGTTCTTATGTGTGTGACTTATTAGGGCTTATTAGGTTCCCTAATAAGTTGACCCAAATATAAATAGCAACCTTAAATAAAATATGATTAAATAAATTAAACAAATTCATTTATTATCAATTCAATAATTGATTGATTTATATTTTAAGATCAACTACAATGTCTAACAGTCTATCATGATCCCTCAAATATTAGAAAAGTCATAAATGGTTTTACTTAACCTTTTAATGATTAATTTCTTAGTGTAGTTATTATTCATTCATCAACAATGTTCTGATTTAGACATTATAACATGGAGTGTATCTACTCTATCAAATCATGTTTGTTCTCAACACCATAGTTATTGATTCTTTAAATAAGATTTGAAATTCTTTTCAAATCCCGTTTTATCTTGCGCAAGGATTTATAATCAAATACAATTTGACAACAGATAAAATATTTTTTCTAATTCATTTAGGTGATGAATCCTTTTTTGATTACACAAATACCTTCATATAGTTCATTTTTTACCTATATTTGTTTGTTTGTTACCTTTGATTAGGACAATATGCACAGATAATCAAAATATAAAATTCCTTATATAAGATAACTTAGTGATCTTAGTCTAATGATCAGTTACAAAACCGTCATGTGAGCCTTTCCATAGACACAAGTGATATCTTTATATAGAATTATCATGCTGGTCAATTCATTGTACATGTGATCTAATAAGAACCTATATATTAATTTTAGGTATTCCTCATAACTCAGCTTATGAAAACATTTTCTTTCTTTTATAAAGAAAAGAACATAATATGTATTAGTCTTATAACTCTAATTAATATTTAGTCTTAATAGAGCATTGACCAGGAACATTTAGGACAAATGCTTTGATGCAATAGGAATATCATAATTATAATAATTTTATAATTTTATTTGCAAAGCATTTTTATCCTATGAAATTTATCTTTACTCTAGATTCATTAATCAAATACTTGATTCATTAATAAAATATTCAATAAATATTAAAGATAAATAAGTCTTTATTAATAAATTAAATATATTTACATGAACAAAGTCAATCATACATTTAACCAATCAATTGACTACAAGGCATGTACACTAACACAAACATGGGTGTGGGCAACTTTTAACATAGTGTATAAAATAAAATGTCAACCCAAAGAACTTAAGAGGGGGTAAATTAGGTATTCTAAATGATGTAAACTCCGTGGATGTAAAGATCCAGAAACCTACAGTCAAATTGACCCTTTCAGGAAAGTTAAATGCAGGCTTGTGATTGAGCTTGATAACTTGTACTAAGGCACCAAGACTATAGAAATCAAACCCCTACCAAACACCTATAAAGAGACGTGAACGAGAAGTATGAAAGACACAATGAAGCTTGGTTAATTCTTTGATAATCAAGGTAGTTCAATGAAGAACCACGATAAGAGAATTTCCTCTCATACACATAATAGATTATTTTGAAATCAAAGCTTGTTCAAAGAAACCTAAATACAAACTAAATAACCCTATTTATAATAGGTAAAATCATCCTAAATAATTCTAGAAAAAATAATAAAAGAGTTCTAAATAAAATAGAAAAAAAATCCTAAATCAATTAGGAAACTAATACAATTCTTGCTTAGTAGCTTCTAGACCTAATCGAAAGGCTTCCGCGATGTCTAATTGGCCTAAAATTTAACCCAATATAAAACAAGGCCTCTGGAATCTTTAGATAAATTTTCAGCTCGGTCCAATAGTCGAATAGAGAATTATGTTTGTTAGAATAAAATTGTGCATTAAGAAAAATAATCCTCTAACTACTGAAATTAACTAGCTCGTTTAGTAGATGGATCATGCCTCTCATTTATATAGATTAAATTGACTAAGGTCTAATCATTACTTGTTAAAGATGTAGCCTCCTTCAATTTTACCTTGGCCCAAATACTTTAAATAAGTCCATTGAATACTTCTTCAAGCTTTTTTTGCCTTTGACTTTGTAATTAACCCATGTGGAACTTTTAATGGATCTTTTAGTGTAGTTTAAATTGCATCATCCCCTCTCTCCTCAAAAGGATCCAACCTTGAGTTATCACCTACATCAAACAAAGAAAGATTAGAAATATGAAAAGTAGCAGTAACACCATACACACCTGATAGACCTACTTTATAGTCATCATCATTAATTCTTTCAAGATTTGGAATGGACCATCTCCTCATGACATCAACTTAGATCTTTTATATTCAGGAAACCTCTCATTATGCATATGCACCCAAATCCAATCACTTGGTTCAATGACAACTCTTTTTCGGCCCTTATTAGTTTTGAATGCATGTTGCTCATTCTTTTTCTGTATTTTCCACTGTACACTCTCATGAAGAGTCTTCACTACATGTGTTTTTTCATTTCTATCAAGACTATTCCTTTCATCAATAAATAAATGAATTAAATCCAAAGGAGTTAAACGAAACCTATAAATAATTTCAAAATATGAATAATCAATCGTAAAATGCACACTCTTATTATATATGAATTCAAAAAAACAGCACACAATCTTTCTAATTCTTCAAATTCTTTTGAATGGTAGTTCTTAACAATGTAGTCAAAGTTCTATTAACAATTTTAGTTTGACTATTTATTTATGGATGACAAGTAGTAGAAAATAAAAATTTTGTTTCTAACTTACCTTACAAAACCTTCCAAAAGTAGCTAAAAATTTTAACATCATGATCAACAACATTTCTACAAACTCCAAAATATCTCATTAATCTGCCCCCATGAGCATCATGAACAATCAATTCATGTATAAAAACAGTAGGTACACACAATGTTTTTTCCTTAAATGAATACCCATCAACCCAAAAAATTTATCAAATGTTGAATTCTCACAAGCTTTATATACTTGGCCAAAAAAATCATCATCAATATATAAATCTTTCATATACTCAAATCATACTAATTTAGCATTTAAACTTGAAAGAAGTTTATATCTTCACGATAGTATATCAACTACTATATTTTCCTTACATTTCTTGTATTTTATCACATATGAGAATGTTTATATGAACTCAACTCATTTAGCATACTGATGATTCAACTTCCTTTAGCCCTTCATTTGTTTTAATGATTCATGATCTGAATGGATCATGAATTCCTTAGGCCACAAGTAATAGTGTTAAATCTTTAATGCCTCACCAAAACGTAAAGCTCTTTATTAGAAGTAGGATAATTCAATGTTTCACCATTGAGCTTTTTGCTAAAATAAGTTATGGGTTATTTTCCTATATTAAAACAGATCCAATACCTATTCCCAAGGCATTACATTTAATCTCAAAATTTTTCATAAAATTAGGTAATTATAATAATAGAGTTGAAATCAATTTCTCTTTGAACAAGTTAAATTCATACTCTTGCTCTTGACCCCATTTAAATCCTATTAAGTTTTTAACAATCTCAGTTAAAGGTGTGGCTAAAGTGCTGAATCTTTTAACAAATCTCCTATAAAAACCAGTCAAACTATGAAAACTTCTTACTTCTATGATTGACTTAGGTGTATGACATTCTTGGATGGATATTACCTTTTTCTCATCCATTTCGATTCCTTTGCACTAACAATATATCCAAGAAAGATAATTTTCTCTATGCAAAAGTTATACTTTTCATATTAGCATATAGACATTTTTCTACAAAAAAATCCAATATATTCCTTAAATGTATAACATGTTCATCCATATTCTTGCTATAAATCAATATGTCATCAATATAAACCATAATAAATCTACCTATAAAATTGCATAAAATATGTTTTATTAATCTCATGAAAGTATTAGGTGCATTAATGGGTTCAAAAGGAATAACTCACTACCAATTCAAAACATACTTAGTTTTAAAGGTAATTTTTCATTCACCTCCCTCTTTCATTCTAATTTGATGATATCCATTTTTCAAATCAATTTTAGAAAACACATAGGATCAATGCAATTCATCTAACATATTATGAAGTTTAGGAATTGGATGTCTATACTTTACTATAATATTATTGATTGCACGATAATCAACACACGGTCTCTAAGTCCTATCCTTTTTTGGTACTAAGAACACGGGAATTACACATGGATTCATGTTTTCTCTTATGTAACCCTTTGACATTAGCTTCTTCATTTGCCTTTAAAGTTCCTTTGTTTCATCGAGATCACTTATATAGGCTGGCTGATTATGTATTGTTACTCTTAGCATGAGATCAATTTGATGCTTAATTCTCGTAATAGATGGCAACCCACTAAAAACCTCATAAAAACAAATACCCTCAAAATCATGCAATAAGAAAAACATAGGAATACAAGGATCAAGTTTATTAGTGTTAAAATATGTCTTCTTATATGCAAATAAATTATAGGCATGTCAAAAAAAATAAGCAGTCTTAATCTCACTTTCTTTTGTATAAAAACTAACATGTTTCTTTATTTTTTTCACACACTCTTCTTTTTTTACCCTTTTGTTTTTCTATCCTCTTTTCTTCTCTCATCTCTCGGTTGAAACCCTTTTTTTTTTCATCTTGGACAAAACTATTCTCTCAAGGCTCCCATGATTTTCATTTTTCCTCACATCCTCACATGGTTATTCTAAACTTTCAACTTCCTTCTTCAGTCTTATTTGATCTATATAAACCTATCTAGGTGACAATGGTATAAGTGTAAAAAAATTTCCATTCTTTTTAAGAGAATATTTTCTAAAACCCATAATGTTTGGCCTTCCTATCAAATTCTCAAGGACACCCCAACAGTAAATGATTAGTATATATGTATAAAAACCACAACATATAATACCTAATCCTTAGACTTTTAACCAAAAAAGAAATCAAAGTAACTCTTACTTCCCCACATTCATTTAATCATTCAACTCTATAAGGTCTTTCATGCTTAATGATAAGTACTTAAAAGTGAATCTCTATTAAGGTTTTATATCATCATATTACACTTAAAATATCATTAAATTCTCTAACTTAAACACATTTTATAATAACAAGTTTGATAATATAATATATCTTTAATTTATAGTAAATGTTTTGTTTTAAATGCAGGTTCGTAAAATAGGAATCTTTACAATTTAGAAAACTGATTGATGTGTTTAATTATTGAAATTATAATTTAAGTGAAGAGATAAAGAGAGGGCTAGACTTTGAGAATAAATCATAATTGGGCTAGTTCTATTCAAACTGGAACACCACTAACTTTTTAAAAGTTACCAACCTCGGATTTAGATGTAGTTTAGCTTTATGGAAAGCTAAGATGCAGGCCTAAAACATTCATGAAGAGCCTAAGACTCAATATTGTCGTTTTTAAGTTCAAATCTTAACAATAAAAGATAAATTTTTGTCTTGCTTCTTAGACATTATTCGGTGTTCAGCCCATATCTAGAGTCTTAGAAGCCCAAATAAACCTATTCTTTTTTTTTTTGTGGAAAACTGAGACAAATATCTATAGTTTTCAAGCAGACTATTTGTTCAAATTATGATGTTACAACTGACGTTTTGTACATCCATCAAATCAATTGTTAGCCATCATATCAATAGTTCTAAATTTTAGCTTATAAAAGGAGGCATTTTTCATACATTAAGACAACTTGGTTTTCAAATCAAGATCCATGCTCTTGCTTTCTTTATTTGCATTTGTCTTTGAATTTTATTCATGTTATATTCTCATTAATCTCTTGTGTATGCTTATAATTTGTGTTATTATACTTAGTAATTATGTCATAACTATGTTCTTATCTTGTTTATTTATGTTTTTCTTCATAATTATATTTAGTTAAGTTTATTTTTTTCAAGGTAAAAAGGTTACACTAATGGTGTAAGAATAAATATAGTACAAACTTAACATGGACTTTAATGTTTAAATTCAAGAAAGTTTGTTATTAACATGTGTTATAATTGCTATCTTAATCAATCTTAATACCTTTCTTGTTAAAAGGCGAGTCTTGATTCGTAGTGTACAATCTTTGGCATAATAAATACTTAATTCTCTCATAGCCTACCGCATAGAAAACCAGCACCTCTGTTATGAAGGCACTTGTGAGGAAGCGAGTAAAACGCAGCCCTATACATCAAATGAAGGAATCTACAACCTTAAGGAAGATCATGACCTTTAAGCTAAATTTGCATCTTTAGCTAGAAAAGTTGAGGTACTAGAATTGCAAAAGAGTGGTTAATTAAAATCTGTTCATGAAGTTATGTATCAAATATGTGAAACTAATGAACACTCAACCAATAATTGTCTAATTTTTCCATCTTTCATGGAATGTCTTCATGAATAAGTCAATGCTTTAAAATGTTTCCAAAGGTAAAATCCTAATCCATACTCATAAATGTACAATCATAGTTGGAAAAATCATCCAAATTTTAGTTGGAAGAATAATAACAATAATGCATAAACTTCACAACCACCCTTTCAAACACATCATAATTTTAAAAGTTCTCAAGGATATATACCTCTTAATGTTTTCCCTCCTAAAAGAAATCTTAAGAAAACATTGCATTCATTCATTGAAAAGAAAGAGTCAATCAATGCTTAAAATGCTCAAACTATTGCAAATTTGAAAAAAAATCTTGAAAAATTCATATTTGCTTTTAGTTGTTAGGAGAAAAGTAAATTTCCTTATCAACCATAGTAAAATACAAAAGGACAATACACTAAAGTGTGGGCAGCTCAAAAAACCAACACATGATCAAGTCAAATCAGTAATGACTCTTTGTAGTGGTAAGGCTATTGAAAAACCTATTCTTAAACCTTGTAAGAAAAATAATGAATCAATCTTTAAGGGTAAGGAAGAGGTCGAACCTGAACATTGCAAAGAAAAGACTGATTCCCTATCAATACTTTTGTTTTCTCATGCCATAACTAATTAAAGGAAAGTGAATCACAATTCTAAAACTTTTGCAATTTTCAAAGAGGTAAAGATCAATATACATGTTAGCATAAAACTATACATTAGAAAAAATAAGTCCACTTTGCGTATAAGTAGGAAAATAAGTTGAATTTATAAGTCTTATAAGAAATAAGGCTTAAATATCTTGAATCAATTCATTAAATGCCTCTTTAACCTTCTTAACTCTTGAACTTGTAATAGGTCTAATTGGCACATGTAATGAATCTTTTGGGAACTTTAATCATCATTATGTTTGGATGTTAACTCGTATTTGAAAGACATATTTATTTGATTTTGTGATTTTGATCTTCTTTATATATATATAATTCAAAGTACAAATAACATTAAGCTAAACTAGAAGACAAGTTGAAACTTAAAACACAAGAACTATAGTAAAAATGAAATCAAAGACCTAACAAAAGAAAAATAGACCCAAGATATAAACTAAATTAGATAGATAGATAGATAGATAGATAGATAAAATCTAATTTTAGATCCTTGCTCTAATATCAACTTATGCAAACCCCATGGATATAAGGATCTAGAAACCCATTATCAAATCGACCATTCCTAAGAAAACTAAATTTAGGCTTGTGATTGAGCTTGATATAATGATAACTTGTACCAAGGCACCAAGACTTTAAGTAACCAAACTCCCACCCAACGCCTATAAAGAGACACGAACGAGGTATAAAAAATGCCACAAAGCTTGATTAATTCTTTGATAAGTTAGTTCCATAAAGAACCAAATTAAAAGATTCATCTCACAATCACACAATAAATCATTTAGAAATCAAAGTTTGTCCTAAAAATAAAACCTAAATAAAAGCTACATATCCCTGTTTATAATAGGTAAAAACATCCTAAGCAATTTTTAAAAAATAATAAAAGAGTTCTAAATAAAATAGAAAAAAAATCATAAATCAACTAGAAAACTAATATAATTCTTGTATAGTAGCTTTTGTACCTTGTCACAAGACCCGATCCAATGGTCATATTGAAAATTATGGTAAAATTATAGCTCAATCCAATAGTTGAATTGAGAATTATACTTGTTAATGTAAAGCTGTACATTATAAAAAAAATAACTTGAATCCATAAGTCTTGTAGGAAATAAGACTCAAATATCTTGAATTAACTCATTGAGTGTCTTTTTAACCTTCTAAGCTCTTGACCTTATAATAGGCCTAACTAGCACATGTAATGGATTTTTTGATGTAGTTTGGATCGCATCAATAAACAATAACAAGAAGAAAAACAACCAAATTTCTCAGTATTAATGCAATAGCTAGATCAACAGAATGCTCTAAAGGATGAAGACTTGGAAATACTTTCTTAAGTATAACTGAGTGACCATAAAGGTTTACATCCATAAACATGGTAGTCACCTCACCATATTAGCCAACTATCTTATTTAGATAATGAATATGAAGACAACATAGTCGAAAAGATAAAGATTATTAAAATTAATTAGTCAAAGCTAGTGGTTGATCGATAGCTTGGGCATACATTTCTTAAGCTAGTATTGGCTATGAGTCGCCATTTAAATCCTTTATACATCACGATAAATCTCAATAGTGTACCAGCATAAAGAGTTTTTGTTGATAATGGAGCCTCACTTAACATTATAACTTGGTTTTTTATCACTAAAGTTAGTCATAACAAGGCAGTCGTGATCCTATCAAAAATGGTTATATGAGATTTTATAAGAGACATAAAAGACACTATAAGGTATTACATGTGGATCTAACTATATGGTCCAAAACCTTCAATGCAACTTTCTTTATGGTAGAAGCAAAGATAAGTTATAACAACTTGCTTTGACAAGAATAGACACACACTAACTTATATGTGTCATCATTCTTATATCAAGATTTGATGTTTTGATTACTAGATGGATCAACCAAGATAGTTAAAGAGGATGATAAACTATTTGTGGTTAATTTAAGAATGCCAAACAGATGGTTATATAACCATGACATAGGTTTAGTCTTATTAATAAAAGTAGATAATATGGGTTGCCTTATTAACTTCTAAGTAAAAACATAAAATGCATGAGGCAATTCACAACATATTTTGCTAGGCCAAATAACCTGCAATTGGAAGGAAATAGCCAAGATTTTAAAACTCAGGATTAAATAAGTTATTATGACTCAATAATATTTTGCACCTGATATCACAAAGAACCCAACCTCTTTTTTAAAGAAACAACCTATTTGTGTGTGAGTGGGGGGAAAGTCTTAATTTCTTGAAAATGAGTCTCTACTTAGTATTATGATCACTAGAAATCTTAATCGGTCAATAAAGATATATGGTAAGGGATTAGTTATACTAAAGGAAGACATTATCATCTTAAAACATATTACTTGAGGTAAGCTTCAGTACTAATCTTGTCTTTTATTCCTAATAGTTTGTTGTGCCTAATCTATTGGTGGTCTATCTATAAGATGATAGTGAATTTATTGTAGTGAGTTAAACCCTGATTGTTAGTTTAAACCTATTCATTCTAAAGTCATGTTTATTTTTATCACTCTTAGTTTTACTTTTGGATAACATTTACTAAATTAACAATTCTAAGGTTGGTCACTTTTGATCATAACCTATGACTAATTATCGATCAAGTCATATTAGTGAATGATCCATGAGTCTATGTTATCTCATTAAACCCGACTCAAATCCTAGAAAAGCTCTTTAGAAGGTGCCTTGAAGAGGGGTTTCACTCGTAATATTTGTTGAATGAAGACTTAATACTTCTAATTCATACTTGGATGTAATTAGTGAATATTAGACTAAAATCCTTCTTAATATTCCTGATTTTTTATCAATGAATATTAGACTAAAAATTTATTACTCCTGCTTTTTTTTATCGATAAATATTAGACTAAAATTTTAATATTTTTAATTTTGTTATTGGTGAATATTAAACTGAAAATTTAATACTCCTGATTTTATTATTAGTGAATATTAGCTTGAAAGTTTTATTCTTTGAAAAATCAAAAGGATATGTTAGCCCTCTTAATAACTAATGCAATGACTTGTATTGAGTCCATTTACCTAAAATTATCAGAAGTCAATAGAAAAAAAAATTTGAAATGGGTTCTTAAAAAACCAAGATAGGCTTTTTTAACTTTTTTAAGATTTTAGAAATGTCATCCCAATAAGCTTTTTAATGTGTAATGTGAGTCAAGCCACAATTTATAGAGATTGTTTTGCTTGGAATTATGATAAAGAAAAGTGATCTAACATAGAAACAAAAGTTCTTATAATTGATAAGAAGGTTTAGTTCTATTTAGTGTGGTTTAGTTATATTTAGTGTGGGAGTTCTCAGTAGATTTCTGTGTGAAAACTCTCAATACAGTAAATTAATCATCGTTTGTGTAAATTAGTATGGATTCATGTGATTATTAACATAGAGATAATAATATAGTTCAATTTATAATGCAATCTCCTTTCGGAATTAAGTTTCTATTGTGTATTTTCTTCTTCTTACAAGGTAAAAATGAGATAGGACCTTTTTTTTTTGTTTGTGCGGAAAATCGAACATGACATTGATACAAAAGTACTATGAAAATAAAAAGCAATTAGCAAATAAACTATTCATGCTAATTTCTAAACAAATTGATATGTAAACCTTTTGTCGGCCTATTGCTAGTATTTGTATAGCATTATCTACCTTTGACCAAACCGAGCAAAGCCTTTACACAAAAGACAAATCACCAAATGAAAATCATTCTCTGTCGGTCAGGTCTTAGCTTAGCAAACTATAAAACTAATATGTTTTCAGGGACTAAGAAAATGTAAGCCCCAGCCAAGTAATTTTCCATCCAAAATTGACACTCTAAAAAGAGAAAAAATAAAAAAAATAAAAAATAAAATTGCATGTCTATCTTCAAGCTAAGCATCAAATTCACCTAATCCAAACCAACAACATCACTTGTCAAGGCGAAACAATCATGGCACAAAAAGAGCAGACATAACATAAATCAGTCTCATTAAAAAAATTGAACTGCGTAAAAAGCATATTAAATAATATTATTCAGTCCCAAATAAAAACATCTTAAAAACACAGACGTGAGTAAATCCTCGGATTTCTGAAAATCCTAAAACACTTGAAACCCAATGTAACGAAAGAAACCTCACTTCTTCTCCTCCTCAAGCTCAAAAGCAGAAACAGGAAAAGTCCTAGAGATCCCTGTCGGATTACCAAACGTGATTTTCTCCAAATCCTTCTCGTCAACATAAATATCCGAGATGGAGACCCAAAACAAAAGCTCCTTGGTCTTGACCCCAGTCAGTCTCCGCATCCGACGGTTCTCGACGAAAGCTGTCACCTCCGTATCATAAGATACTTGGCGTCCGATCTTAAGGAATCTGTGATCCTTTCTCTTCTTTTGCTTCAACCAAACGAACCCAGTGGTGCGGTTATAACCCACCTCAACGATGTCGTCGAGTGGGAGGAGACCCATAGGGAGGTGGATCTCTTCGAGGAGTTCTAAGGACTTTTGCTTGCAGAGAGACTCGCCGGTGTGGATCTCTGCTTTTTCTCTGTGGGTTGCGATATGTTGAGAAGTCATTTTGGGATTTGCTTGGCGTCGCTTCTCCAGGGAATTTAAAGAAGCAAGAAAAGGAGTGTTGAGTTCCTATTTGATAGATTGGTAAGTGGAGAGTGATTAGGGGGATATTTAGGTGTTCTCTTTTTGTTGTTGTGAGGGTATAAGTTGCAATGACTGAAATAGGCTTCGGACGGAGGAATTATGAAAGGAGAGTAGAGAAGTGTTATCTATCTATCTATCTGGGTGAATTTTAAAAAATAATAATAATTTTGAATAAAAAATGATTTTTTAAAAAGTTGATTTTTTTTTCATGTTCAATAATATTATATAAAATAAATTGAAAAACATTTTTCAGTATTTAGTTATGCCATGAAAAATAACTTTTTAAATTTTTAATTTATTTTATCAAGTTTATTAAAAGAATAGAGATCAAATCTGACAGATGACAAAGTTTAAGAATGATGAAATTGAAAACAACTCAATTTCATAAATTATTTCATATAAAATAAATATCAATCAAAATAATATGGATTAAATTTGACAGATAAAAAAGTTGAAAGAACATGAAGTTTAAAAAAAATCTAATTTCATAAATTATTTTAAATAAAACAAATAGTGATTAAAAGAACGAGGATCAAATTTGACATATATAAAAGTTGAAAGAGGATGTAATTTTTTTAAAAAATTATAAATTATTTCAAATAAAATAAATAGAAATTAAAAGAATAGAGACCAAATCTTATAGATAAAAAAATTTCAATTAAGAATAGGATAAGAGAAAAATAAATAAATAAAAGAAGAAGAAGGACCAAATTTGATATGAAAATAAAATTCAATCAAATTCTATGTGATGAAATTGAAGAAAAAAATATTCAAAATAAAATATATAGCAAACAAATGATTGAGAACCAAATTTGATATAATCAACAAATAACATGATATTTTTTATTTTTTTTATAATTTTTGGAAAGAGTATTTTGCTCAAAATAAAAATAAAAAACAATTTCCTGAAAACCAAACTAAATTTATCTTTTGATTGGAAAGTATTTTTCATTGACTAATGACCAACTTTTCTCATGCTAAACAAATATGAAAAAGTTTGGAAAGTGGTTTCTTGAAAATTATTTTCTATAAACACAAATGGAGCCTAAATACAAAGTATATCGACTTGTCTCTCTTTCTAATATATGTGTGCATGCGCGTGCACATGTGATAAATTTGAGCCAAATTAAAAAGGATAGAATTTGGATATGAGCTGTAATTTTCTCGCCTACTACTGATCCCATACTACCCCCTATAAACTGAAAATCCATAACCCCAATTGCTACGGGAATGTCGTTTAGTTGACCTATGCCGGTTTGAATGGCCTCGGTTAATCCTGTCTTTTTTTGATAAGAATCAATACGATCTTTATAAGGTTCCTCCTCTGAATGAAAGTCAATGGGATCCGAGAGAACATCTCCTCATCCATAGGATCCCAAGTGCCTGGATCAATCGAAAGTTCAATTCTATCTGAACTACTCATTTTCAAAGAACTAAGATTACATAAAGGAGAACAAAGTTTGAATTAAGTGAAAGAAATATTAGAATATAGAGTAGAGAGTAGAAACAGTATAAGTTGTCAAAGAAAATTGACATGGTATGTGGAGGAATGAAGGAGAGCAGTTGAAGTTATGCATCCTTAAAATCTACAATTTTCCCTATTTAAAAAAGGCTTAAAGAAAAACAAAGCACGTAACAACAACTTAAACAACTTAACAAATCAACAACAATTACATTTCAGTTTGATCAAGTTTACAAGAACTTGAAAACCTATTTACTGGAAGGCAGTAACATATAGGTAGTATTCTGTAGGCAAGTAACTTGTAGGTGATAATCAATAGGCTTGTAATTTCTATTATCAAAATAAAACTAGAAAACACCAAAAAAATACCAGTTCATATTCTTTGTAATTAAAACGAAAATCATTATATGAATATAAGTATTATAATTTTAAAGTATTAAAGTTTTTATTTATATTCAGTTTATTAAAATGTTTTATTACTTCATAAGTATTTGAATTATATTTTAGCAGTGTTATAAGTCTTAAGTTACAAATCTAGTTTCATAGTGAAAGTCTAGAATTTTAAGTTTGAAATATAATTAAGTTATAAAATTCTCTTAGTTGAAACATGCACAAAACAACCTACAAAACAATCAGCGACCACTATAAGAGTGTTAGATTTACTGTTCATGGGTCTCACATGATTTTTGCGTCCGAAACGCAGGTAATGAAAAGCAAGGAATTCCTGCTTTTCACGCACTGTGCATGCTAATTGCACTGTTCACTAAGCAGTGCAATTAGCATGAACAGTGTGCATTGATACACTGTTCATGTGAACAGTGCAAGAGAATTGCACTGTTCACTTAAAAACAATGAACAGTGCAATTCACTTGCACTGTTCGCGTGAACAATTTTTTTTTTCAGTGTGTTAATTTTATTAACAGTTTTTTTTTTTAAAAAAAAACTAGTTTAGAGTGAATTAAATTCATTCGCACTATGATGTGAATAATATTTTTTTTCCTGAAAAACTATTATAGAGTGAATTAAATTCACTCACATTGTAATATCAATTTTATACCTGATAATATTTTATCTAATTTTATTACACGCTCAAAAAATTATGAAAACTGTAGTTCTTATCAGATGAATTTGTACGTAATGGAATTATAAATAGTTTAATGGAATAATAAAAAATATTTTATATAAAGTATTATTTATTTCATGATGTAATAGGAGTAATTAATTCTACAATATTTAAATTTAAAACCATCAATATTAATATATATTTTTTAAAATTATTTTATAACCTCAATTTCAAAAGCATTCTTAACCAAACACATTAAACTACTTTTTCTTCAACCTCAATTTCAACCACAGTTTTAACCAAACATCTATTTTTTTAAACCAACCTCAACTAAAAGCACTTTCTATAAAACAATTTTTTTCAAACCACAACCACAACAGCTACCACATTACCAAACACACTAGAAGAATTGCAAAACTTGAACAAGGAATCCCATAAAGAAATTATTAAGGCTATTGAAGATGCTAATGCAAAATTAGTCATTAAAATAAGAAGATAAAATAATGAAGTGATCCCTAACTTTAACTATACTATATTGGAGACAATGATTAAGATTTCGAAACAAGTGGCAGTTAAGGTTAAAAACCATTTAGATTAGAAAGTGGAAAAAATATAATCATTTGAGAAATCATTCTAAACAAAATAGGAAAGAGCACTATTTGAACATTTTGATAATAGGAATAATACACTATTTGAACAAAGAATCAACTAAGAAAAACTTTTAAATTTATCAATTATATGAGTTCATCACCAAAAGATATGGAAGAAAGAATAATTCCAAATAATTTAAAAATAAATGGATCTCTAAATAAGGTTGATCTAGAATACACACACACACTAAGGATAGTAGAGTAAATCTATGGACCCAAAGTTCAACCAATACATAAGCCAACATATAAAAAACCATATCCAGATTGTATTGGTAGGATATACCCTTATCCTATTAATTTTAAGTTCTTGAATTTTTCTTTGTTTAATGATTAAGGGACCGTGTTTGTTATATAACATATAGTAATATTCATTTGTCAATATAATGACGTATCTAATTCAAATTTCTTGAAACTTAAATTATTTTTAAATTCATTGACTGGAGTTGAAACTTAGATTATTTTTAAATTCATTAACTGGAGTTGCTTTTACTTGGTATATAAACTTGTCATCAAATTCAATATAGAGTTGGAATGATACGCAGACTCCAAGCTCACTTTTTTATAATAAACTAGAATTTGTATTAGCTGATTTAGTGAAATTAAAACAATATTGTAACACCCCATACTTTTTTAGGTAATTTGTGCTTTTTCAATAATTATATTACAATGATACATAATCTGAATTTACACATTAGTGAGGTTATAACACATAATCTGAATTTAATGATACATAAACTTGTCATCAAATTTTTTAGGTAACTTGATATCATATTACAATGCGGCCAGTTAAATATTTTTCCAATCCATAGCCACCAATTCATGTTGCGAGCTTAATAAAAATCTATTCAGTCCCCCATTATTCATGTAATCGGCTCAATAAACATTGGATCAATGATCCCCACTCATGTAGTCAACTCAATAAATATATTATCAATCCTATAATTGCGATCAATTTAAAATTCACATATTGATTTCCTGTCTTTGTGATTGATTATGATATACATATAGTTGTTTGGTTGATTATGATCGATATACATATGATTGTTTGCTGATATCGTTGATTTAAAATTCAGATGTAAATCATCACCGTTGCAGTTGATTATGAAACGTACGTGTACACACACACATATACTATGTTATATTTACATTTTCACAATTTGACTTGGTTATATTATGTGAGATTGTAATATTGTTAAGCATATTATAAATTTTCATATCTATGTTGGAGCAGTAGAATTTTCTTATAGGTACTTACTTACATGTAGACAAGGCTACATGGTTGATTATTATTGTATGAGAAATTATTAATTTTGATCATATATTCAACTTTCATACTTAGGTTGGTTAGAATTTCAAATTAGGCCTTTCCAAGTAAATAAAAGCAACATTGTTATGTCTAATTTGAGATTAGGATAATTTTCAGGGTTTGCATTTGGTGTTAGTTAAGGTTAAGATTAGTGTTTAGATTTGAGATTAAGGTAGTTTAGAGTCTGTATTTAGGGTTACTTAGGATTTAGTTAGAGTTAAAGTTTAAGATTAAAGTTAGGGTTTTAAAAAACTACATTTCCCACCTATGATTTCTAAAAATAGCAGTTCTCACCGGCAATTTTTTCAAAACTCGTAGCTGAGAACTATAGTATTTTAAAACTTACAGTGAAAACTGTATTTTTTACCGAACTGTGCTATTTTTCAAAAAAAAAAATTAACCATTTAAATATTTTTCAAAGTGTGTTAGAAAGGAAAAAAACACCCCAAATTTCTTCAAATCATGTAACTTCTAGTTGCTACCTTTGACTAACAAAAAGGAATGTCTTGCCTTTTCTTTATACCGCTTTTTACTCTTACTGTCCAGGCAGCAATTGTATGGTAAGGGAGTGCCTACAAGAAGGTAGTTGGGACGTGGGAGAGACTAATAATATGTGCAGATAAAAGCATATCTTGCAGATGCCAAAAATCATCATTCCTTGATCTCTAGGTCCTCTGTCAGGTTCTCAAATTTCTCAACTGAACCAATTAGGGAAAAAAGATAGCTTGAATCAACTTGATCATGGAACCTCTGCTAGCTCCAGTACCAATAATCGCCAGGATACTCTCTAGTTTCTCAAGCCTCTGAATTACAGCCCCAAGAAAACCAGTAAAATTGAATCAATTTGGTGATTTAGACTCTGCCAGCTCTTTTAAGAGTGTGACAACATCATCTGATGACTGAAGGAGATATCGAGCCTCCGATTGCTTCCGGGAAACAGTACAAGAGAAGAAATTCTCAGCCTTGAGATCAAGTACAGATGAGCCCTCTGGCAATGACATTCTATCATGAACTATAGGCCGCCAAGCAGCACTTCGATAATTGCTCCTTTCCAAAGTTGACAATGAGCGTTGCTTCCTTAACTGATGAGCCTTGACTTGGTTTGTACTGTCTGGAATCATTGAAATAGATGTCTTCGCAGGATCTAGTGACCTGGTTCGTGCTAAGGCTAGTGATTCACAAGGAAGCTCTGGCTCAAAAAATGTATAGACATCTTCATCCTGAAGCAATGAATTCCAAAAAAAAAAAAAAACATTAATTTCTGATATTTGTATTTCAGTAGAAGTAGCGTGTTTATATGCATCCATGCATCTGAATAGAACAGACAATGCAATGATTTGGTATAGTCTTGAGAGTAGGAAATTCCACAAAATAGTTAATGCGACTTGGATATATCTGAGACCTGATTATATTGAATGGCAGCTGGTAGAACATGCTTCAAGGTTGAAAAGAAAAGAAAAGGGAGCACTGTGTGTGGAAGTGGATTATAAAGTTTCAAAGGATGTATACAAGTTCAATTACAGCAGAGCATACAAGCTACACTTACAATGTATCTAGCAATTTATGTACACAGTGCTGTCACTGAACATGGAAAAGAACTGCGAGCTGAGGCAAGAGAAAAAAATGGCAATGTTTCATTAATGGAAGTTGTAAATGCTACTGCCACTATGCCAAGGGCAGTGGCTTTATTGTTCAAACTTTTTATTTTATAATTATTCATTAACAAATTCCTATAGATTATTATCACTCAAATCAGAGTCTAGCCAAAAAGAACTTTGAAAACCAAAAAGCCTTTGCTGAGCAAGTTTTATTTTGTCCATAGCTAAATGCTGGGTCCAATGCGAAAACAGATTGCACGAGGTGTTTGATGGGGGATGAAGGACAACGATGGGAATTAATATTTATTTATTGAGGAATTTTATAATTGTGTCATTATTTTATGTTTTATTACTTGGAATATTAGTATTTATTATTTATTAGTTAGTTAAATTAGGATTTTAGCTTCCTTAATGAATTACGACTTGTTAGGTTTTCCAATTTTGTTTGGTGTGTTGCGTATAAATAATCTCCTAGACATTAGTTATTCAAAGCACATTATTATTATTATTATTATTGCAATAAAGACTTTGAATATTCTTCAAGATTGAGTGTCTCTCTTGTCTTGAGTTTCCAACATCAACTGTGTTTCTCTTGGTTTGGTCTTTTCAAGAACAAATGTGTCTCTTGTCAGTGATTTTGATTTTTGTTCTGAATTAGCTACCTTTGCTGGTCTTGTTCATTTGGTTCTACATCAATTTAGCGTCGATGTAGGGTTCTTGTTCTTTCATTTACATCAATCTCTTTTATGTTCTGAATTAGCTATCTATAGTGATCTTGTTTGTGTGGTTTTACATCAGTGTTACTAGTTAAAAAAAATATAGAATATAAAATTAAATTGGATGCTTATCATTTCTCAAATATTAATACATTTGGCAAAGTAAAACCTACTCAAAGATTATGTGTAGGAAAACAGACCTTACTTAGAAAGTGCCCAGCACAAAGGACATAATCAATCGGTGACTTCATGCCCTTGTTACGAACTATTTCCCCTAAAATACGATCAATTGCTGCTCCCTGTATGTAAATGGAAATATCCATGGGAAAGATAAACAAGTCAATCTGAAAAAGTCACAAAGCAGGTACGTGGTGTACAGCAGCTCATCCTGTTGTGTATACCTTTGTCACACCAACAGATCGAACCTCAACAGATCGATCACCTTGGACAACATCAACAGCTGCGTTTGAAATAGGACCAGTCCAGAGATGCTGTAGCATATCCTTTGATTGAAGCTTTCCAAAATGACTCTCTAAAAGATTTAAATATTTAAGAATATAAAAGGAAAAAGAAATGCTGTTGTTAGGACATCATCATGACAAAGTGTGATCCCATGATATTCAGAACTTAAATGTCTGTGCATATGTGCATGTAAGAGATAATACACAGTACAACAGATGCACTTCAAACTTGAAAGTTTAGAAAAAGAAAGAACACAAAAAAAAGCGGTTAAGTACCTGCATACTTGTATTTCCATACAAGTGAAGTTTCACGAAGCTCAAAATGAGATCCAGGTGTTCTTTCTGTAAAATACTCGAAAACATGCTGAAATCATGAATAAGCATCTGGCATTTAGAGTCTAGAGAACCTGTCATGGAAAGTACTAAGTTTTAAGGTGTGATATATTAACCTTAACACTGTCAACCC
This sequence comes from Populus x sibirica, assembly GCA_019202695.1. Taxonomy (NCBI): domain Eukaryota; kingdom Viridiplantae; phylum Streptophyta; class Magnoliopsida; order Malpighiales; family Salicaceae; genus Populus; species Populus x sibirica. Next base: position 1,613,617 of record JAGMVL010000702.1, on the reverse strand, counting down.
AATCCATATTCAAATTTTCTGGCATTGTTGTCATCCATTCTCCTGTACTATGGCGTAAAAACATTCCATTTTCTGCTGCCAACCACAAATTGTATTCTCGAAAATTCTGTATAAGAAGTTGTTAGTTCAAAGGCATAATATGGAGGCAAGAAAAGGGTAACTAAAGATATGAGAATACATCATCCAGGACAGCTCTATCACTTCCACTGAGAATAACAATGTTTGTTCTACGATCATCACAAAGTTTTTTCAAGGTTTCTTTTATTTCCGGGTGCAATCTAGATTGCAGCTCTCTAATATGACCGCCTCTAACTCCTTGAGTGTTTGCTGGTTCAGTTAAAGTTGCATTGAAACCCTGCAATAATGATGTACGGCAATAAAGACAAAAATAATCGAAAACAACTATACTTCATGAAATTAAAAACAGATTTGTTTGTATACACTTCCAGAAATCCACACATGTGAATAGGACATACTAAACGCATATGAACTTAATGGAATTCCTCATATTAAAGCATTTTATTGGAAGGAGAAACGTAAGATACTTGTGCCTTAGAATTCATTTAATTCATTGCGACTTACACAAACAAACAGCATTTTGAAACAACTTCCCCATTTTCGGTACATCAGCTATACGTAACTTTATGTCAAGGAGAACAAGAGATAGGAAAGAAGTTCCAAAACTTATATGAAAAGGTGCCATAATTGAAGTGCTACTGGCAATCATCCTCATAGTTGAAAGTAAAACAGCATACCAGCATAAGCAAACGATTATTGGATTGCAAATATCGTTCAACTGCAACTTTGACAGGAAGTAAGGGAACTTGTCTTGTCCTTAGTTGGGCTTCAATAATGGTATCATTTAGTTCACTACAGAAAGGAGAACTTCAAAATTAAAGTAAAAGAGGCCAAATATTCCAATATACTTTATAAAATATATATAAAAATACTTGTTTCATTGAACAAACTAAAAGAATAGTCACCAATACAGCCATATGAATCCCCATTTCCCATTTATTGTGCTAAATCATATTCCCGACACAGAACAAATTAAGTCATGTTAAACCAATCACTACATGTACTTCCAAATATTAAACTTTTATTTCCCGACACAGAACATGTCTCCACTAAGAAATCCTGTTGTCGAGCGATAATATTTATCACTTACGCTTCATCGATATCCTCATTGACACGATGATGGAACATGACCGCGTACAAAAATTCTTGTCTTAAAACAATTTTAAAGTTTCTCCAACCAAATAAACCAATTTGGACGTTTAAAAATGGCCTTTAATCCATTAAAGCATCTAGAAGTTACAAAAGTAATTTTTCTTATATGTTAGATAAATGCCATATTACATGAGTTATAACCTCCTGTAAAAAAATAAAAAAAGTAACAATCTGAAAGATTTTAGAAATTAAGATCTTGATGATAAATGAGAGATCCTAGTTTCTCATCACAGGAAAGATTGAAAAATAATGGAAGAAAGTGAAATTCAAGCATGTGCACTTTTCCAGAATCTAATATCTGGTGATATTAGTAATATTAAATTACTACTAATTTACACTAATCAGACCTCCAACAATTATGAGTATACTACGCATAGATCATTCAGAAGTGGAAATGCGGTTAGAGAAACGTATCATACAAGAAGTTGAATGAATTAGCAAGGACCACCTTGCAAGGCTAAATAATATCACCAGATATAAGATTATGGAAAATTGCATAGGCTTGAATTTCTCTTTCTTCCATTAGATTCCACAATATTTGCAGCAACACAATATGGTGAATACCTTACAAAAGTAGCAGCCCACTCTTGTGATGTGTGTGTTGTCACATGCATGAAGTTATGCTGATGCATTTTTTCTCTTTCATCAGCTGGCATATTCAAAGCCTGACTAATTGAAGCAGCAACTTCTGCAATATTCCATGGATTCACCAAGAGGGCTCCAGCGCCAAGAGACTGAGCTGCACCTGCAAACTGGCATATTCAAAGCATAATCAATGTGTTCTTCTGTTTCTCTTCTTTATTTCTAAAATGTATCTTTATCCAAAATCCTAACAGAAGCAAGAGACTATCCCTGGAATATACACATAAGATGGTATTGTATGCCATCACAAAGGGAACCTTGTAGCTGCTAGACTTCATGTTCACCTTGTTTCAATAGGAATTCAGCAACTCATTCAAATACTTTCTAATTGATCCAAAGATTTTGTCTCAACCACCATTGGTGGTTATTGATCATCTAGAACCCCAAATACAATGTTAACTTTAGGTTCTTGTCATGTTTGACAGAGCAAAAACATAACTATCCAATCTTAGATTCCTCCTAGACACTGACAAACTTCCAGTAATGAATGAGAAAAATCTGTTATTTCAACCCTCTGCAAAAATAAAAAAAGGCTGCCTGCATTTCTATGTTAAATTACTTCACAAGAACTGAAAAATAAAATAGAGCAGGATAGTTGGATTTCTTAAGCTTTTAGTCCTTTTGGATGAACATGATCTCAAAGGCATTGCTGAGTTTTAATTACCTCACTCAGAATGAGCACCCCTTTCTTGGAAGCTTGGCAGGCAACAAACTCATAGCTTACAAGATTCATTCCATCTCTTAAAGACGTAATAAGCGCCACATCTGGATAAAAAAAAATAATGTTAATGTATTGATAAGCCGGAAATTAAATTTACCCTCCCAAAACCATCTAAATATGACCAATTGAGCTTCTTATTGAAGGCCAGCTAGACAAATCCTCATTAAACTAAATATGTAAATGCTTGCAGATACATTATGTTTATATCCACAAATGCAGCTCCAAATATTGATGTCGCTTTTGTAAAACTTTCACATGATTCCACGTTCAGTTATCGACTGTGGAGGAAAATTATGCATGCTGGACCTGGTATGCAGTTAGTTCATATTTCTTCAAACATTTTACACAATAGCATACAAGATGATCACTTACTTTGCTATGTAACTCATAATGCAAGCATTTGTTGGTTGCATGTTCTTGCAAAACTGTAGAAGTCATTATAGATGAACACTTAGAAAGTCATAGGACTGCATAATAGGACATGACATTGCCCTCCCCCATCTCCTCCAAAAGAGAGTTATCAATGAAGGAAAAGAACAACATAAAATTATACCCCATAAGAATGAAGGCATAAACCAGATGGAATATCTCATTCCACATTTTACTGGCAGCAAAAGTTTTCCTGCTCGTTTATTTCAACAATTTTAGCAGTTCATCCATTCTCTTTAGAGGGCTCAAGAACACTGTTCACAAAAATGATAATATCTAATCCAGTGTAACATTCCATAAAAAAAAATAAAGAACTATAAAATGCCTATAAATAGGTACCAGTAACAGCATATAGCGCACATAACGCATGAAAGTCAAGAGACCGGTCCTGGAAAAGAGAAGAAAAAGCAGAAATTTAGGAAAAACTTAGCAAGTAATAGTCATAAGAGAGATTAATCAATCCATAATTATCACCATGATGCATTTTTCACCTAATTTCAACTTTCTACACTAGATTGACATGGTGCAGAACAATTGAAACATTTTAACTCATAGAGCTTCCACATATTTCTCAATAGAAGCATTTATCCCAGTATTCACAATGAAATTAATAAAATCCACCATATAAGAAAAATGATTACTAAACTATTAGCATGTGATAATTCAAGCTTCCATGAACAAGAAAATAATAAAGGAAAAAAGAGTAGTTTGGTGGATGAAAGAAGTTTTGATACACCACCAATCCTCAAATTTAAATTGATTTGGTTAGGCTACACGTTTTCTTCACATAGTCTGTCCAGGACTAAGCTTTGTATGTTATTCTGATACTAAATAATTTTTATTCAGGCTACTTGATTTAATCGTAGTTTTTTTCTCAAACAAAGAAGCTTGTCTGGATTTGGAAGTCCACTCTTCCACTACTTTTATTACCACCAGTCAGGTATATGTAATTTCATTTATTACAAGGGAACCTTTGATTCCATTCATAAACTGATTCCAGTGACAAATATCATGGTTCATAAGGTAAAAGCAAACCAGATGATGTATTGGAACCGCAGTGAGAGTCCCAAATCTCCCATTGATGCGCCCAACAATCTCATGGACCTGGCTAGAAAGCTTTTGATCTGTCAAAGACAAAAAAAGAAAGAGTAAGGCTGGTAACAGAGACCTCAAAATGGTATAGAACTCATTGGGAAGCCAATGTTTAAACTTAGAACCTTAATAGTTGATACTACAACCACGAGGCACTGTTTCTGGGTTCATTAAACCACCACAAAACTAGATTTCTTACAGTTGGCAATGATCTGAAAGCCCAAGATTAAAATTAATCCGCAGAATCTCAATTCGTTTCAGAATTTCTTGTCTTCTTTTTAGTGATCACTAGCAAACCACAACCCTAAATCCCTATTAAACCACTGGAAATTGACAATCTCTTGGGGTTCCATGCATCACTTAGTCAATTCTATGCCAGTATAATTGGGATAGAAGAAAGTTTGCTTGCTGGTTATATTGAATAAAAGAGCACCGGTAACAACTTATTTTTAAAAAAAGCACATACATTCCGGAACATCTGTTCTTGTTGGCACAGCAATTTGTAGCAAAACTACTTTATCACGCCACTCTGGATTTTCCTCAAGGAACTCTTCAAACGCCAATATCTTTTGGGGAATTCCTTTTATCATATCAAGACGATCAACGCCTAACATTACCTACTCACATATGAGTCGAAACAAGCAACCAGATAAACAAACTAACATTAGCAAGCACATATTAAGGAAAGCATAAATCCAGTGTTGGAGAAATTACTTAATTTACAGAGGCATTTATTCATACTATTAATCGGTAATGAAATGTTGACTCAAACATCAAGAAAAGAAAATCATTAAGATCATGTGAATATATAAGAGCATTAAAAGGGTTAATCAAGAGGAAAAGAAAAACAAAAGCCAACAATCTCCTAATTGCCTGAAAATTGACCAAAATTCAAGTTCCAACCTTTCTGCCAGCAAATCTTTCTTTCAGTTCTTTTATGTGATCCTGGACCTGAGGGAGCTCCAGAGCTCGAATGAATCGATCGGAATCTATCCCAATAGGAAACTGCAGTTTCAATCTCCCAAAAACGAAATGGTGCCATCATGAGGAAGAATAAGGGTTGAGAAACAGATTTATAAGTAAAGTTAAAGAAGCATATAGTATTAAATTAATAAGCAAAATATTTGCAGGTCTGCAGATAAGAGAAATAAAATTATCAGCAAAATATATACCGCTGCTACACGAGTCAGCTTTCCCTGATTCTCTACTCCTTCAGGTGTACCCTCAAGCCCAAGGATACGAGTGCAAGCACTGACAAAATGTCTTGCATAATCATATGTGTGAAAACTGAAAGTAAAAAAGCCAGCAATTAGAAACTTGATTATCAAAAGAAAACCAAAATAATTACCACGGAAACAAATTTTCCAAAGAAACAAATTTTCGAAAGAGATAATTTGGTTCCTTAAACCTGGCTGCATCATTATGCTACATTGAATATCTAGTTTGTTCACAAATCACGTGTAAAATTATCTACTCCTTCTACGAGTAGGATTGGAGCAAGGAAAATTGAGATGAACAGAAAGCAACAGCTATTGTTCAGTTCAGACAGGAATTTAGGTTCCTGGAGTTCTTAAACATTTGGAAGAAAATTCCTATAGATGCTAAATCTGCATGTGTTGTTTAGTTTTCCAATTTAAAAGGGATTCAACTTCTTATAGTATATGCATGTAACAGAGACACAGACCACATTTTCTGATGCGTAAGAAGATTGACTATTACTTCTTCAATCATACGTGTTAACATTATGCAACAAGCACTGATAATTCAAAATTCCAAAACAAGTCTCGGATTTTTCATTTCAAGGGAAACAGCCTAAAATACTTTGTTTAGTATGTTTCTTACTGAAAAACATTGACTCTGCTAGCATGACTTTCTGGGATTTGTATGCAATTGATATCTATACTATTCTTACTTATTTCTTTCAACTTCAGTAGAAAAATATCTATAACATATCTGTTGAAATCAACCAGGTTGATTAGATTATGAATCAGAGTGCCATTTCACACAATGAACATACAATTTTTAGCTGTCAAATGTTTCCCCAACCTCTTGGACGTAGCAGGAGTGTATCAGTTCATATCACGAAGCACATACAATGATCAAGAGGAAATAGCATCAACTCCAAAGGTTTCATTGTCATGAAACAAATAGAGTTTGATCTTCTGTTTCCATACAAGTTACGTAAGAAACAGGAAGAAAGAGAAGATGGCACTCAAAAATAAGAATTTAAGTTCTTTAGGGGACTTAATCTAGGCCTGGTGTACAACTCCTAAAACACCATATGTGCTCTGAAGCAAACTTGCAGTGACAATAAATTTGAAAGAATTTAAGCATACAGCATACAGTGCTGGAATTTATGAAGCAGGATGGAGCACATGATAAGTTGGTGGAAACAGGTGGTTCAAAATGCTGTACTACACTACTCACAACTTACCCAACTAAATCGGCTGCAAGAACAGATTCCAACAGGTCTCTACGAGATGGCAGCATCCTGTGTATTTCAGAGGAGGGAAAAGGAGTGTGAAGAAACCAACCGACTTTGATGTTGCTGTTTTTCTCTTTCAGACATCTGGGAAGAAACATTAGGTGGTAATCATGGCACCAAACAACATCACCCTCCTCATAATGTTCGTGCACTACATCAGCAAACATTTGGTTTGCCTTCTTATAAGCATCAAATTGAGATTGAAAACTACGGGTGGTTGAAAGGCGATCTTCTTGGGGTAGCCCAAGATAATGGAAAAGAGGCCATATTATGTTGTTACAATAACCATTATAATACTGATGAACAGTGTCTTCGTCCAGGAAAACTGGGATGCATTTCTGCACAAAAGAGACCAAAATTAAGGAGAAACTGAACCATAGCATAGACTACAGAGAGAAGAAGAGTCGATAATCTATAGGGTGTTTGAGATTATAGATGAACAAGAATTGAAACATCAAGATGCAACAAAAGGTTTTTGAACCTTTTCAGCCAAAGCTTTAGTTAGTGCTTCTTGTCCAATTTCATCAGGCACATTTACACCAGCCCAACCAATCCACCTGGCATCAAACTCCTTCAGACCTTCAAGAAAATAACAACACTTCAAATTCTCTTAAAACTCAGTGCCAATGGTTTAAATACATGGACATAAAAGAAAAGGGTAACATGATTATGTTAAATCAAACAGAAATTATCGTAAAAGAAGATAATACACATTGATATACAAAAGGAATTGAAAGGATGATTAGAGAAAGAAATTTAAGTATCACCTACCCAAAAGTGCACTGACCAGCCCACCTACACTTATCTCAAGTTGCCATGAATCCTTGCCCTGCCTAACTGCAGAGACGGGCAACCTATTGGCAACCACCAATAAACGTTGTTTAGGAAGCCTCTGATCTTGCCTTTCATATCCATCGATCCCTTCAGACAATTCTTCCTCATTAAGTGAAGCACAATTTTCAGTTTCAGTTAATGCCGAATCATTAGAAAAGAGATCTGCATCTCTCAAACTATCTCCTGCTTTCTCATTCAGATTAAACACCCTGTTTAATTTCCGTAAATTTCTTTCCTTCATTAGCCTTTCTGTTCTACTTTTGGGTGTGGCAGGATCAACATTACACTTGCTCCCTGGCATATGGCTTGTTTTGCAACAAAGTCTGCAAGTCAAGCCATCCCATTAAATGTGCTCTTTGGCAAGGTAAACTAACTCTTATTCTACAACAACCACTTAGAGAAGGGATACTGATTTAGAAAACAAATAAACAAAGCATAAGGACAAGGATGAAAAAAGAGCCCCTGATCATTCAAATTGTGCGCTCTCTTCGTACAGACCTTGCCAATCATCATATACTATATTACTCTCCCCCATCAGACTTTTGATATAACCATGCAAAAACATTTGTGTAGAATTTATCAGCCAACCAGTTATACTCTGATTAAACTTAAAGGAAAGATTGCTGTAATTCTAAACTGGTAAAATGCAGGCTTGTCCAAGAGTTTAGGCATGCAAAGATTAGGAAACGAAGAAAAAAACATAAACTATTGACCACAACTTGTAATCCATTGCTTGCAATAGTTCAGAGAAGACTAAGGACCTAGTCATGTGCAAACTTAAACATGGCAAAATTGCTATTATATCCAACTTAGCAAATCGATTGGGAAAAAAAAAACTAAACAATAAAAGCAAAAGAATAGAAAACATACAAGTGGGGTCCAAAAACACCCACTTTGAACTTCGAAAAAACAATCCAATGAAAAATACCACGGCATTCGATCGGTTGCAATAAAAGAACATTCACCAACAAATCCATTTACAATGCCAAACATAACAGATATGCACTGATCAAAAACAATAAGAAAGAAACAAAACCCCATTATATGAGGGCTAACAAGAGAGAACAATATCGACAAGCAAACAGAACATCAAAATATTCAAAACCCATTTTCATCAACACAAATAAGAATCCTCTATGACCAAAAAAATAACAAAAAACACAAGAACAAGAATAAAAAAAGAATCTTGAAATTGAAAAAAGAAAAAAGAAAAGAAAAGCCACATGTTATCTTGTACTTACCTGATTGTTATACAGAATGCAGATCTCTTCGGGTGATTTAGCACTCATTCAAAACCATATTGATAAGAGTAAATAGTACAACGTCCTGTTGTTTTGTAAAACAAGAAACGTTTAGAAGAGCTATATGGGGACGAGATAAGCAAGTTGGCCAAAGCGATATTTTAGAGGGTTATGGTCAGCACTGAGAGAATAAACACAAGAATCTCTGGGTAACTGATGGTGTCGATCTTTGTGAGAGAGAAGAGAAATTAAAAAAAAAAGGATTTATTATCCAAATCAACGATATGTGTTTGCCAGAGATTGGATTACAAAGACAGCCGGTTTTATATGCAAAAGGAAAGGCCATGCAGGCAGGTTCGGTCTTGTAACTGCTGTGGGGCGCCCCATTCAAAAGATTAGAGTGTAACTGGTTGGCTGATAAATTCTACATTACTGTATAGAATCACAGCAGCTTTATAATTGCATGTATTGTATGGCGATCACAACTTTGCTCATAATCACTCTGCGCTGCCTATCATTAAAAATTAGTGTGTGATATGTTAAGAATACGTGTAATAAATATTTTGAGGTCATCCTCCAAATTCTTTTTTTTTTTCAAAAAAAAAATAAAAAATAAAATAAAAAACTTACAACTTAGAAAAAGCAGGCCGAAAAGGATTTCAAACATATAGAAAAATTAAGTTGCAATTTTGAATGAATTTCGAAGCCTAATTGTACCCCTATTATATCCAAGACTGAAGGGAAAATACAGATTTAAGGTCAATTTAAATAATTATTGGACGAATCTGAATAAAATATAAGTCCAATGACACAATTAAATTTTTAATAGGCCATTTGATTTAATCATTGACCAAATTAAAGTTTAATTATATTTAGGAATTAATTTGGGTCCAATTGAAGGATTAATTAGGTGCAAAAATTTAATTCTACTTTAAATGCATCAAATTAATTTTATTAATGGCTCAATTGGTAAAAAATTAAGTTTGGGAGGTCAATTTGGGCTTAATTGAGAAGATTAGAATGTTAGGAGATCAAATTTAATTTTTGTCAAGTCAATTGATTGAAATCATCGGCGAAATCACAAGAAAATCAAAGTTTTTGGGTCAATTAGGGATTAAATTGAAGAAATTTACAGTCAATGACCAATTTGTAAAAGATGTTGAGCTATAAGGACCTAATTGATTAAAATCAGGGGTTAAATTGAAAAATATTTAAAATTTATTGGTTAATTAGGGGTTAAATTGAAGAAGTTCAAGACCTAGGACCAAAATAAAAAATGCGCTGAAATCTAGGGCTAAAATTGAAGTTTTCCAGGGACTAAATTGCATAACATTTAAAGTATGAAGTCAATCAGGAGTGTAGATGAGATAAATCAGAAATTAAAGACCACAATGAACTTTACCAAAATGATGTCGTTTTGGTTATTATTCATTCTTTAATTTTCTATGAAATGACAGATTAGGAAAGCTACTTTGCAAGTGCATTTATAGCTCTAATCTCCACCAATTTTGACAACATCAACACCAAACTGATTACCTGACATTTCTCTATACCACGGTATGGTCCGTTTAGGCCGATTGACACCATAGCAGCCAAACCGTTGACCTAAAGTGACCAACCCGACCAGCCTTTAACAGCCAACTTTTTCAGGCCATGATTTGAACCAACGATTAGATCCTTTCCAACCGAACCAAGGGTCAAGATTTGGCACCATTAAAGACAATATATCTCTTTTCCATCCCCTATAAATAGAGGTGGATTTCATAGCCTGACATCAAGAAATCAGTGTGCAAAGTTGGCAAAAAAATTATCCTTGCCCTAGTTTATTTTCATATCCTTTATCAGCCTCATTTTCCCCCTATTTTTCTCCACCTCCAAAGATCACCACCACCTCCGGCTACAGTGCACGATCTTCCCTACAACATCATGAACGCATGCAAAAATTTTCACCTCCTCTACCAGCCTCTCTTTACCTTTAGCCAAACAAGGTTACTCTTCCTTTTTCCCCTTCGAAACTTACCTCATAGTGATTTGCATGCAAATGGCGCTTTCTCTCTAAATTTGGTGGTTGTACCCGTTTCCAGTCAAGCCCAAATGGATGGGTCGAGTCCAGTCCACCTAAAAAAAAAAGAGAAGGCCAGGTCTATTGGGTTGCTAGCAACCCGACCCGACTTGGTTGCGTCCAACCTAATTGGATAGGTCGGGCTCAGCCCTATATATAATAATAATATATTAATAAATAATATTAAATATTAAAAAAATCTAAAAACTTCCTTCAAAAAATTTGTGATTTTCTTGCATGTTTTTCTATCAATTTAGCATAATATTGGGCTATATATTTATACTGTAAGATATAGATCCGGTTGTAAGATACAGATCTGATATTAAAATACTCGGTTTTCTCCGAAATGTTTTAAAAAAAATTAAAAAATCTCAAAAATTTTAAATTAATTTTTTCTTTTAAAAAAAAATATTTTGTTTTCATGCATACGGTCAAATTCTAAAATTTTTCCAATAATATTTTCATTAAAAAAAATTACATAGTTCTCATGTTTTAAAATGCAAAATGGATATCATAACCGGTTTATGATTATCCATTAGGATTTTGTCAAAATGTCAAAAACTCTTTACCAATTATTTTGTTCATTTTATATTAGGGTTTAGATGTAGACTTTTAATATTTGGAGGGGTGTAAAACTACACGGTAGAGTATACCATCAAGTATTAAAGATACAAATTATAAAACAATGTGATTCTAAAATCCAGACTTTAGAAAGGTTAGGATTGAACCTAATAAGGTAGAGACTTCCTCACGAAAGGAGATCTGCCTTGGACTTTGGAAAAAGATCAATAAATAGAAACTTAACTTAGAAAAACAATCAAACAATAATGCAGTTTAACTCAGGTAGAGTGTACTAGGGGTGATGCGTCTTTCTCATGCACAACCAGTCCCTTACCCGGACTCTCGCAGACCATAGTGTTCATAATAATCATAATACCAAGTGGCAACTCTTGAACCTTAATCATAATTTTATGATTAAATCCAAAATATTTTCTTTCCCAACAATATCTCTTAGGAGGCACACAAAATGTGCCAGCCCGACATCATCCCGAGACAATATGTAATATATCTTCTTCTTTTCTTAATTCTTATTATTATGGTAAGAAATTATGGATTTTCTTTCTCTTTTAAAAAGGGTAAAATAAATAGAGATTGATGGATAAGTTTGGAGAAGATTATCTTAATATTTGCGTGCAAATACTGAGCGAGTGATCGAGGGTTTGAGATTTTATTACTCCAATGGATTTTCAGTCAAAGTAATACTTGTGCTTTCCTATTTGGTAGCTCCTATATTTAGTTCTCATAGACACGAATTAAGTCAATGTTTATCCTTCAAGTGCTTTATAAATTCCTTGTGAGAAGTTATCAAGTCTAATATGAATTTTACCTTTCCTTTCATATAAATATAGGATCCAACCTGAAATTTATTTATGATTTTGTCTTCATACACACACACTAGTATATTGTTTCGCGCTCCACCACGGATTAGATTAATTTTTTAAAAATGTATAAAAATATTAAGAGAACGGAGAATTTTTTTAACAATATTAAACCTGATCAAATAGGTTAATTTTAAAACATCTTGACTCAACTCTTTATCTAACTCAAGTTTTTAATTAAACCGTGTGAGAGCTAACTCGACTTAAACTAATTGATTTCATAGGTCTAAATACAACCTTAATGATCGATAAAAACATGACTTAGCTTTTAAACAAACTTTAAGATGATAATTTTTTAAGAAAATATTAAGACAATAACACATTGAATCGACCTTGACCCCCTAATGACCCAAGTTATGGACTCTATTGGGTTTAACAACTTTTTTATAAAAAAAATTGTGTTTAATTATATAATAAAAATAGATATTCACAAAATTGAGAACCAACCTAATAATAGACATTTATTTGAGACAATTATCCCTTGAAAGAAAATAAAAATCAATAATGCAGTTCATTTCCCAACCAATACAATATTAAATGATAAAATTAAAAAAAATTAAAAACAATTAAAAGATCAAAGGCAAAAAAAAACATATCATATCGGTGGGTAAACTTGTCAAACCTACGAATCGGGTAAGCCAGGCTCATACACTAAATTTATGAACTGTGTTATGGACTCCATTGGATTTAAAATTTGTTTTTTAGTTTTTGAAACTATTTTTTATTTAACTATATGATAATAAAAATAGATGATTGCGAAATCGAACATCAAAAAAGTCATTTTATTAAACTTTATAAAGTAACAAAAATTAAAACGTGTGAGGAAACCACTATTCACCAACACACATTGCACTATGAATGACAATAGTAATCCATAATGTTTTATTTTCTTTCTTTTCGAATTCTTGTTATGATTTTGTTTTCGAATTTATTTTTGTTGATTTCATCTTTTAATATTGGGATGGTTGAGAATTTAGCTTCATAATTTAATTCCTTTTATTTTACCTAATAATATCTTATATTTTTTTTATATAATTGATGGAAGTTTATTTCTTCCCATGACTTTTCAATAATATATAATAATTTAGTATTTTATTTAGTTTTTGGCAAATGACAGGGCACGATACAAAAGAGAAGTGGGCTAGTTGGACTCTGCCCATTTTCAAACTTGGGCACAGTGGACATCGTCTTGCAGGTCCATCATGGCCCACTTTACCTTTCCAGCTGGCAAAATGTTTAGGGAAATAAATTGCACAAGTCCGATTTAAGTTGTGCTCTTATAGCAAGTTTAAGTTTTAGTAATTTAAAAAGCTAAAAAAAACAAAAAAAAAAACAAAATTAAAATTAAAAGTTCTTTTGCAGATTTAAGTCCACTAATCAGCTTCATGGGCTTAGTCGAATTAATTTATCAAGTCTACAGAGTTTACAAGACTATATTGCATGGCGTCCCCATTCGGCTATATCATATTTCGATTGGGTATGGATTAAAATACTGCACAATTTTGTGACTTGACTAGAAATAATTTGTAAAGTTGAAGTTGTAAGATAAAATAAGATAATAAAATCTATAAGTAATTCATGCTTTTTAAAATGTGATATTTTCTCAAACCCGCAATTTAGATCATGAGATTAAAATAATATAATAAAATAATCAAGAGAGTTTTAAAGCTATTTTTTTATATAAAACAAATCGTGTTAGCTTTTCAAACCTGTGACTCGGGTCATTACATCCAAAATACTCAATTTAGACAAATCATGAAGTCTAATTTCAATCAATCAAATATTAAATGATAAAATTAAAAAAAATTAATTATATAAAAGTATATTATAAAAATAGCAATTAAAAAAACGAGAATTAAAATTGACTTAAAAACTAAAAACTGAAGAATGAAATCAATTTTTTGAAATATTAAATCAACTCAAAATTAAAGAGTGAAATAAAAAAAAATCAATTTAGTAAAAAGATCAAAAAAATAAAAAGAATGATAATTTTTACAAAATAATCAAGAAAAAAATTAAAAAATCAAATAATAAGGATCAAATTAAAAAACAAAATGTCAGTACATTTGTAAAAATATATTTAGAGCAATAGATTCTATGATTTAGTATGATCTCTCCCCAATCTATGCTCCGTTTTACATATATAGTTAAATTTCGATAAAAAAAAAAAAGAAGAAAGATGTGTTTTCTTTTCACGGGGTTTGGTCCCATTTGTTAGAAAATAAAAATTATGAGTCCATTTAAAATTATTTATTTATTTATTTATTTATTTATTTATTTATTTATGAATACTGGTTTGTTAGCCTTAACAGATAAGTAGAAGAAAAGGTTTATCTAAACTATTTGTGTGCTTGTTATGCCCTGAAAACAATATATAGAGTAGTCGTCTCTACTCCCAATTTATGGTGTTTGAATTTACATAAAATGAGATTGCTTATTATTAAAGAACCATCTCAACCCAATAGCTTAAGCTGTTAGGTGAGGTCCTACAATATGATTTATATTATTTTCTAACATACCCCCTCAAGTGAAAGTCCTTTGGGCTTGAAACTTGCACAGACCCACATTACGTACTTATGCTTAATTTTTATCAAATAAATGAGGATGGTGAGATTCGAACTCATGACCGTTTGGTCATCAAGACTCTGATACCATGTCAAAGAACCATCTCAACCCAATAGCTTAAGCTGTTAGGTGAGGTCCTAGAATATGATTTATATTATTCTCTAACACTCACCAATATTCAATTCACATCCTTTACTAAATGCTCCATTTATCTCTTTCGCGACCTACATTTGAAACCATCGCAGTATATTTGTGGTGTTTTTTTCTTCTTTGATTTTTTGTTTTTGTTTTAATTTTGTTTTTGTCAATAAATTTGATTTGATTATTTTTTAATTTGACCAAAAAATGATATAATCGTATAAAAAAAATTTAAGAACTAAATTGTAAAACACAATAGATGAATTTAACCAAGTTTTAATATATGATGCTCCGAGTTCCATCGTAGTGGGTGATAATGGATTTAAATTAGATAAAATAAATAGTTAATGAATCTATTTATAATAATGAATTCCTGTTGTGCATCATGCCCCTCCCCTCAGGTCTCGCAAGTGATATAATGGTATCAGAGCATTTATGCCGTAGGTTCTACTTGAATCATATATAATTTATACTTGAACTGTTTGATTTTATCTTGTTAATTAACTATGCGCAACTTTTGATGA
Source organism: Populus x sibirica (assembly GCA_019202695.1). Classification (NCBI taxonomy): domain Eukaryota; kingdom Viridiplantae; phylum Streptophyta; class Magnoliopsida; order Malpighiales; family Salicaceae; genus Populus; species Populus x sibirica. The sequence continues at coordinate 1,598,215 of JAGMVL010000702.1, read as the reverse complement.
GAAAGAATAGTCCACAAAATCTTACATTTAAGTGGCAGATACCTTCTTGACTGATTTTGTTCAAATCTAAAGGAAGGTAAAAATAATTAAGATTTTGGAGAATCCTATATTAATTATCACTACCAGAAATTCGCTACATACCAACAGATTTACCGACGGAATATTTTCTGTCGGTATTTTGAGGTTGAAATTACCGACGGCCACTTTCCGTCCGTAATTCGGTCGGTAAAAACCACGAAAACTTTTCCGTCCAGTAATTGGTCGGTAAATACCGACGGAAAATTTTCCGTCGGTATTTACCGATCAATTACTGACGGAAAGGTTTCCGAATTAAAAAAAGGCGGGTCGCCGACGTGGAGGTTTTGGCGGGTTTTTTTTTTTTCGACGGATTCAAAAACGATTTGCCCGTACAAAGCCTGTAAAGTGATGTGACCGGTTCAAATCTAAAGGAAGGTAAAAATAATTAAGATTTTGGAGAATCCTATATTAATTATTAATTACTAGATAGGTAATCCTTGTGTTATGCCGCAAGTCGGGTCAAATTCTTTCTAGCATAAAAAAGATGTTTAGGCAACGCCAACAATTTTAAAAAAGGCATGATTAAAAACATGAACATCACCCTATAACCAGGAAGAGCTTACCAAGATGGTTTTAACACTACTATGAAGACTGCACAATGACATCAAAAGAGATCACATGCGCTGTCAGAGCAATGACCTAGAAAGCAGACCAAACAAAATCATCTAATGCTTATATTTCATTAACTAATCTAATTTAATTTTAAAATAAAATTTATTTTAAAAAAATCAATTTAACAAGAAACGACAAATAAAAAGACCTGAGATAACCCAAGTCATTTTCAAAATTAGTGAAAAATCTTGTAAGAAGTAAATAAAAAAATAACAGAGCTCAATCTTCAAATAAAATAAATGATGAATGATAAAACTAAAAAAAACATGAGCTTAAAGAAAGGAAAAAAAAGTAAAGCAAACTCAAGTGAATGTCCTAAACCTGGTTTAATTTTCTAAACTCGCAACCCATAAAATCCTAGACCCGAGCTCAATTAAGAAGCTCAATTGCCAACCAATTTAATTTTGAATGATGAAATTTATAAAAAAAATATCGAAGTAAAAAAAATAGCAATCAATAGAATGATGATCAAATCTAATAAAAAAAAAACTGAAGATGAAATCATAAAAAAAAATCAGTTTAAAAAATTATCTCAAATAAAGCAAATAGAAATCAAAAGCATGAGGATCAAATATAACAAATGAAAAAAAAAATTAAAGGATGAAATTGATAAAAACAAATTTAATTTTGTAAATTATTTAAAATAAAATAAATAACAATCAAAATAATAGGGACCAAATCTGAAGGGAAAACAAATTAAATGGTTACTTTAAAAATTTGGAGGGTTAGACATGAAAATCAAGGTTGAGAGAGAAAAGAAGGGGAAACAGAAAAGATTGTCGATGTCAAACCATAGGTCAGGAAGCTAAATGCGCTGTCTCGGTAGGTAGGGGTCACCAAGATGATTTCAATAGTGTTAAAGGGAGGCCATCTTTGGCCACTAGAACCCACCTTATGTGTCGTCTGAACATGGCAGAGTAGGGGACGCGATGCTACATGCAATAAATGTGTCAACTAATTTTGTTTTTTAAATAATATTTTATATTTATTAAAATACTAATTTTTTTCTTAGTCAACTTGATTATAGCTAAAAAAAACCAGGATGAAAATACAATAAAGCCCTTAGATTTCATTTAAAGAAATTTTGCTCATAAGGGTAATTTACTCATTTTACTATGCTTTAAAAAAGTGAAAAATTGAAAAAGCCCCTAGACATATCTTAAATAAAATTTTCTTTTAAGAGAATTTAATCATATTATTATGCTTTAAAAATATGAAAAGACCAAGAAAATAATTATTTTTATCCTTATGTTGACTCGATTCAATGGTCAACCCAACCCGTGACCCGAGCCTAGCCCCGGATCAACCCCCAGGTCGGGTTTTAAAACCATGATAATAACTATTTTTATCCTTACATTGATCTGAGTCAATGGTCAACCCAACCCGTAACCTGGGCTGGCCTCAAGGCCACCCATGAATCAGGTTTTAAAACTAGGATGATAACAATTTTTTTTTCTTATGTTAACCTATGTTAATGGTCCTAACCCAGGACCTGAGTTTGACCATGGGTCAATCTCCGAGTTGAATTTTAAAACCATAATAATAACTATTTTTATTCTTATGTTGACCCGAGTCAATGGTCAACCCAATTCGTGACCTAGGCATGACCCCAGCTCGACCCCCGAGTCAGGTTTTAAAATTATGATAATAACACTTTTTATTTTTATGTTAACCCAGGTTAATGGTTCAACCCAATTCGTAATCTAGACATGACCCCAGTTCAACTCCCGAGCCAGATTTTAAAATTATAACGATAATTTTTTTTTTTTTTTTATGTTAGTGTGTGTATGGTCTTTTGTCAAGACAGCCTTTACACGCCAAATTACAGCACTTCTTATCAACGTTGGGGATACATGGACAAAAAAGACTTCTAGCCTTTACTGTACCTTGTTCCTCCCATGTGACTCGGCATGACTTGACATCCCAAGCATTAAATTTAGCAACCTACTAGCATTAATGGTTTAATTTAATGAGTACGTTTCATGAGCCTTGCATGCACCATTGGATTAGTGGATATTGTCGATGATGTCAACCGTCAATATTAATGGATGTCGATAATGTATAGTTTCCCTATCAAAGATATGATCTTGTTCTGCCTCCATACTTGCTCATTTAGTGCACTAAATGTGAAATGAAGAGTGTTTGCAATTGCACGCATGGTGAATGAAGAGGAAAAGGTGGTGGTAGATGCGATCGACCTAACAAGTGTTACCATCGTGCATATCCTTCTTTTAATTTGGACCAAGTCGAAATGGAAGTTTAGGGTTGATTTTTCTGTCAAGAACAGTGGCAACTTGCTGATCAGGAGTCAACGTAGTAAATATAGCAATTAAGTAGTCGTATTTCTCTTTCATGAAGCAGTACTGTTTGATCTTGAAATGTGAGTTCGAATCTAATTGCACTCGTTTGTTGACTTGAGTTATAGTACTAATCATATACTGAGAACAAATTAAGAACATTTCGAGAGTAGAAGGACTAGTGATGCCATGTTGATCTATGGGTTAGATACTTCCTAGCTAGCTAATACCCATATGAGCACTAAATAAATAATCAAACCATCTAGTAGGTGATTAGTGGTAAGAATTTGGGATTAAAAAATTTATTTTTTTTATGATTTTAGGTCTAAACCCTGTGATTGCTAATATAATAACTACTAAAAGCTTAAATGGTTGACTGACTTTTCAAAGGATCTTGGGGTTTTACGTGCTGCGTTATTTAACTAGCTAGGATATTTCAATTCCCATCCCCTTAACGCTACTACTACTGAAACATTAGTGAATCTTGATTCACGATGATCCCCATTGCCAAGTGATTTCGTTTGTTAATAAGCATATTTTATGATTTATTTACATTCTCAAGACATCCATGCACATTGATCTATAAGTATGAATTTCAGTGGCGAAAATGGGTGCATACAAAACCCAGCAGCTGAGAGCCAACCAAGATAGATAAGCACCAAAACAAGACCGAACCAGAAGATTAATTGTTTGTTTTTAATGACAATGATTAGTAATGATTGCATGATTATGACCAAAGTACACCACCGACAGGAATATTAACTATTGGCCACTAGTAATTGTATTCAACCAACACTTTTATCATACCCAAATCCTGATTAATATTGCTTCTTCCTTCCTTTTCTTGGGATCCATGCCACTATAAATACCGTGCGTGCAGAGTGATTTTTTCTGGAAGAAGGTGATATACTCGAAGTGCTAACCAAAAGGTTGCTAAAAGTAAGATATATAAAAGAAAAATAAAAAAAATTACAAAAACAAAAAGTAAAAAAAAAAATTAACAAATACATAACAAAAAGAGAACATCATGACTGCTGATGCTTAAAATTTTTATTTGATATTATTATACCAATCTATAATATCTTTACATCTCATAATTAAATCAATGCCAATAACCATGAAAAACTTATCTACAAACTTGAATCAATTCAAAAAACCATATAAAATTAAAAAAAATTATCTTTAAAGATTACAGTTCTATCATTAAAGATAACCTTGTTTTTGATAAGTCATATCATGTAAATAACTCAACAAAAAGACATAAATCAAACTTTACATTGAAAATTTTCAAACACTTCTGTTTGAGAGTGTGGTTGCGGTTATTTTTCAAAGTGCTTTTCACTTTGAAATGTATCAAAATAATATTTTTTTATTTTTTAAAAATTATTTTTGAAATCAACGCATCAAAATAATTTAAAAATATCAAAAAAAAATTAATTTAAAGTAAGAAAAACAATAAAAAAAATTAAATTTTTTAAAAAACAATATTAAAATACAAAAACAAATAGTATTTTACAAGTTGGGTCACCGAACCAGTATATCATCCACACAGTACGTGCAGAGTGATATCTGGCTATCTGCCGTCCTTTCCCCTGCATAGCCGCGTGATATTTAATGCAGCTAACCACCTTCTTCAACTGTAAAAGCTAAAACAATAACCCACTAGTTCCATGGCTTCACTCTTTCTTTCTTTTTTTGAATCTCTTGACGCGATCTCCAATGTCACTCCCATATATCTATATATAGTACTTGCATTTAAACTCATCACACACACCTCTTCCATAGTCTAGTCTTCTAGGGCTTCACACCCTTACACCTCTTCTTCATCATCATTCCTTGTATCAAACTTTTTTGATTAATTAATGGAGGGGGTGCTAAAGAAATGTTGGGTGGTGGGTGTGATTTTTGTAGTAGTTTTGCTTTCAGAACCATATGGGGCTAGAGCGCAGCAAGTTCCTGGCTACTTTATTTTCGGGGATTCGTTGGTCGATAATGGCAATAATAATCAGCTTTCATCTTTGGCTAGAGCTGATTATTTGCCTTATGGGATTGACTTCCGGCCTCCACGACCGACCGGAAGGTTTTGCAATGGCAGAACAACGGTTGATGTCATTGGTAAGTAGCAGCTCTTACTTCTCTCCCGGCTCTCTCAGTACTACTCTTAACTCTCCATGTATATTTGACCTTGCATTTGAACTCGGAAACATTTTTTCCTTGTGGATGGATAGAGAGAATCTCATTAAGCTAAGCTTGCTAGAAAAAGTAATTGAATAAATGATATTGGTCGCTTACGTCTAGTCATACAATTGACTCCCTAAGATATTCAAAATAAACTAATGCCAATTATACACATTTTAGACAATAAAACGTGTTTAGAAGTGTAAATAGTAATTTAAAATGTTTTTTACTAAGAAATATATTAAAATAATATTTTTTATATTTTAAAAATTATTTTTAAATTTTTAAAAATATAATTTCAACCGGGTTTTCCCTAAGCAATACATGACACCACATGTTAAAATGTTCAAATATTACAAAAGTAGTAGTAGATGTTATTTTTATTTATATATATATATATATAAAAAAAAAGGTTTGAACTCAAAACATCTAGAGAATTGACATTAAACTTGGTTGAATTACAACTCTTTATTTGTATATACCATGGTGTGTATGTCGTCGTCAAAGCAAAAGGAACGATCGAGTGCAGCTAACATATACCCTCTATTTCAAACAGCTGAGCAACTGGGCTTCCGCAACTACATTCCACCTTATGCTACAGCAAGGGGCCGAGCTATTCTCGGAGGAGTGAATTATGCATCTGCTGCTGCCGGAATTAGAGATGAAACCGGCCAACAACTCGTAATTATTAACCAACTACTTATTATATATCATTAATACTCATTTTATAGCTTGATTGTTAGGTATATAATTACCAGTCTTTGGTTTTTCCAGGGAGATCGAATTAGTTTTAGTGGTCAAGTACGAAACTACCAGAATACGGTCTCACAAATTGTGAACATACTTGGGGACGAGGACACAGCAGCAAATTATCTAAGCAGGTGCATTTTCTCAATTGGACTAGGCAGCAATGATTACCTTAACAATTATTTCATGCCTCAGATTTACTCATCAAGCCGCCAATATACTCCAGAGCAATATGCTAATGTTCTTATCCAACAATATACTGACCAGTTAAAGGTCAGTTTTTTTTTCTTTAAATAAATTCGGTGTGTTATTTCAAGAAACGAAGAGGTAATTTTTCTGGGACTCACTAATGTTTACTTGATTTGGTGCAGATTTTGTACAACTATGGAGCCAGGAAGTTTGTGTTGATTGGAGTGGGTCAGATAGGATGCAGCCCCAGTCAATTGGCCCAAAATAGTCCTGATGGGAGAACTTGTGTTCAGAAAATTAATTCTGCCAACCAGATTTTCAATAATAAGCTCAGATCTCTTGTTGCTCAGTTCAACGGCAATACTCCTGATGCGAGATTTATCTACATCAATGCTTATGGGATCTTTCAAGATATAATAAACAGACCTGCAACTTTTGGTAAATATCCCGTTAGCTTTCAACGTATTAAACTCTAGAAGTCTGTGTTTTTCAGTGATCCGGACTGGGACGACAGACTCCGAGATGTTGAGTCACTGGATTGACCATCAGGTCACCGGGACCTGCCGGCCACCTGCTTAATTTGCTTTGTGCTTGTTAATTTCAGGTTTTACTGTTACAAATGCTGGATGTTGCGGTGTTGGGAGGAATAATGGCCAAATTACATGTCTACCTTTACAAAATCCATGCCGAAATAGGAACCAATATGTGTTTTGGGATGCATTTCACCCGACTGAGGCAGCAAACGTAATTATTGGAAGGAGATCTTACAGTGCACAATCTGCATCGGATGCATACCCGTTCGATATTCGCCGGCTGGCTCAGTCCTGAAGATGGAGCTAGCTAATAGTTGTGGTGATATGTCAAGTTAAAGATGTTCCCAAGAATTTTTTTTTTTTTTTTTGCTGTATAATGTTGGTTGCTTTTATTGTTGTTGTCAATTGTTACATGGAATGTTGGTTGCTTTTATTGTTGTTGTCAATTGTTACATGGAATTTTAAGTGTAAACAAGTTAAGATAGAGTCTTGTCTACGCATGGACTTTAGTCTATTCATGCAAACTTGTATTGAGTATGAGATTTGGCTTGAATTAAATTTCTTAAATTACTATAAGATGTAAATTGAAAATTGAATTGAGTAATATTATGCTTTTATTTTGATTATATATACTACCACAATCTTTAGATTTACCAACAGTATTTTCCGTCGGTATTTGCACTACCATTCTGTTGGTAATTAATTTACCAACGAAATCACCGATAAAAATGCTCTGTCGGTGAATCTTTCATCGGTAATTTTTTATCCGTCGGTAAGTCTGTTGGTAATAAAAAAATTTATTACCGATGGATTTACTGACGGAAAAGGCGAGCAAAAAAAAAAAATTACTCGCTTCATTCTGTCGGTAATTCCCTCGGAAAAATACCGTATGTAATTCCGTTGGTAATTATTTAAAAATATTTTTTTAAAAATCTTATTAAGAGATATTATTTAAAAAAATTTATCTGTCAGTAAGTAGGGACTTAATTGGATAAATTTCTTGAATTATTGTGAAATAACATATGTGATATTATTTAAGAGACAAATTGATATTGTCATTTATATTTTTTTAGGTTTCTCTATAAATAAAATTTTATGTCTTTTATTTTCTGTACACAGAGAAAAACTACATTAATTATAGAAATACTTGAAACACAAAAAAAAAGCTAACACTCAAATGTATAACAATCTTTCTTTTCTAAAAGGGTTTATGCGATTTATTATTGGTAGTTCATGTAGATTAGCATTAGAGGTTGGATACTTGGATGGCTTGTGAGCCACATAAAAGGATTGGAAGAATTATTTTCTTATTTGTTTTGGATTCCAGGTGGCAGCATCATAACCTATTCGGCTAAAAGTCTTTTTTAAGCAAGGATTTCATTTAAGAATTATTTCTTCTTATCCATATTGTGCGACTACTTAACATTATTTTTCAAAAAAATTTATTATTATTATTATTATTCATGTTGCCTTATTTAAGATAGTTTGGGCCTTATTTTAATTTGAGTTTATGTTAGCCTATTAGGTCATCTAGGGTCTACTTTATTTCAAGTATAAATATTATTTTATAAGACATTATTGTTTGAAGTTGGACAATACATCGTTGTCCCATCTATTATATGTGAGAGATGAATTCTCTTAATTTGGTTCTTTATTGAACTACTTTTACTTATCAAATAATTAATTAAGCTTCATGACATTTTCTATACTTTTTGTTAGCATCTCTTTATAGGTGTTAGATGGAGGTTTGGTTTCTATACTCTCTTGGTGCTTTGGTATAGATTATCATCGTGTTAAGCTCAATTACAAGCCTAAATTTAGCTTTTTTGGAAAGAGTCAATTTAACCATGGATTTCTAGATCTTTAAATCTATGAGGTTCACATTATTAACCTTCACAACTTAAGCATAACCTCTCTAACCATAAAATATAGATTTTAACCAATGTGTATCCATATCTCTTTCTAAGTTCACGACCCTCCTCTTCAAACTATATCACATTATACCTAAAATGGCATGGAAAGACAACAAACATCTTATGACAGAACATGTTTAGTTATGAAGATAGAACTCATAGTAACGTAAAAAACTTTTTGTCTTAAATGGAACTTATATTATTGTCAAGAAAAGAAAATAAACAAATGGACACACCACCACTATCTTTTATAGTTTATATCTTATTTCAATAATAAGAAACATATGTGTTAAAAAGAGTTCATAACAATTCTTGACCTTGCCTTGATAAATCCTGAAATGACAGATCATTTTAAACTAAAACGTGGTATTATCAACTCACCACCTCACAAAACAAGTTAAAGAGAGAAATTATACCTATATGCTAAACTCCTCTGACGTGAACCTTGATACTTAGAAGGCTTTAATGTTCATTTCCTAAAGAGAAAAAAACTTAAAGGACTACACAGTTACAACACTAAAAATAAGTGGAAAAGTCCTTCATTTTACTAGACCTTATCTCCTCGAAGCTTTAATGTCTTAAATGTTACAACTTTTTAAACCAAGGTAAAATGGTTAGAGGTGAGAATGAATTGACTTGGCTTCTATTAGTTAAATAGTTGGAGTTTGGTGATAGAAGGATTTTGAAGTATTGAAAGAAGGTGAAGACTAGGGTTAGAATTACAATGTCTTTATTTAAAGGTCTTATTCTTGTTCCTCTCCCTCGCTGCTTGATTTAGGATTTTATAAGGGGTTTATAGGCAAGTGAGGGAGAATCTAGAGATATGTGTTGGCAATATCTTAACCTTTGATACTTAATAAGAGATGATGACCTTTTATTGATGTTGAGGACTAAAATATGTCCAACTTTGTAGCAAGCATGGGGAGGCATACACAACTTGTATTTTTTAGCTAGTGTGTGGAAGGTCTTTTGTTGCATCTATAAGGAGTTTTGGGGGTTAAAAAAGAAGATCTGAGTGATTAGAATTGTAGGTCGTGATCGTGTTTATTAATTGGGTGCGAGACTATTGTGTTTTTGTGGGAAGATGGTGTTTAACCATGGGTTGAAAGCCATAAACTTGACTAGGTTTTTTTTTTTTAGTTTTAAAGGCGGAAAAAAATGAATAGTGGCTAGGTGATAGGTCAAGTGGTTTAATGTTAAAACTGATATCTTGAGCGACATATCGTTCATGTCTAGCATTAACGAACAACCAGTCGTTTCCATGTCGGTATTTCAAACCATCTTAAAAAATCTTCATTTTTTTCGCTGATGGGTTGGTCGTTTAATACAATGAAACCATCTTGAAAAGGTTATAAATTTTTCACAAGAGAGTAGATCACCTAGTATAATAAGACTATCTTGAAGCATAATGAGACCACATGTCATCCGGTGCAATAAGACTATCTTGATGTACAATGAGATCATCTTAAAAAAAATTCAAATTTCTCACAAGCGAGCAGGTCATCCGGTACAATAAGACAATTTTTATTTTTTTTAAAATTTCACAAACAATAGGTCATCTAGACCAATGATATCATTTCAAGAAATATTCATATTTTTCACATACAGGTTGGTCACCTAAACAATTGTACCCATCTTAAAAGATAAAACATCATCTTTTTCTCTACAAACTTACTATACAGAGTATTTTACAAGACTTTGTTCCATAAACGTTGCAAAGAAAGGGACATTTGTCATAACTGAATTTTTTATCTTTTTTTTCAAAATATTTTGCTAGAAATCCAAAAAAAGCAAAACAAATATAAAAAAAATACGTTTTCAATGCATTTCAACCATTTGCATGTTTTTTTTGTAATTTTTAATTATTTTTTTCTTATTGATGTTCTTTTTAAAAAAATAAAATTTTAAAAAATATGTTTTCAACGTATTCATGTTTGAAATGTTTCTTAATTACTTTTCTTATGGAAAAAAAATATTGGTAAGCAAATTGGCCTAGTTTTCCATGGGTCGTCTTCCTTCCACGAAGATGAAGCCGAAAACGAATGTGAATACAAAGTAAAGCATCTCTAGAATGGGGTGCTGGTCTAAGCGAATGAAATAACCCTAACAAGGGCCTCTGACTTGTGAAGGAAGAAGATAACGCCAATTACTACTAGGTCTTATGTTGACTGCGAGGATGGCCAGCATTTCCCAGCAAAGATGAGCTTGATATCAGCTGCCTACTTGGATCTTAAGTTTTTCCACGTGATCTTATCCATCTTAAGTTGACAATCGACATTGCCAACATTTCCGCCGTTTAAATTATTATTTTCTTTATATTTTTTTATTTGTTCTTGATTCGCTAAAGTTAAAAAAATAAAATAAAACCTATAACATATTATATTTACCCCATCACATGACATGTATGCATGACCTCTCCGTCTTTCTTTATCAACAAGTGGACTCCCTCTTGAAACGGAAACCGGCGTCGTTTGAGGCTCTCCGCAGGCAACCGCCTCCTTCCTTTCACGCTTGCATCACAATTGTCATCACAGGCGCACGTAATCGCGTGAATCACACATTCCAATTTAAATTCACACTTCTTTCTTTGGGGTAAAAAAAGATAGGAAAAAGATTCCGAATTTGAATGATTCACGCGTGTATAGCTAAAGCCAACATTGCTTCCTTCTCCATTTTAGGGTTTTAAGCAGTCAGCGACAGAAGAGGAAAGAGTATCAAATTGCCCTTCCATCGTTCCTTCCTAATCAGCCCCACGAAATCATCTTCTTTCAAAATAATGGAAGGGAAGAATCCATTGAGGTTTACGTTAGGAAAGCAATCGTCACTAGCACCGGAGAGAGACCGAGAAGAATCTGATGTTGATATGGATGGAGTTGATCCAGGAGTGAGGCTAATGTACTTAGCTAATGAAGGAAATCTAGAAGGGATCAAAGATTTGGTGAATTCTGATGTTGATGTTAATTTTCGTGATATTGATGGCCGTACTGCCCTTCATATTGCTTCTTGTCAAGGCCTCACTCAAGTTGTAGATCTTTTGCTCGATCATGGGGCCGAAATTGACCCCAAGGATCGTTGGGGTAGCACTGTATGTATTTGGATAATGATTTTGTTTTTCTGATTTGGGTTTCTTCAGATTGTTGAAATAGTTGTTTTGAGAGATTAGATTGCTGGTTGGCTTAACTTTTTTTTTTAATATTTTTTTTGGGGTTGATGATGTTGTTCGGCCCGAGATTTGAGTTTGATTCCTAACAAGCCTATGGGTAGATAGACTTTGTGGATTATGAAGTTAGGAATTTTGCTTTGTGTTAAATAATTTTGTTGTTAATTTGGAGGAGGCATGCGGTGTATGCCATTTGAGTTAGCCCAGGCAATTTGCTCAAGCATTTTGTTTTGAGCCAAAGGGTTTCATATTGCCAGTTTGGAGTGGGTTCTGTTGCTGATGCTAGGTAGTAAGATATGGGGTGCTTTCAAATTCTCCAGTTGCACGGAGAGCATTACAAACCCGAGCATTCCTGGGGTTTTTTAAACACTAAAATGTATCGTTTGGTTTGTTGTTTAACTGATAGTCAAGAGTTTTTTTTTCTTTTCTTTTTCTCAGTAAACTGATGTTGCTTAAACAGCCTCTTGCAGATGCTATATTTTACAAAAACCATGATGTGATCAAACTCTTGGAGAAACGTGGTGCAAAACCTCTGGTATGTTATCAGTTTTGTTGTTTACATGATGCATCAGTTTACTTTTGACCTGTTTTTCTTATTGTGTCTTGGATCTGTTCTGTTCATGTAGATGGCTCCTATGCACGTTAAGCATGCACGTGAGGTCCCGGAATATGAAATCAATCCTGACGAACTGGATTTTACTAACAGTGTGGAATTAACTAAGGTAACTTGTTCCCCATATCTTTTTTCACCTTCTGGAACTTATGAGCTTCTGTTTGTCTTCTGATAACATTGCTTAGAGACCTCTTCGAGCTAGTATTTTATTAATGTTGTGAAGATCAATGTCAGTGTGTTGATACTTATTGTCAAATGTTACAACTTGAATTTAAACTTTGTAGATGATTTTCTGAGTGAAACTCTTATATATATATATATATAAGTGGCTTATATCCCTCTACTGTAAGCATTCGAGTTGAGTAAGAATACAATGATGAGTTACTTAGGTAATGAGCATATTAGGTAATGAACATATATATTTTAGATAAGATATCTGAGGTGTTTTGGCTAATTCTATGGTCAGGCTGTATTTGACCTGTTTGAAACACATCTCATTTTCAAGTTGATTGCGTGAAATATGCCACAGGGAACCTTTTGCGTAGCATTATGGCGAGGAATTCAGGTTGCTGTTAAAAAGCTTGGTGAGGAGGTGCTTTCGGACGAGGATAAAGTGTGGGTTATCTATACCCTGAACCTTTTTTCTTAATAGTATCTTAGTTTTGTACGCTTAGGTTATCTTGACAGTTAGTTTTGCACAGGAGAGCATTCAGAGATGAACTTGCATTGCTTCAGAAAATACGGCATCCAAATGTGGTCCAGTTTCTCGGTGCTGTTACTCAAAGTAGTCCAATGATGATTGTGACTGAATATTTACCCAAGGTTTGTTCTTCAATTCTGTCGTTCACCATGGGAGTGGCATTTTTCCAATCTTATTCATTCTTATTGTTTTCTGCTGGATGTTTGTTATTGCCACAACTCTATTATTTGTGTATAATTCTTTTTGCTGGTTGTTATGTATCATTTTCAATGCCAGTTATTGTGGTTTTATTTTTCCTGTCTGCTTCTTTCGTACTTTATGATCATTATTTCTTAATGCTTTATTGAATTTGATGATGATAAATTTGTTCCCCTGATGAGCCCTCCTTTGAAGTCAACTTGTTTCTGGTATATACATGCACCCATGTGGAAATGATTTCTTAAACAAACTTAATAGCACTAATGGTAGATCCTTGTGAAAATTTCTGCTTCATGTGTGATGGATTTGTCCTTTGGATTTGATTTGTAAGTAAGGTTGGGAAGACCATCCTCCATTTCTCTTCTTAGCATCCTTCCTTCTAACCTGAAATTCACTTGTATTGAAATTAGAGACTAGATCTTTGTAAATATTTACTTCTACTTAGTAAATAGGTCAATTCTGCTCTTTCACATCAGCAGAGTGGTGGATCTGCATTTTCTCTGTGGTGACATCTATCTATCTATCTTTATTTTTCCAGAAGAAATTAAGAGATAAAAATGCTTTTAGATGTTCAAGTCATGAAATCTTATATCATAAAATTAACATTTGTAGTTTTTTGTTTTCCATTAATATTACAGGGAGATTTTTGTGCATTCTTGAAAAGAAAAGGAGCATTAAAACCAATAGCAGCTGTGAGACTTGCACTTGATATTGCAAGGTCTGTAATTATTTATTATTTTTATTTTTCCCATTAATGCAGTGTAAACACAAATTTCAAGTCTAAAATAAAGAATGTATAGTGGGCTTGTAAATCTTTGGTGCTTACACTCCCACCCCCAATAAAAGGCCTCCTTTTTCTTGGAGTTTATTATTATTCTGAATATCTAATGTGTTTCAAATGGCAATCATTTTTTGATTTGATGCTTATACATTAGTGACTGACCCACTAAGAACTATAAATAACATTTTTTAGCTATATAACTTTGTCTGCTTGAAGAAAATGTCAATCAAATGAATAGCTAGGAGAGTATCATATATTCAAGAATTGTGATTCAAGACTAAAAATCTCATGATTGGCTTGTACTTTCAAGGTTCTTACAGTTCTGCTGTCAAACATATTAGGATATAAAACTGGTCTCCAAGCCTGGGATAAATACATGATTTATTGCCTAAAGTTTTTTTTTTTATTTTCAAAACTTTGATTGTTCAATGTATAGCATATAGTTTTTCCACTAATTTAACAATCATTTGAGAAATACTAAAGTTGTGGAGTCTCGTTTATTTTATGTAAATGGGTAAAAAATTGGACAGTGATGCCTATGTGATGTAGGACTAGCCAAATTGATGTAGAATAAAAAAAACAAGATCACCAACAAGGAGGCTAATTTAGAACAGTAACGAAAATTCACCAAGAAGAGAGTCAACATTCTTGGTCATGAAGGGAACAAAACTAAGACGCATTTGATCCTAGGGAATCAGCACAAGAGAGACGCATTTAATCTTGAAGAACATTCAAAGTCTTTGTTTCAATCATTAATGATACATTCTTAAAATAACTAATGTTGAGGTGCTTATTTACATGCACCAAACCAAACAAAGTAGGAAAACCTAATAAGTCTTAATTCAAGAAGGAAACTAAAATCCTAATTTAACTAATAACTAATGAATATTAATTTTCCTAAATAATAAAATCTAAAATAATAATAAAATATTAAAATTCTTAAATAAATAAAAATTAATTCCCGTTGTTTCCCTTCATCCCCCATCACTAAGATTTTAAGTTCTTGTATGGATGATATATAGTGTTAGATTTTACTTTTAAACAAAATCTTCAAGATGTGTGACATGCTTTGGTTGATGGAGATGGAGATGATGAAAATGTTAGTTGTTTGCCTTTCACTTCACTCTCTGATGACAGTCTTGAAAGAACTCTTCCATTTCTGCAAATGTTGCAGGGGAATGAATTACTTGCATGAGAATAAGCCGGTACCAATAATTCACCGTGATCTTGAGCCTTCGTAAGTTTTCTTGTTCAACTTAGGCTGGTTTTTTTATTTGACATGCACACATATCTATGACTATAGTGGAACTTCCAGTTAAAATTCATTGGATTCCTCAATTTTGCTGACATTGTCAGCACCTTTTTATGTTGCTTATGAGCAAGATAACAGAAATATATTGCGGGATGATTCTGGGCATCTGAAAGTCGCAGACTTTGGAATTAGCAAGTTGCTTACAGTTAAAGAAGAAAAACCTCTAATTAGTCTCGACAATTCCTGTAAGTGTGGCTTTTTCATCTTTATGAACCTCATTTATTTTGGAAGTTGCTAAACCAAATGCATTTCCTACATGCCAGCTATTTTCTTGTATGTATTAATTGATCCATATTCCTGTAGTTGACTTGTTAGATGAATATTGTTATGGAAATGTTTGTTTTGTCATTGACAGGGCGGTATGTGGCTCCAGAGGTTTTCAAAAATGAAGAATATGATACTAAAGTAGATATTTTTTCCTTTGCTTTAATCCTACAGGAGGTAAAGACTTCTCAGTCGTATCATTACAGGTCTTCTTGTAATAATGGGCCTTTGTATATGTTAGAGCATTTTCTCACTGTGCACCCAGAGCTCATGCTTGGCGCCTCAACAATTCGACAAAGCATATACATGCAACCTCATTTATTCTTGATCTTTGATAGATTTTATGATTTATTTTAAATCTTTGACTATGGACATTTGTTATCTAATATACATTAGATGATAGAAGGCTGCCCGCCATTTTCTGCTAAACAAGAACATGAGGTTCCTTCAGCTTATGCAGCAAAAGAGCGTCCGCCTTTTAGAGCTCCAACAAAGTCCTATGCACATGGACTTAAAGAGTATGCCATTCTGTCTTGGGGGTTCTTTTTACATGAGATTTGTTCTTTTTTAAAGCGTTGAGTTTATTGCAATTGTTCTTAAACTAACTGTGGAATCTGACATCGTATTTTTCTATAATTGGATTTGGTATGAAAACTTTATACATGTACGCACATCATTAATAAGAACCACTAGTAAACATAAGCAAACATTAAAACAAAAGAAATTTTAAGCAAAAGGTGGTGCTCGTCTAGGATCGATCTTCAATTAATTCCACATTGACTAGCACAAGTGATGTAATAACTTCTCATGAGTTGAAACTCAGTCTAGAGGCTTGATGAGGCAGAACCTGAAGCATGCTGCACTTAAAGCTTCTTTAAAAGTCTACTACCAGAATCTGTGAATTGCATTGCTAAGAAGTCCTGGAACCATGGCCAAACCCAAACATTTCTGCATGTAAACAATGACTGTCTGACAATGCCTTGACTCACCAAGACAGAAAAGATGGTGTCATGGTATTCTTAAGAATTGTCAACTCTTATTTCTTAAGATCTTTTTAATCTACTTTCCATTTTGGAATCAATTCGAGAATGGAGTGAATTGAATTTGAATTCATATTATATCACTAGTTTGAATTCCATTGAATTTTAAACAATTCAAACCTAACATGAAATTGTGTTTCTTTTTGTTTATACACAAGATTTTTGAGTCAACTTTCCATTTGGAATGATTCTAGATAAATAGCTACTTGAGTTAAAATTGAACCCTGAGCAATCTATGATCCTCAACCAATCACTTCCTAATTCATCAAATGCTGGTCACTGTAGAAACATATATAGACAGGTTTATAAAATATCTTCATTATCACAAATTGTGTGTTCTATTATAAATAGTTCTCACAAAATTGAATTGCTTGATACCTTCCACTTCTACTGTCAAGATTGTTCAATGTCAACTGATCTTTCATTGAGATCAGTTATGGGATAGAGAAATCATGACGCTGTCTTCATTTCACAGGTTAATTCAGGAGTGCTGGCATGAGAATCCAGCTAAGCGACCAACTTTCAGGCAGATACTAACAAGACTGGATGCCATTCAAAACAGTATAGGTCATAAGAGGCGTTGGAAGGTTTCTCCTCTGAATTTGTGTCTGGGGATACTGTACTTTACCTGATGAGTAACCACAATTTTGACATTACACTTTATCTGACTGTCTCTGAAGCAGTTCCCGCGAATAACTAATCATTTCTCGGTGTTGAATTGCTATAAATGCTTTATTCTGAGTGCCCCTGGTGGGATTAATACATTAGAGTCATCCGTTATGTTATTCTTTGGTGCTATGAGTACTAGTTTTGATAATAAATATTGAAAAATGATACTATTAAATTTATGAATTGAACCTTCTCTTGGGAGCTACATTTTTCAAGTTCTGGTTCTTTAGGAGAGCATTTTATCCCTTTGACACTACTGTTTTTGTAGAACTAACGGTTTTTTTTCCCCTTTTTTTGGGTAAAATGCACAGGTGAGACCACTGAAATGCTTTCAGAATCTGGAGGCATTGTTAAAGAAAGATCGTAGTCTAAGCCACCGCAGTTCACGTTCTTACAGCAGTATATGAATAAGCAAGAGTTTGTTACCCACTTAGCTTATATATGTGCAGAGATTTTTATCAAGCATTGGTGTGATCAAAGGATTATTTTACTAGTTTAGAGCGCAGCTTTCCTGCCTGTGTAATTCCATTTGCAATCGGATTTTCGTTGTTTGATATTTGTCAACTCTCCCGTTGAAATTGTGGGTTGAGAAACAAACTCCATATATCGTTCACTGTTGTAGTTCAAACACTCTGGCTTCTCAAATATGTACATCATGAGTGTTGTAAATTTCCCTATCCTGATTAACTTTATTTTGCTAATCTTTTGATGTGGATGATTCTAAGATTTAGATTTCCAGGAGAGATAAACTGCAGATTAGGTGGTTGATTATGGCATGATCAGCACCTAGTAATTAGGTGGTTGATTGTGCCTTGTGGTTGTCCTGTCAAGCTTCCAAATGCAAAGAAATAACTAGAGGTGAATTGGGTTGATTTAAGCTAATTACTAGGCATGTTTCATGCTTGTAAGGATGCTATCCTAATCAGTCAAGAAGCTGGCTTGGGCGAAGCGACCGCACTGTTGAACTGGTCACGTAGGCAGTCAGCGATTTAACACTAGCTAGCCTATTCTCAAGGGATGAGCAATAGGTCACTTGGATTTGGATTCACATAATTGGTTTGAATTTAATGAACTTGGATTTGGATTCTTTTATGTTCTTAAGGGAATATAAATAATTATATTATTCCTTTTGAATTCTACTTACCAAGTCAAATTGCAAGATTCATGGAAATGAAATTGATAATTAAAGTGAACAAAAAGGCCAAGCAAACTTGTCGGTAATGCGAGAAAGCACACATTTTTTTTTTATTTAGTACTAGATTAAATCCATTTCTTTGGATAGGCCAGCTTTTGCGCATGAAATCAAGCTCATTTCTTTGGTTAAGTCAAAAGATATACTAAAGATTTATGTGAATTTTACTTCTTTTCATTGTTGAAGTTTTAAATTTGAATTATTATAATAAACTCTAATATGTGTGGGAAAAATACTGTGGATGTCCATAATAAAACTAGAATGTTTTTTCAATTTTATCCTTTCCTATATAAAAAATAGCAAGTAGTCAGAGGTAATATGATTTTTTAATAGAAATATATGTGGATAAAAAAGTCCTATTTGCATTTTATTTGAAGAATTAAATTACTAAAATAAGCTTTTAAGCAAAAAAAAAAAAATCATTTAAGGGCTTTATGATCATTTCCTTAATGGATAGTAAAATTACTTAAATGGGACATTTTTATCTATTAGTAACATAAAATATTAAATAAAAAATGAAATGTGGCTAAATTGTAGCCATGTTTTTTCCCATTTATGTATCCTTATCTTCATTTTCTCCTCTCTTTCATTTTCGTCCCTTTTTTTTTTCTAGTGAAGAAGCCATGACCTCTCTTAGGCCCCGTTTGGAAACGCGGTCCAACCCGTGTTTTAAAAAAAAAATATTTTTTTTGCTTAAAATTAGTTTTTTTTAGTGTTTTTGGATCGTTTTGATACGCTTATATCAAAAATAATTTTTAAAAAATGAAAAAAAAATCATCTTGACAAACCACAACTGCTACCACAATCTCAAACAAGCTTTTAATTCATCCTTTAGCAACACCTACAACAAACCTCCCTTATCTTCTTCTCTCGGTACATAGAGAGCAAGAGTAGGAGAAGAAGCGGCTTAAAAAAAAGAGCTTTTTTAAAGAGAAACAAAGAGATAAGGCAACACAAAAACTAGTGGCAAAATTATTTATTTATGAAAAGGAGTTGACGGTGAATCCTTTCTTGATTAAGGCTCCACATAATCACATCACCATGCAATTTGCATCGAGCCTGTCGCATGTGTGCGGCGTCGCGGCGATCGCCCTCCACACTCATGTGTGTGTGTATCTGGAAAATATGGGGAGACAAGGAATTCTTGTCTCTTATCAGTGGAAAAAATAGAATGGGAGTCGCCACCTAGTATTCTCGTCACTAGGAACCCTAAGCGATCTCGTAGATCGGCACGGAGACTGGTTGCGTAAAGGGAAGATATTAACACTCCAAATACGCCCTACCTAAGGTAAGCTGCATTGTTTTATTTGTCTAATCAAAATCTAAGGTTTGGTCGCGTTTTCTAATTGTTGGTCCTGACTGTCTAAAATTCAAGAAAAACCCTCCTAAAAAAGGAGGTTCTTATCTTAATGGGGTAAAACCTAACCATTCTATCGTCAAATAAAAAAACTACCTTTTTAATATCAGGAGTATGTTTTATGTATAAATTCGTAATCCCAAATATTAAAAGAAAATAAAATAATTTTTTTGGATTTTTTTGAAATATTGGCCAAATTCTCGTGACTTTAATAAACTGGTTATTAAAGCCAAAATGCATGCTAAAACATAATTTTTTTTGAAGTTTTATTTGTTGTATGAAAATACAATATGAGTTTTTGAGCTTTGAGAGATTTGGCTGTATGCATAAAAACCAAAACATTTTTTTTCAAAGTTTTTACGAAAACCGGGTATTTTAATACCGGTAATACCGGATTTTTATTTTTACGATATAAAATAGAAATCAGTATTAAGCAAAATTTAGTAAAAAATACACAGGAAAATCACAAATTTTTCCAAAAATATATTTTTTAAAAGTTTTTGGAATTGGGCGCGGCTCAAAAAAAAAATCTGGGACGAAGCCCACTGCTGCATGAACAGCGGGGAAGAAGAAGAAGAAAAAGAAAAAGAAGAAGAAGAAGGGGGGAAGGAAGGCTGACCTGCGATGGCGGTGGTCTGGCCGACGTGAAGGGCAGTGGTGGTGGCAGATGGTGGCTAAGGCGGCGGTCTTTCTTCTTCTCTTCTCTCGCTTCGCCGTGCCTTTGTTTTCTTCCTCTGTTTTTCGTTCTCTCCGTCAACAACGTTTCTTCTTTCTTTTCGTTGATGGTGGCTCAAGGTGGCGGCGAAGAAAGGACCGGTGGTGGTTCGCGGAGGGCTCTGCGGGTTCTAGGCCG
The DNA here is from genome assembly GCA_019202695.1 of Populus x sibirica. NCBI lineage: Eukaryota > Viridiplantae > Streptophyta > Magnoliopsida > Malpighiales > Salicaceae > Populus > Populus x sibirica. The sequence goes on along the minus strand of JAGMVL010000702.1, from coordinate 1,577,529 downwards.
CTGTTGTGGTTCTTTTTCTTCCCGCTTCTACTCCTCCCCTGATTTTCTTTCTCTTGGTTCTGTTCTGTTTCTCTTCTCCCTCTCCGGGTTCCGCCGGGCGTTGGCGCGCCGATGGTGGTGGAATGGCGGTCTTGGATGGTGGTGGCCGAAGGCCACGGTGGAAAGGAAGCACAGCGGCGGTGCCCGGCTCGGGGGTGAGGAATGGTCCTTTTTCTTCTCTCGTGCAAGGACGCCCGCATCTGTTCTTCTCTTCCCCCCGTATGCTTTCGCTTTCTCTCTTTTGTCTCCCCCAAAACCGTTGTTTCTCTTTCGATTTCTCCTCTCCGTTGTGGCCGGGTGGCACTCGCGTTGGCGACGCCGGCCAGACAAGGAAAATGACGGTGGCGCAGCCTTCCAACGGTGGAGGGAGAGAAACCAGAGAGAGAGATGAGTTACTGTTCTTTTCCCCTATTCTTTTGTTTTTCTATTCTTTCCTTCTATTCTCTCGTCGCTCAAGTCTTCCCCTCTCTCGTTCGTCTACCCTTCTCTCTTTCTCTAAAATTTTGCCCCCCGCCGTTCGTTCTCCTTCCCTTCTATTTATAAGCAGGAAAAGAGGGAGGCCCCCCTGCTCTGTCCCATCGTAGTGCAGGGGGGAGCGGGGCTACCTTACCTCTGCAGGGTAAGGTGGTTGCCCGTTTGCAGGCATGACGCCTCTGTTTCTTCCATAATAGTGGCAGGGTATGGGTTGTTGCTTGTGTCATAGTTTAGCCAAGTTGGGGGACAGAGAAGGAGAGGGTTAGCGGGAAAAAGATTTCAAAAATCCTCTTCTCCCCTGTCTCTTCATTTGCAGGGGAGAAGAAGCTGCACCGTGCCGTTCAAAACGGCACCGTGCAGTTTTTTTTTTTTGAAGAAAAGGAAAACAAATTTGGGAGTGACCCAAAAATGGGTTATGACAGAGCCAATAATTTTCGGTCGTCCCAATGAGAGGGCTGAATTGAAGGATAAAGTAAATGTCCTCGAGCAACTATTGACAACTCTTAATGATACCTGTGCTCCACCTTGTCACCCTCCTAGTTCAGGTGAAGATCCACTTTCTTCTCCTCCTCTAGCTTCTGTTAATTAGATAGATAACTTGTATTTAATAATACCTTTTAAATTAATAATAAAAATTTTCTTTTTTATTTTAATTTAATTCTATTTTATATTTTTAATTGTATTGTTTTGTTTTATTTATTTTTTAAATAATTACATATAATAGTGATGAAATGTGAAATACCAACAAAATTAATGATGAAATAAGTCCCTCGGAGAGTTCTAGAGACTTGGAAAAAAATTATTAGACTTGCCCCTGTTAGATGTAGTTCTCCAACAGATTAATTCTATCGGTAATATGCATATAATCACCTATATATTTACCACCGGTTTATTCTGTCGGTAACATACATATAAATATAATTCTCTAATGGATTAATTATGTCGGTAATATTCCATAAACACCAATGGATTTACCGATGAAATTATTGTCGGTAAAAGCTTTTTGTTCGATGCGATACTTTCATCAATAAATCCATCGGTGATTATATTACCGATGGAATGAATGATGGAATAGAGATCTATGAAATTGTTTGGAATATGAAATGTGTAATTATTCACTCCATGCTTGGATTATTTCTTATCTGACCAGTAGGTTAAGCTAAACGTTTATTAGAAGTGTGAATAATAACGATGAAATGTGAATATAATCACTCCAACCTTTAATTAGAAGTTTTCATAGGTATTACTTATATTGGGTTAAAATTTTAGATCAATTAGAGATTGGAAAGGCCTTGTGATAAGATCTAGAAGCTACTATGAGAGATTTGCATTAGTTTTCAAGTTAATTTAGGATTCTTATTCCTATTTTATTTAGAACCCTTTTATTGGTTTTCCAAGGTTGTTTAGGTAGTTTTTTTTTTACCTATTATAAATAGGATTATATAGCTTGTATTTAGGTTTTCTATTTTTTACGGACTTTGATTTTAGAATAATCTATTGTGTGTGAGAGAAGAAATTCTCTTAATTTGATTCTTTTATTCTGACTTATTAAAGAATTAACCAAGCTTTATTGCATCTTTTATACTTGTCGTTTATGTTTCTTTATAGGTGTTGGGTAAGAGTTTGGTTTCTTTAGTCTTAGTGTCTCGATATAAATTATCATTGTGTCAAGGTTAATCACAAGCCTGAATTTAACTTTCTTGAAAATGGTCGATTTGACTATGAGTTTTTGAATATCTATATCCATGGGGTTTGCATCACTCCTGTTGTTACTCATTTTTGGACCCCATGTTTGCTGGAAGATTGACAAAAGCAAATGAAAGAAATATTTTTTTCGAAACTCGTTTGAGATGTTTTCTCGCTCTTTTTATCCTTCCCCTTTGCCGCCAAAATCATCGAGTTTTCTTAGACTGATCGAAGTCTTCATAATGCCAAATTCATTCCTTTTTTATAGGGTCTTTAAGGGTGAATAAATCCCTCAAAAGTGGAAATAAAAAAACCTGGTTACTGCTTCGCCGCAATATTTTTTGTTCCAACTTAGGCCCCGATTCTCGACCGGGCTTCATGCAATATCTGACCCTCCCCAACTGAATTATGTCACTCGTGACATGTTGAAGAATGGACCTACACCTTTATCGGGTCCTAGAGCTCACTGTTCTTATGGCAGACTCTCGGTCGAACTAGGATGCTTGGCATTGTCGGTTCTCGAATTTAGATCGGGAGACCCTTTGTGACCAACCAGGATTGCGACCCGTTTCTATCCTATAAAACGTTTATATCTCACCTGGAATCCTTCGTGAAAGTTGTAGTCCTGGATGCATAGGTGAATTTGGGCTTTCGAATCACTTGATTTCGATATCAGGAGCTCGAGATATGCATGTTTGAATATCTGACGTGAAAGTAGAGAATTCTGCCGCGAGCAGGATTTTGACCCAAGTTTTGCACTGAAATTTCTGCTGCCATCACGATTTTTCTGGTTCATTCTTAGGATACTCTCGGTCATATCGGGACGCTCGACATTCGTCGCTTTTTGAATCGGATCGGAGACCATTTGTACCGACCAGTTTGCGGCCCGATCCTTTCGGTAAAACAGTTATATCTCACCTTGAATCCTTCGTGAAAGTTGTAGTCCTACACACATAGATGAATTTGGGCTTTCGAATCGCTCAATTTCGATATCAGAAGCTCAAGATATGCACGTTTGAATACCCGATGAGGAAGTGAAAATTCTGCCGCGTGTTTGTAACCTTTTTTTGGGGTCCCTGCAAATATAATTAATAATAATAATAAAAAGGGGAACAGAACCCAAAGCAAACGGCATTGTTCCTCCATCCCCGCAGCATGCAGATGGAGACCCTAGGAGTGGAAAGCAGCGCAGGCGCGTCCCGCAAGGCCACGCCTATTGGAGACTTCGCCGGTGTCCCCGCTCCCCATGCGCGCAGCCGTCCCAGCTTCCCCCTTTGCCTATAAATACAGCTCTTAGCAGCTGCAGAACGGGGAGTTTTTTTTGAAAAAAAGGGGGGAGAGTTGTTGAACGAGAGAGAGGGCTTTTGAAAAAAAGAGGGAAGGAAGAGAGGTTTCAGTTTTTGAACGGGAGAAAAGGAAACAAAGGAGAGCAGGGAAGAGAGTAAGGAAGCAAAAGAGAGGAAGGAAACCAGGAGAGGAGCAGCAGCAGCAACGCCAGGAGCCACACCACTGTTAACGACCGCAGCATCTCCTCCATCCCAAAGAAGAAGAAGCAACGCCGAGCAAAGCGGCAGAACGCCGGAGCCACACCACCGTCAATGACCGCAGAGTCTCCTCCATCCCGCAGCAAAGAACAACGCCGAAGAGGAGCAAAGAAGCAGAACGCCAGAGCCACACCACCGTTAACGACCGCAACATCTCCTCCATCCTCACAAAAGAAAGAACACCGGGAGAGAGGAGCAAGAAGAAGCAACGCTAGGAGCCACACCACTATTAACGACCGCAAGATCTCCTCCATCCCAGCAGCGGCAGCAGAACACCAGGAGAGGAGCAAAGCAGCAAGAACGCCCGAGCCACACCACCGTTAACGACCGCAAGATCTCCTCCATCCCAAAGAAGCAGCAACGCCAGGAGCCGCACCAAGACGCCAACGACCTCATCGCCTCCTCCATCCTCACAAGAAGAAGAACACCAGAGAAGAGCAAAGAAGCAAGCAACACTAGGAGGAAGGTTTCCAAAGAGCCACGCCAAGAACCACGGAGAGGGGAATACGAAAAGGAGAACGTAAGGAAGTAGAAGAGAGATTGACAAATAGCGAGAGAGTAACAGGGAGAGAAGAGGAGCTGACCGAACGTAAGCGAGAGGACACGGTGAGAGATATCACAAAGACCACCATCTTCGCCGTCTTCGCAAAAACCGGTATGCCCGCCGCCTTCTTCGTATAATGTTGTGTTAATATGCGTAAATGAAAAGAAAATCTAAGGGAACCATCACCGTTGCAACACTCGTTATCCCGTTTTTTTGTGTCATGCACCGTAATGCCGTAATGCAAAGGAAGGTGATGAACAGGTGCGAAGGTGATTTAATTACCTTCGCATTGCTCATGCACGCGTAAAATATTACACGTGCGAAAGTGATCGGAGGGGCCGGCCATTGGCATGGGCCAAGAACTGGCTGGGCTTGTTAGGCCCAGCCCAGCTATGCAGGCTGGCTAGGTCCAGCCCAGTCACATGGGCCGGGCGGGGCCCAACCCGAAAAAATAAAAAATAAATAAAAAAATAAAAAAAAATGAAATCTTCTTCAAAATTATTTCAAAAAAATATGTGATGTTCTCAAATTATGTTTATTGTATTTTGGATCAATATGGTTTGTATTTTTATATTGTAAAAATACAAATTCGGTATGAAAATACCCGGTTTTCGTCAAGATATCAAAAAATAAAAATGTTTTGTTTTCATGCATACGGCCAATACCCTAACATTGTTTTTACGTCTTTTATCTAAAAAACAAATATTTGAAGTTTCAAAAATGTGTTTTCGCATGGATTTCTTAAACACAACCAAAATCATTTTTCTTGCATTTCTGGATTTTACAACATGTTTGTAAAACTCCAAAGGGTATTGGCCAATATTCCAAAAAATATAAAAATCTTATTTTTGGGGAATTCATCTATTATTCGCCACTTATGTTTGGATAAAGAAATCCCTAAAGGATGAATATCCAAAATATTATTGGGGATAATTTGTTATTATTCACCACTAATGTTTGGATAAAGAAATCCTTAAAGGACGAATATCCAAAATATTGTTGGGGATAATTTGTTGTTATTCACTGTTAATATTTGGATAAAGAAATCCGGAGTGGTAAATGTCATCACCCAATTTTGGGTGATTCCCCAAAATTCTTTTTTTTCTTTCAAAATAAAAATAAAAAAAAATAAAATAAAGGCCGGCAACGTGGAGAAAGTTGATCAAGAAAAATAGGCAAAATAGGCAGAAATCAATATGCAATTTTCGGAAGAAATTCAAGGCCTTTCGGCGCCCCTTTGTACCCAAAATCGAAAAAAATGCAAATTTAAGGTCAAATTAAATGATTATTGGATGAATTTGCATAAAAATTAAGTCCAATAACATAATTAAATTTTTAATAGGCCAATTTGATTTAATCATGGGCCAAATTAAATTTTAATTATGTTTAAAAATTAATTTAGGTCCAAATGAAGGATTTAATTAAGTGCAAGGACTTAATTATACTTTAAATGGGTCAAAATTAATTTTGTTTGGGGCTTAATTGGTGAAAAATTAAGTTTGGGAGCCTAATTTTGGCTTAATTGAGAAGATTGGAATTTTAAGAGACCAAATTTAATTTTTACCAAGTTAATTGATTGAAATCGGGGTCAAATTGCAAGCAAATTGAAGTTTTGGGGCCAATTAGGGACTTAATTGAAGCAATCCGAGACCAAGGACCAAAATGCAAAACGCGCGCAAGAGGAAGGATTGATGTGAAATATGGCACTTTGGCGCCATTTTCATTTAAATGAAACGGCGCGTTTTGGGAAAAACGACGCCGTTTCATGCGCCAAAAAAAAAAAAAAAAAAAAGGGGCAGGACCGGGCGACGCGTCGCCCGGTCACTTTCATCTTCTTCCCCACAAAGCCGCCCGAGTAGCAGCGCTTTCCGTGCGCATTTTCTACCTCGTTTGGCCTCCAAATCCGACAACGCGTGCACCAAAATGTCCACCTAAAACCCCTTTATCCTCGAGAATGGTCCGGTCGGGTCGAAAAAACTTTGCAATGGCTCCGTTTATTGGCCCAAAGTGGCCACCTCGTTCAGTCTGCAGCCTTGGATTGCCAAATTTGGCGGTTCGAGGTGCACACTTTGAACCAACGACGTGGATTCCTCGAGTCGAATCAAGGGCCGAGAATTTTTTCCCGTTGAAGACAAGATTACCCTCTTTCCAGCCCTATAAATAGGATCCAATTTCATGCTCGAGGACGAAAAAAAGCGAGCTCAAAGTTGGCCGAAAACCAGCCTTCTTCGTATTCATTTTTCCCCGCAAACAATCCTTTTTCTCTTTCTCTCTCCACCGTGGCCTTCAGCCCACCACCACCTTCATCACCCGGCTTCTCACCATCATCCCCACCTCCAGTAGCCATAAAACCATCTCACGTGACAGCTTGCACCGCTTCTCTCCCCTCTCTCCTCCGTAAAAATCTTCTCCTCTCGCCACCGTGACTCCGAGGCGGCGGCGGCAGCAGAGCTAGCATCCACCACCTTTCCCGAAGCTCTCTTCCTTCCCAAAGGCGGCCGGGGTAGCAGCTTCTCTCCTCGCCCACACCAACAGCTCCACCGTGAGCTTTCCTTCTCCTCTGCAGACTCGTTTCCTTCTTCTTCCAGCCGTGACCGGTGCACGCCGCCGGCCTCACCACCTCCGGTTGCACCGCGCTCCGCCGCCCGGCCGCCAACTCCTCCACGCCGGGTAATTCTCTCCTCCCCTTCCGCTTCTTCTTCGCCGTCTCTCGTTATAATTCACGTCTCTGTTCACCGAGTGAACAGGTGGACGTGAATTATAATTCACGTCTATGTTCACGCATGAACAGTAGACGTGAATTATAATTCATGTCTACTGTTCATGCAGTGTATTATATCCTTTTTTTTTCCAAAAAAAATTTCAAAAATTAAAAAAAATCTAAATTTTAAAAAATCATTTCAAAAATTTGTGATTTTCTTAAATATTTTTCTACCAAGTTAGCTTGATATTGGGTTGTATACTTACATTGTAAGATACAAGTCCGGTATTAAAAACCCGGTTTTCTCCGAAATATTTCAAAAAAAAAAAAAAAAAAAAAAATTCAAAAAATATTTTATTGCATACGGCCAGGTCCTAAATAATTTTCCAAGCATGTTTGTTTTCAAAAAAAAAATATAAAAAAAATTTGCATCTTTCTCATGTTTTAAAAATCCAAAAAAAATGGATATCATAACTAGTTTATGATCATCTCTGTTAGGGTTTGGCCAAAATGTCAAAAACTTTTATTTCAACTTTTTTTCTAGGATCCAGATGTAGACTTTAATATTTGTGGGGTGTAAAATTACACGATAAAGTACACTCTCGGGTATTAAAGATACAAGGTGTAAATAAAAGCAATTTTAAAATTCAGACTTTAGAATGGTTAGGATTTAACCCAATAAGGTAGAGATTCCCTCATGAAGGGAGATCTCGCCTTGAACTTTAGAAAAGACCAACGAATAGAACCTCGACCTAGAAAAAATAATCAAACAACAATGCAAACTTACCTTAGGTAGGGTGCACCGGGGGTGATGCGTCTTCCCCTTGCACAACCAGTCCCTTACTCAGACTCTCGCAGACCATAGGTTCCTAGTGACCATAATACTAGGTGGCGACTCCAAAGAACCAAGCAAAACCAACAATAATAATAAAAAAAATCGCCAGCCGACGCCGCGCGGATTTTGACGTGCGACAGAATGGCGACTCCACTGGGGAAGCCTTGTTTGGTCGGACTAAGCTTTGTTTGTTTGATTGTTGATTATATGTTTTGGCCTGTCTAAATTTACTGTGTTTCAGCACTTTTATTTCTTGCTCATACATAAATACATCAAGAATAATGTGTTCATGCATTTTTAATTTTTGCAAGAAAACCAAATTCTAGGATAGGAGGGGAGTAGCGGTCCGCCCCATGACTTTCGCTCGGGGTTCGATTCGTGAAACATCCAACTATGAGCCGAGTGTTTACTTGGTGATAGCGGACACATAGTGCCCGAACCTTCCCTTGTAAACCCCTATACTGCCTTCACATGAGGTGGTCACTGGGCAGTTCATAGACCTTTTTGAGACCAGCTAGAAAACATATCCCTCATATAATAACCTAGATTTTTTTTTCTAAACTTTACAGGATTTTTTGAGCTAAGACCATGACTTCCCTTACCTTTTCGGAATATGGGGAAAGATCTGAGATGATACAAGTAGTTGAAGGGGATTGCCCAAGAGCCAAGGTTGAGGAATTACCACACATAACCAAAGTGCATTATTCCATAGACACCATAAAGAAGTTAGCTCCTCTTCCGGGATATATTGATGAGAACTTGTTTGAGAAGAAGTATGGAAGAATTGCTCATCTAATAAAAATGCCTATTCAGATTTCAAATGGTCAAAGCCTTGATACATTTCGGGATCCAAACTACGATGTTTCACCTTTGGGGATATTGATATGACTCCTACTCTTGAGGAGTATGCTCGGATTTTAAGTTTTCCTAATGATCCCTACAAAGTATACTTCGACAAAGAATTGAGAATACCGTTACGCGGTTGCCAAACTTCTACATTTGGATCCAGCTTGACCGGTACAGGATATCCAATGGAGGGTTCAAGTGGAAGATGATCGAGAATAAAATGAAGACAGATAAGGAAGAAGGGAAGTTGGGTGAAGAAAGATATCGATAATTGCTTTTGCCATCTTTGGGTTGGTTCTATTTCCTTCGAAAGCCGCTGGAATTATTAGCATTGAAGCCGCTAACGCCTTCCTTGAATTTGAAGAGGTAAAGAATAACCCTACTTCAGCCTATCTTAGCGTAAACTTTCCTATCTTTGAACCATTGCGAGATTACATGGGAAAGGGGCAATGCGATGTTGTATCCCTCTCTTATTCATGTGGATAGTAAGCCATTTGGAAGCATCAAAAGAAGTCTTCAATAATTTCTGGTGGTTTAACATGAGGCCTCTTGAGTTGGTGCTAGTCAAGAATGGAATGATTTGGGTGAAAAGGCATGGGTAGAAAAATACCAAGAACTTCCCCAAACTAATTTCGATGGAAAGCTCCTTGGGTAAGTGGTTCATCTTACCTCATGAGTTGTGGCGACAAGGCATGGGTCCCTTTGATTGGCTTAACTCGGATATATTAGCTACTCACCCTCATTAGTAGCTAGACAGGTTTGGAGGTGTACAACACGTACCAAGAACTTGGGCGGTAGCCGAATATACTGGTCTGTTTAAAGAAGCTAGCTCTTTGGATATGTTAGACACCATCGAAATGACCGGAAACACTGTTTTGGTCTTTAAGGAGGAGCATCAAAAAAGGTTCTCTCGTTAGCCCCGCATATTCGATATGGAGAGGTGGCGGTTCATCTAAGATACTTCAAGAGGCAAAAGAGCAAAGAAAAGCCCAAGACAAGTCGTACTCGTGACGTTGGAGCCGAAAAGAAAAAGGGCCAACAATGAGGAGGGTCTTCGAGAAGAGTTGGATAAGTTGAGGATTGAGCTCGGTAATAGTAAAAATCATCAAAGATTCTTAGAAGACCAACTTTTGAAAGAAGAAGAGATGAAGGCCTCTCTTGATCGGCAAATGAAGGAAAGAGATGAGCGATTGATAAGTTAAAGAAGAACCAACATGAAGCAAATCAAGAATCGAATGAAGGGAAGGCCAAGAATGAAGAGTTGGTAAAAAAGCATGTAATAGTGGAGCAAGAATTGACAAGTCTAAAAAAGGCCTCGAAAGTAAAAAGACCGCCAAAAAGAAACAATAGCTTCCTTAAAGAAAGAAAGGGACCAAGATAAATCAAAATGGGAGGCTGAAAAGGAGAAGAACAAATTAGCTGATCTCGCCCTCGAAGAAGAAAAAAGGTTAAGGGCTCGATATCAGTTGCAAGCTGAAGATGAGAGAGCGGCAAGAAGGGTAGCTGAGTCAGAGATGAAGGGATACCTGGACAAGATAAATGGTATGAGAAATCGGATGTCTGCAATGAAAGCCGAGCTTGGGTCCCGAGAGGAAGAAGCAAATGAAATGCAAGAACAGTTTGAAGAATGGCAAGACTATATCAACAATTTTGATGCACAACTAAACACTAAGGTAGCCGAGCTTGATATAGAGAAGGAAGAATTGCAAAGGGCCGTAAATCAAATTCAACAGCTTGGAAAAGATGGTTCGAATTTTGGAGACAAACAATGAAACATTAGCCGCCAAGAGAATGGAACATTACTTCAAGATAACACCGTGTTCCATTACAAGATTGAACAAACCGACAGGTTAATTGACATGGTGGCTAGAAAGGCAAATGAACTACGAGCAAAGGCTACCGGGATTGCCAACAACCGCCATAAATACGAGGAATATTTGAATGAAGTTTCCTCTTTCATCGGGATTGTGGCCAATAGAGGGATATCATTTGAATGAAGACACTTTGTATGAACCACTTTGTACTATGTCTACTTTTGGGAACTTTCATAATGTGTACGAAATTTAATCAATCAATGGAATTGGGTAAAACCTCTTTGTGAGTATCGATTTCGGATGTTACCCGTATTTGGCAAAGGAAGTCATGGATTAGCTCTTTAAATCCATACGCATGCATTTGCATTCATGTTTATACATTCATTCATTATAACACACATGCATACGCCGGTCAAAATATAGGTCCCCAAAGAACTTACCACACCCGACTTCGAGCAAGGAACATGGAAGATGAAGCACGTGCTTACCGTGAGGCTCATTTCCAAGAAGAGTTGGACTCTTTAAAGGACAAGGTGTGGCTCGCCTCACCCGCCTTACTCGAGCAAGTACTAAGGAATACCTCGGGTGAAGGTCCTTCGCCTAGGCCCGCTCCTCTCCCAACAAACCAACCCGAAGAGATGATGGGAGAACATGCACAGGAGCCCCAACACAATCCAAGCTTTCATGCGCCGCCAACACCCGTACCACCCGTACCAACACCAGCACCAATTGTCGTGGATGCATTCGTTAATGAGTCCCACAAAACTAAGCCCTCTCGAGGATGTTGATCAAGACAAGATGGCAGCACTAGAGGCCGGGATTAGGGCCATTGAGGGAATAGACTTATATGACCCCGTGCGAGTCGTAGAAATGTGTTTAGTCCCTAATGTGGTGGTACCAAAGAAATTTCGAGTTCCGGAATTTATCAAATACACCGGCACTCAATGCCCTGTTACCCATCTCAAATCTTATTGCAACAAAATGGCAGAAGTAGTGCACGATGAAAAACTACTAATGCATTTCTTCCAAGACAAACTTTGAGTGGAGCGGCATTGAGTTGGTATATGAGGTTAGATAATACCAGGATCCATACATGGAAGGACCTCGTGGATGCTTTCATCAAGCAATATAAATACAACATGGATATTGCTCCTGACGAGGAACCGGGCTTGTCTAACTTGGAGAAAGGAGATAAAGAAAGCATAAGAGAGTATGCTCAAAGATGGAGAGATTTGGCAAAGACAAGTCCACCCCCCTCTCTTGGAAAAGGAAATGGTTGCTCTGTTTGCTAACACACTAAAAGCGCCATACTATGAACACGTGATGGGTAGTTCGGCCCAACAATTCACGGATTCTGTGGCCGTGGCTGAACGAATAGAACAAGGAGTAAAGAGTGGAAGAATCTCCGCACTCGTGGAGAAAAAAAGGTTTCGGAGCGAAGAAGAGAGAGATCGACCATGTCGAAAGTAGTTACGAGAAGCAAGAAAGGGCCTTTCCAAACATATAGCCCTCAATCCTCTTCACCCCAAGTTGCCAACACCAACTTCAACTTTCCAAGTCCAACCCGAGAAAACTTGAACCCCAAAGCCACCAAGTAAAAAACCAAGCCGAAAGTTTCCCCAAAAGAAACTACCGAAGAACCTCGAACAACCGCCTCCATTACCGTTACCCCTAAATGAGATGTACCAAAAGCTGCTAAGTATTGGGCAAGTAGTCCCCGTGCCTTTGGTACCCCTCCAACCACCTTACCCCACCTTTGGTATAAGCCGGATCTCACTTGTGAATACCATGCCGGTATAGCCGGACACAAAGATCCATACTTGCAATGCCTTTAGGAGAAAACTTCTGCAACCGATCAAAGCGGGATGGATAGCATTTGAAGATGCCCCTAATGTCAATGCAAACCCTCTACCCAATCATGCTTCGGGTAGTGGGTCTCGTAAACATGTTAGAAGAGGGACACACAAAAATCTTAAAGGTGTCAATGGATAGGATTTACCAAATGATGGTAGATGCAAGGTATGAAGAGGGTAGCGAGAAATGTTGTGAACTTCATAATGAAAAAGGCCACGTGATCGCCATTGTGGGGGCTTTCATAAAAAAGTGATGCAAATGATGAGTCGAGGGATGCTTGCGAATTGAGAAAGCAACGAATGAAGAGGTGTTCATGATGGAGGCACCAAAGAAAGAGGTGTGTCGAGTGCAATTCACTACCGGAAAGCCACCCGATTGGTCTTGTCCAAACCAAAGTAGTGGAACATAAAGGAAACTATAGTGCTTTACCTCACGACTATGGGTACTCTTTCAAAAGCACTCCACAACCGCCTATCTTTCAAGCGAGAAATTGGGGGTTTGACCCGTAGTGGCGAGATGTTTCACCCCGAAGAGTTGGAAAAACAAAGAAAAGCTAAAGGAAAAGAAGGGGCCGACGTAATCGAAGAAATAAACAAACCTGTCACGGAAGAGGAAACCAACGAATTCCTAAAGCCGATGAAACACGGTGAATATAGTGTTGTTGAACAACTCAAGAAAACACCAAACGTAATATCGTTATTTTCTCCGATTCTAAGCTCGAGCCACATAGAAAGGCTTTACAAAAAGTACGAATGAAGCATATGTTCCTCAAGGCATCAATCAAGAAACCATGGAACATTTAGTGGGAAGAATCCAGGCCTCAAATTATATATACTTCACTGAAGATGAATTGAGTCCTGATGGTACTGGGCACAACAAGCCGTTATACATTACGGTGCGTTGCAAGGATATTCCGATCGGAAAGGTGCTCGTTGATAATGGTTCCGCATTGAACGTGCTACCAATGCATATGTTGAAAGAAATGCCTGTCGATGAGTCACACATGAAGCCTAGCACCTTGATGGCGAGAGCATATGATGGTTCGCCAAGGCCGATCATTGGGACCCTAGAAGTAGAGCTATATGTGGGACCACGAGATATTCTTGATAACATTACAAGTAATGGACATTCATCCATCTTACAAGATATTATTAGGAAGGCCATGGATTCATGCAAATGGAGCAGTGGCTTCTTCATTGCACCAATGCTTGAAGTATATCATGAACGGAATGCTTATAACTCACAAAGCCGAAGAGACAGTTTCCATGATAAGAAATGTGGCCATACCTTTTATTGAAGCGAGAAGATTGTAAAGATGGGAATATTCATGCTTTTGAAATTGTGAATGCGAATGGGTTCCCGAAGGAACAATGATGAGAAAGCCTCAAATCCCGTAAACGGCAAAGATGGTTGCCAAATGCTTTTTAAAGAACGGGGTTCCTTTTCAATGTAATCCTAAGACTAGAATGCCTAGCCCGATCAAGCCAAACTATGCAAATCAAAGATTTGGGCTTGGATATAAGCCCAAGAAAGACGATTACAAGCGGGTCACTCAGAGTTAAAAGAGAAGCAAGAACGGCGAGAATTGAAGGAAGAGAGCCGGAAGAAGAAGAATTTGTCATCCCACCACTCCGAGTGTCTTTCCCAAGGGCCGTAAGTGATTAGATCCGGCATAGTGGATCTTCACATCAATACCTTGGAGAGCCAAGAAGAAAAACGAATAGAGGAAGCGGATCCGGAGATAAAGGATGAGGTTTTGCCACGGCTCTCCATTCACACCATTGATGAACCTCCCGCTAGATTTTTCGTGCGAAGATTGGCTGAAGGGGAGGTGTACCAAAACTGGAAGATGGAGCCTGCTCCTATTGTGTTTAAAAAGTAATTGTTCTTGTTTGATAATGCTCGGACTTGTTTGCCTTGTTTTGACTTGTCTTGATCTTGTCGGTATTTTTAGCTCATGATACCGCAAGAATTTTCTATGTTAACCAAGCACTTTTGTTTTAATGAGATCATGCATTTTCTTGTGTCCAATCGCGTGCTTGCATTTTTTCTATCTTTTCACGAATCACTCTTACACGAGCACGCCTTACACTTTCAGGAATTCTGAAAGTTCCATCAATCCACAAAATCATTGCACTAAGAATAATTGGCCAAACTTTGATAATATGATTGCAATGGATGATGAAGAATGGAAAGAGGAAGATTTAAAAGAGTTTACTAAGTCGGTAGAAAATTCGAAAAAAGCCCGGGAACCGGCCAAGTGAGAAACTAGAAGTCATTAATGTCGGAGATGAACAAGATAGTAAGGAATTAAAGATTGGCACTCTTGTCACAATTGAAGAAAGAAATAGACTAGTCTCTCTATTACACGAGTATGTAGATGTTTTTGCCTGGACTTACGCCGACATGCCTGGTCTAGATACCGACATAGTTGTACACAAGATTCCCTTAATTGAAGGGAGCAAGCCAATTAAGCGAAAACCGATTTAATGCGCCCGGACATGTTACTCAAGGTAAAGTCCGAGATACAAAAACAAGTGGGATGCGGGGTTTCTAGATGTAGTCCAATATCCACAATGGGTAGCTAATGTGGTCGTAGTCCCGAAAAAGGATGGGAAGATTCGGGTGTGTGTGGACTATAGAGACTTGAACAAGGCGAGCCCAAAAGATGATTTTCCTTTGCCCCATATAGACATTCTCGTTGATAATGCCGCAAGAAATGCTACATATTCTTTTATGGATGGATTCTCTGGTTATAATCAAATTAGAATGGTCAAGAAGATAAAGAGAAGACCACTTTTGTCACACCATGGGGAACGTTTTGCTATAAAGTAATGCCATTCGGATTGAAGAATGCCGGAGCCACATATCAAAGAGCAATGGTTACCCTATTCCACGATTTGATGCACCAAGAAGTGGAAGTTTATGTGGATGACATACTTGCAAAATCAAAGAAAGAGGAAGATCATGTGCAAGTGTTAAGAAGACTATTTGAAAGGCTTCGAAAATTCCAACTAAAGTTGAACCCCCGCAAAATGCTCATTCGGGTGAAGACAGGAAAATTATTGGGCTTCATTGTGAGTGGTCGAGGAATAGAAGTTGATCCCGATAAAGCTAAAGCTATCCAAGAGATGCCTGCTCCTAGAACGAAAAGGAAGTACGAAGTTTTCTCGGGCGCTCGAATTACATAGCTCGATTTATATCCCGGTTGACGGTGACTTGTGAACCAATCTTTCGTTTGCTCGTAAAGAAAAATCCTGGAGTATGGGATGACGATTGTCAAGAAGCCTTCGATAAAATAAAGAGGTACTTGCAAAACCCACCATTACTAGTACCGCCAACACCGGAGGCCTTTGATCCCGTACTTGATAGAGAATGTAAACAGCTATGGGCCGCGTGTTGGGACAACATGATGAGTCGGGAAGGAAAGAGCAAGCTATCTACTACTTGAGTAAAAAATTCAATGACCGTGAGTCGAGATATACAACAATTGAGAGGTTATGTTGTGCCTTGGTTTGGAGTGCAAAAAGACTCCGGCAAGATATGCTATACTACACAACCTGGTTGATTTCAAAGTTAGACCCGCTCAAGTATATTTGTGAAAAGCCTTACCTGTCAAGTAGAATAGCAAGGTGGCAAGTGTTGTTGGCGGAATATGACATTGTCTTTATGACAAGAAAAGCTGTAAAAGGAAGCATAATTGCCGATCATCTTGCAGATCATGCCATGGAGAACTACGAGCCGCTAAACTTTGACCTCCCAGATGAAGATGTGATAGTAGTAGAGAGTGAAAGTGGGGAAAGTGATCGGTGGACCCTCTACTTTGATGGGGCAAGAAATGTATCGGGGAATGGAGCCGGAGCCGTGGTGATTTCCCGGAAAATAAGCAAGATCCCGTTTCAAAGCAAGGTTATTGTTTGAATGTACCAATAACACCGCCGAGTACGAAGCTCGCATCATTGGCCTCGAGGCTGCTCTAGAACTTAAAGCCAATAAGCTCGAGGTCTTTGGGGATTCCTTACTAATCATCTGCCAGTCAAAGGTGAGTGGCAAACCAAGGATGAGAAGTTGAAGTTGTATCAAAGTTATCTCTTGAAGTTAGCCGATGAATTTGAAGAAATCAAATTCACCCATGTAAGCAGAGATAAGAATCGGTTTGCGATGCCTTAGCAACCTTAGCTTCGATGACACAAGTTGACGCTAAAAGCGGGATACAACCAATAAATATCGAGGCCGAAGCTTTCAAGCCCATTGTTACTTCATTGAAGAATCTCCGGATGGAAAACCATGGTACAATGATATCAAAGAGTTTCTCCAAAGATCGAGAATATCCTGAAGGGATTTCCAAAACAGATGAAAAGACTTTGAGAAGAATGACTATGGGTTTTTACTTGGATGGGGAAATCTTATATAAAAGGTCATTTGATGGGACTCGCTCGGATGTTTGAATGAAAATGAGATTGAACAAGCATTAAAAGAAGTCCATGAGGGGATCTGTGCTACACATGCTAATGGGCATACAATGGCGAAACAAATTCAAAGGGCTGGATACTTCGGTTGACCATGGAGAGAGATTGTGTAGACTATGTGAGAAAATGCCATAAGTGTCAAATATACGGCAACAAGATAAATGCAGCCTCCGGCACCTCTCGTTCAATATGATTTCGCCTTGGCCTTTTGATATGTGGGGTTTGGATGTTATAGGGCCAATCAACCCCAAAGCAAGCAATGGGCATAGATTCATTTTGGTGGCCATCGACTACTTCACCAAATGGGTAGAAGCCACTCTTATGCCCATGTAACACGAAAAGTAGTCAAGAGATTTATCGAAAAGGATTTGGTCTGTCGTTATGGTCTCGCAAGAAGATTGATAACCGACAATGCCCAGAACTTTAATGGGAAGTTGATTGACGAATTGTGCACCAAATGGAAGATTAAGCACCTCAACTCTTCCCCTTATAGACCAAAGATGAACGGGGCGGTTGAAGCAGCTAACAAGAATCTCAAGAAGATTATCCGAGAAAATGGTGATCACCTACAAAGATTGGCATGAGATGCTCCCATATGCACTTCATGCGTACCGTACAACCGTTAGAACTTCGACAAATGCCACCCCATACTCTTTAGTATATGGGATGGAGGCGCTTGTGCCCTTGGAAATAGAAATCCCATCTCTCGCGGATCCCGAAGGATGCGGGATCGGACGAATCGAAATGGGCAAGGTCAAGATTTGAGCAACTAAACTTGATCGATGAGAGAAGACTAGCACTATTTGCCATCACCAGTTATACCAAAGCAGGATAGCCAAAGCTTACAACAAGAAGGTCAAACCAAGGGTGTTCGAGGAAGGAGATTTGGTGTTAAGGAAGATCTCACTAGCGTCGGGAGAAGATCAAAGTAAGTGGGCACCAAACTACGAAGGGCCATATGTGGTGAAAAAGGCCTTTTCTCGGAGGGGCTTTAATTCGACTAATATGGATGGAAGGGATCTACCAAGGCCCGTAAACTCGGATGTTGTAAAGAAGTACTATGCCCGATGTACTTACCTATATCAATCAATAAAATTGAAGTTTGGCCAAGATTTCTTTAGTGTGTCCCCCCTAAAAATTTATGCACGATCTCATGTTTCAATAAAGATTTTTGGGAATTCAAAGTGTTAGTACGAAACTAGAGTCAAATTGATGTTTGTTCTAACAAACAAGTTCTGAGAATTCAAGTGATATCCTAACACTCACAAAAACCTGAAAGAAAAAAACAAACACCATGAAGTGACTCTAAAGCTGAGTTTTGGTTGCATGAATAATGAGAAATCACTCTGCTTACTCGCATGAAAGCAAGGCTTACCGATCCTAAATGCATGCATTTGAGATGAAGAAAGGCCATCTTTGATAATCCTTTACAAGGCTGAAATATATCCTTTGCGGTCCCCTTTGAGCCCGGTAGTGTTTTTTGGAAATAACCTTGACTAGGATCACACCCCACACTAGGGGGCAAGTGCAAAAAATCCTTAATGACTAAAAATGTCCAAACAACCCCGGAGGGCATAAAAAGTCTTCAACGATGAAAGTGCCCAAACAATACTTGGGGGGCATAAGAGAAAATTCTCAATCATCGAAGGTGCCCATACAAAGTCAGGGGGCATGAAGAAAAATCCAAAGGATCCAAAAATTATGAGCAAAAAAAAAAAAAAAAAAAAAACTAATGCAATGATGCCCAAAATCAAATGAAAAAGAGAAAGAGCCCAAGCCCAATACTGGGGGGCACCGTGGACCATTTTACAAATCAATCCCAAGGTCCAGAAATCTATGAACAAAAGAGTTTGGGATATAAGCACTAGTGATCCTTAGTCTTAAAGTCCCTTAAACACCTTTTGAGCCTACGAATATCCTTTTCTTCATAGCCAAGAGCCTAAGCCTACATTACGTGCCTAATCAAGCCCTTTCTGATCAAAGGCGAGCAATATGGATCGGTAGGCAATGCTTTCTCATGCAAGCCAAATCATTATTCATGCAAATAAAATGAATGCCTTGAAAGACGGTTCTCAATAACCCTTAAATTGAAATTTCAACCTTTTGTGACCAACCCGATGTCACTTCATGTTCTTCACATTTTCACCAAATTTAAAACAAAATTTTTCATCATATCTCGAAAAACTCTCCATAGGAATCACTTGAATTTCTTCGAAATGAGTCTCGCTTTGAATCGATGTCAAAATGATTTCGTATGCGGAATAGCTTTGAAATTCCAAAATTCTCGCATGAAAACAACTCCTTGTAAATTACCAAACCTTCCTTCACCTAGCCTCATCCTCAAACCCGATTTGAATACTTGGGGGCATGATCAAGTCGGAGAAGCAATTCACCAAAACACATAGGGTTGGCTCCTTGATTCTCCTTCTAAGAAAATAGGAAATGTTGGGTTAAGTTGGAAATCTCTTCGAGATAAGGGTTTGAGGGATAAGATGTATGTTGATGTCATATCCCGCCCAAGGGTCAAGATCACAAGATGTGACTCGAGTAAGCAAGAGCGAAAAGAGACATCAAAGCTTACCGTCGACACTCCAACTCTTGAGAAAAGAAAGGCACCATGAAGAAGAGGGGACCTATATTTCTTAGGTAAGTATACATGCATATTGATCACGATGCGTCCTCGACATATCCGTGTCTTACCATCACCTCCTTTTGAGCGGGCATTAAGCCCCCATCATTCGATAATATGCTTTCTAGCCCTATCTTCTTCCTTGTTAGTGTGCCTTAGAGCCAACAACCATCTTAGGTAGTGTGTTTTCCAACCATACCTCCTTTTTAGTGCGCCTTAGGGCCATCACCCATCTTAGGTAGTGCGTTTTCCAATCTTGCCTCCTTTTGAGTGGGCCTTCGAGCCCTCACACCTTAGGTAGTATGTTTTCCAACCCTACCTCCTTTTTAGTGCGCCTTAGAGCCATCAATCACCTTAGGTAGTGTGTTTTCCAACCATACCTCCTTTTTAGTGCGCCTTAGAGCCAACAA
The DNA here is from genome assembly GCA_019202695.1 of Populus x sibirica. Classification (NCBI taxonomy): domain Eukaryota; kingdom Viridiplantae; phylum Streptophyta; class Magnoliopsida; order Malpighiales; family Salicaceae; genus Populus; species Populus x sibirica. Next base: position 1,557,684 of record JAGMVL010000702.1, on the reverse strand, counting down.
CCATCTTAGGTAGTGTGTTTTCCAACCATACCTCCTTTTTAATGTGCCTTCGAGCCATCAACCACCTTAGGTAGTGTGTCATATAACCCTATCTCCCTTTGAGTGCGCCTTAGAGCCATCAACCATCTTAGGTAGTGCGTTGTCCAACCCCGCCTCTTTTTAAGAGCTCCTTCGAGTCCTAACCTTTTAGGTAGTGTGTTTTTTCTAACCGTACCTCCTTTCGAGTGCGCTCTCTAACCTTCAAGAGGATTCATCATTCCTCAACAAGATGAGTCAACCATATCTCATCCTTTTTTTCTTCTTTACAACGCTTATTATCTAAAGTCTCTTACGACACTTTCTACCATAAGCATTGTAAAGAGGGGGGCAATCTGTCATCACCCAATTTTGGGTGATTCCCAAAATTCTTTTTTTTCTTTCAAAATAAAAATAAAAAAAAATAAAATAAAGGCCGGCAACGTGGAGAAAGTTGATCAAGAAAAATAGGCAAAATAGGCGTAAATCAATATGCAATTTTCGGAAGAAATTCAAGGCCTTTCGGCGCCCCTTTGTACCCAAAATCGAAAAAAATGCAAATTTAAGGTCAAATTAAATGATTATTGGACGAATTTGCATAAAAATTAAGTCCAATAACATAATTAAATTTTTAATAGGCCAATTTGATTTAATCATGGGCCAAATTAAATTTTAATTATGTTTAAAAATTAATTTAGGTCCAAATGAAGGATTTAATTAAGTGCAAGGACTTAATTATACTTTAAATGGGTCAAAATTAATTTTGTTTGGGGCTTAATTGGTGAAAAATTAAGTTTGGGAGCCTAATTTTGGCTTAATTGAGAAGATTGGAATTTTAAGAGACCAAATTTAATTTTTACCAAGTTAATTGATTGAAATCGGGGTCAAATTGCAAGCAAATTGAAGTTTTGGGGCCAATTAGGGACTTAATTGAAGCAATCCGAGACCAAGGACCAAAATGCAAAACGCGCGCAAGAGGAAGGATTGATGTGAAATATGGCACTTTGGCGCCGGTTTTCATTTAAATGAAACGGCGCGTTTTGGGAAAAACGACGCCGTTTCATGCGCCAAAAAAAAAAAAAAAAAAAAGGCGGGACCGGGCGACGCGTCGCACGGTCACCGTTCATCTTCTTCCCCACAAAGCCGCCCGAGTAGCGGCTTTCCAGCGCATTTTCTACCTCGTTTGGCCTCCAAATCCGACAACGCGTGCACCAAAATGTCCACCTAAAACCCCTTTATCCTCGAGAATGGTCCGGTCGGGTCGAAAAACTTTGCAATGGCTCCGTTTATTGGCCCAAAGTGGCCACCTCGTTCGTCTGCGAGCCTTGGATTGCCAAATTTGGCGCTTCGAGGTGCACACTTTGAACCAACGACGTGGATTCCTCGAGTCGAATCAAGGGCCGAGAATTTTTTCCCGTTGAAGACAAGATTACCCTCTTTCCAAATTTCTATAAATAGGATCCAATTTCATGCTCGGAGGACGAAAAAAAGCGAGCTCAAAGTTGGCCGAAAACCAGCCTTCGTATTCATTTTTCCCCGCAAACAATCCTTTTTCTCGCTTTCTCTCTCCACCGTGGCCTTCACCACCACCACCTTCATCACCCGGCTTCTCACCATCATCCCCACCTCCGGTAGCCATAAAACCATCTCACGTGACAGCTTGCACCGCTTCTCTCCCTCTCTCCTCTCGTAAAAATCTTCTCCTCTCGCCACCGTGACTCCAGCCCGGCGGCGACAATGAGCTAGCATCCACCACCTTTCCCGTAAGCTCTCTTCCTTCCCAAAGGCGGCCGGGGTAGCAGCTCTCTCCTCGCCCACACCAACGGCTCCAGTACCCGTGAGCTTTCCTTCTCCTCCGCAGACTCGTTTCCTTCTTCTTCCAGCTAGTGACCGGTGCACGCCGCCGGCCTCACCACCTCCAGTTGCACCGCGCTCCGCCGCCCAGGCCGCCAACTCCTCCACGCTGGGTAATTCTCTCCTCCCCCTTCCGCTTCTTCTTCGCCGTCTCCCGTTATAATTCACGTCTCGTTCACCGAGTGAACAGTGGGACGTGAATTATAATTCACGTCTATCACTTCACGCATGAACAGACGTGAATTATAATTCATGTCTACTGTTCATGCGATGTATTATATCCTTTTTTTTTTTCCAAAAAAAATTTCAAAAATTAAAAAAATCTAAATTTTAAAAAATCATTTCAAAAATTTGTGATTTTCTTAAATATTTTTCTACCAAGTTAGCTTGATATTGGGTTGTATACTTACATTGTAAGATACAAGTCCGGTATTAAAAACCCGGTTTTCTCCGAAATATTTCAAAAAAAAAAAAAAAAAAAAAAATCAAAAAATATTTTATTGCATACGGCCGGGTCCTAAATAATTTTCCAAGCATGTTTGTTTTCAAAAAAAAAATATAAAAAAAATTTGCATCTTTCTCATGTTTTAAAAATCCAAAAAAAATGGATATCATAACTAGTTTATGATCATCTCGTTAGGGTTTGGCCAAAATGTCAAAAACTTTTATTTCAACTTTTTTTTCTAGGATCCAGATGTAGACTTTAATATTTGTGGGGTGTAAAATTACACGATAAAGTACACTCTCGGGTATTAAAGATACAAGGTGTAAATAAAAGCAATTTTAAAATTCGGGACTTTAGAATGGTTAGGATTTAACCCAATAAGGTAGAGATTCCCTCATGAAGGGAGATCTCGCCTTGAACTTTAGAAAAGACCAACGAATAGAACCTCGACCTAGAAAAAATAATCAAACAACAATGCAAACTTACCTTAGGTAGGGTGCACCGGGGGTGATGCGTCTTCCCCTTGCACAACCAGTCCCTTACTCGACTCGCAGACCATAGGTTCCTAGTGACCATAATACTAGGTGGCGACTCCAAAGAACCAAGCAAAACCAACAATAATAATAAAAAAAAATCGCCAAACCACGCCGCGCGGATTTTGACGTGCGACAAGAAATATCCAAAATAATTTTCTAGGAATAATAAATCCGCACACATCCTTGAAAGAAGCCTTGATTATAATCGAGGACATTTCAAATTTTTTTACTCCATGGTTTGCGAGCCGTGAGAGTATAAAACACTAAGATAAAAATAGGTTTTTAAAGCACCCTAGATTTCGTTCATCGAGAAGGACTTATCCTAGGAAACCGATGGGATTAGAGAACATCAACACATTAACAGTTATAAGACAAATCAAACACCAAGCGACTTACCTTAGGTAGGGCGTACTAGGGGTGCTAAAACCTTCCCTTTACGCAACTAGTCCCTTGCCTTAGAATCTCGGAAAGACCAGCTTAGGTTTCCTAGTGACCATAATACTAGGTGGCGACTCCCTTTTTCAAAACAGAAAGACCCCCAACATCGAATCCCCGTTACGAAAGGAAGTGTCGCCGCGACGTCGAGCTCTCGGGAGGGTGCGACAACTCCCTAGTTAGGAATCAACCCTCCATGTGAGCCATTTATCTTTCCCTTTATCCCTTATTCTTCCCATAGGTTTCTTGGCTTTAAAGTATAAAGTTGCAAAACATGTTACAATACACTATCCAAGCATGGAGTGATTATATTCACATTTCGTTGCTATTATTCACACTTCCAATAAAAGTTTCGACCCAATGGCCGGATAAGAAATTATACTTATAAACGTGCAACTATAAATTAGGAAAAATAAACCTATGAAGTGGATGGATCAGACTCCTCTTGTACATAGATTAAATTAACTAAGGTCTAATTATTCCTTGTTGAATGTGTAGCCTCCTTAAATTTCACCTTGATCTAAATACTCTAAATAAGACCGCTAAATGTATCTTTGAGCTTCTTTGCCCTTAATCATGTAATTGACCTAGCTAGAACTTTTAATGGATCTTTTGGTATAGTTTGAATTGTATCATCCCCTCTCTTCTTAAAAGAATTTGACCTTAAGTCATCACTTATGAAAAACAAAGAGAGATAAAAAAATATTAAAAGTAGCATTAACACCATACTCATCTAGTAGATCTACTTTGTAGGCTTTGTTATTAATTCTTTCAAGGATTTGGAATGCACCATCTCCTCTCGGCATCAACTTAAATCTCCTACATTTAAGAAACTTCTCATTACACATATGCTCCCAAACCCTATCACTTGGTTCAAAGATAACCTTTGTTGACCTTTATTAGTTTTGAATGCATATTGCTCCTTCTTTTTCTGTATTTACCGTTGTACACTCTCCTAAAGAACTTTCATTACATGTGTTTTGCTATTGCTATCAAGACTAACCCTTTCACTAACAAGTAAAGGAATCAAATTTAAAGATGTTAAAAGATTAAGGCTCTGTTTTTTTGTTGGAATGTAGTTTTTTTGGAAAGTGATTTTCTTGGAAAGTGAATTATTTTTTGATGTTTGGTAGTGTTATGAAAAATAAGTTCGAAAACACTTTCCGGTGTTTGGTTATGTCATGGAAAATGAGCTAGAAAATAACTTATTAATGTTTTATTTTTTGTCAAGTTTATTAAAATAATGAGAAACAAATCTTTCAAAATTAAAATGTTGAATGAGAATAAAATTGAAAAAAAATATAATTTTATAAATTATCTCAAATAAAATAAATAATAATCAAAATAATAGAGATCAAATCTAACAGATAAAAAAATTGAAAGATGATAAAATTAAAATAATTATAATTATAATTATAATTTCATAAATTATTTCAAATAAAATAAGTAGCAATCAAAAGAATTAGGAAAAAATTTGATAGATAAAAAATTTCAATTAAAAAATGATAAAAAAAAACAAATAACAATCATAAAAATAAAGACCAAAGTTAATATAAAATCAAATTCTAAAGGATGAAATTGAAAAAAAATATTCAAAAAAATATATATATAGCAATCAAAAGTTTGAGGACCAAAATTGATATAATAAGCAAATAATATGAAATTTCTAAATTTTTCACAACTTCTGAAAAGTGTTTTCCGTCCAAAATAAAAGGAAAACACTTTCCTGGAAACAAGCCAAATTTTCATTTGACTGGAAAGTGTTTCCATTAACCATCTTTTCTAATGAGAAATAAACACATGAAAGTTTAGAAAGTGATTTCCAGGAAACCACTTTCCATCAAACAAACGAGGCCTAAAGTCAAACAATTTTAAAAGGTGAATAATCAAAATATTAGCTCTAATAATGACAATCTCCATCTCCTTGTGGTAATCCTCCATACTTTTAGACCATTGAATCAAACTCTATAATCTCTGAAATAATTATTAAAAAATTCTATTGGTCTTATTTTATATTGGATTAAAATTTCAAGTCAATTGGATATTGGAAAGACCTTTTAACAAAGATCTAGAAGCTATTATGCAGGATTTGTATTAGTTTCTCAGTTGATATAGGATTTTCCCCCCCTTTTCTTCATGTATTTATAGAGGGAAGGGTCTCTTTATATCCCTAAGATGGTTTGATGAAGACCCTTGGTCCATTGGGATAAATCTAAATCGAAAATGTCAATTCCTTGATAGAAAAATCATGGTCGACTGACCTGCTTTGGTCTCTTTTTGCGGTTATTTCAAGAGTCTTTTTTTTATATAACCCGGGATGTTCGGGTCAGCTTACACACACCACAACTAATCCCCGGGCCCACTGAACATCTTACAAGCCCAGTGAGCATGTAAGACACTGCGGGGGTGACAGGCATGCACAGAGAGGATTGAACCTAGATGCAGAGAAAGGAAACAAGTCCCTTCCCCTACTAGGCCACGACCTCAAGTGTTTCCAGGCCCATTTCAAGAGTCTTCTTAATATGGGTTGAGATGGTTGTGAAAGAGGAGATGTTAGGCAAGAAGGTGATGTGTTTTTTTTTTTTTTGAGCTATTGGTAGGCGTGACCCTCTATAATGCATTTATTGGATTGGGTCTTGCATTGAAGTCTTGTACCTTTCAGCACCATCTGATGATTTCGTAAGAAAATCATTTTGCTTTATTTTAGTGGTCCCCTTCAAGAGAATATTGGTTAGGTTAACATAAATATAGGGCCTTGCCGCACGTACAGCATTGCCCTAATTTTTTTCGAGCTCCATGAACTGGCTAACATTCTCTTACGAAAAGCCTTGTTTTACTTTCTTAATACACTTCACTTGAGGGAAAAAGAAGGGACGAACATGAGACTAATTAGTAGAGATATGACCAAGAAAGAGATGAGGGAAAGGAACTACACTTCCCTCTTCTAGATAGACATCGTGACGCTGCTGTTTCGAATTTCAACCTGTTGAGTTACTTTTCTCGCGAAAAACAACCATATTTTCCCCATTTGTCTAACTTGAATGGAGGATTCCTTGCATCCTCCATGTGACCGCTTTCCATTAAGGGTTGTGGGGTCTCAAGGTGTGTGTGTGTGGTATATATATATGTATATATCGTAATGTATTTCGACTTCTTACATTATACGGTACTGAAGCAGGAGGATAAGGCACTGGCTAGCTAGTTGCCCTCAATGGGGTCCTCGGGGCTAAGGATATGGAGAATATTCTTTTGCTGTGAAATCATAAAATAGTTCGACCTGTGAGAATAAAGATAAATAATGGTCTTCTTTTGGAAGCAAGCTTTATCTTAATTGAATTTACAGCAATGAATAGAAGACGTTTGAGAAGGGTTCTAGTGTATACCCAATTGAAGAGAAGGGGGAGATATTACTTCATAAAATCCACTTACATATCGAAAATCCGAGATTGAAAATATTTCAAAGTACTATTGAAAACACATTTGAGGTAGGACATATACAGTGGAGAGTAAAATTCTATATGGGACATGATTTTTTTATTTCATTTTGTATTGATTGATTTGTAGTTGCGGTCATAGAACGAAGAATTAATTTTCTTGCACGAGACTTGACTTGGTTCATAATGCTGAGGGTATTCTACTTTGGACTAACAATGGAAAGGGGAGGGCTCCGTAGCTTCTAATTCATTAATTTCTTATTATTTGACTATGGAGGTGGTAACTTTTTAGAATTGTCTATTTGTAGGTCATCCATGGTCTAAATTTGTGTGGATCCCATGTTATATGTTGCTTCTCAAGGCTTTGTTGATGTTGTTTCCATGTTTGTTATATGAGTATGAGGAGCTTCACTCTTTTTTTATTGTACTTTTACTTTTTCTTTCTTTAATTTGTACTATTTTTACCGTTTAATTAAATCCTCAATTATTATCCAAAAAAAAAAAATGAAGAGTAAAATTAAAACTTTCAAAAATTTAGGAGGACTATAGCCCCCTTGCTACTTTCTTAAAACAAATTTGGGAGGGCCAAGTTCCTCTCATTACAAGTGTTTATTTGATAATGCAGTTATATAGTGATTGAAAATGTTTTCTAAAATGACTTTGAAAAATGTTTTCTTGGATGATGGTGATATGAAAATGTCAAAATTATGTATTTAAGAAATCCACAAAAAATATTAATTTAATTTTTTAATTGAAAAACACTTTTATTAAACATATTCTAAATTGTTATGCCCTCTAATATCTTGTTTTTTGTTTTTTTTGTTTTTTTAGAAATAGTATCTTTGTTTCACAATAATGCTTTCAGTTATTAATCAAGCAATATATAATAATAGTAAAAAAATTATAATTCTAAGAGCTTATTTGGCCCTTTACAATTCAATCAGGAACAAATACTGTTTAATTTCTATTAAGGTGAAAACATTGTTTTTCCCTTTACTTGTTTTATTTGTTTAGACTATTAGAGGGGACTCTTTTATTAAACAAAGATTTTTGCTAAATGAAAAAGGTATGTTAGATGAATACATCTTGAAACCTAATGATTTGCATCAAGCTATTATTATAATGTTGACATTGAGTTATGTATTGTATTGTTAATTGTATGCTAATGCATACAAAGTAAGTTTTTTAGGGGTATTTCTTTGTTTTATATTGCAATATGATTTTACTGAGGGCATGGCAAAATTTTTATATAGGAGTTTCTTTGACATGGTATATCATTTCAATTAAGAAATTCCAATAAAACTAGAAGGACTTGAATTTAAACATGACCACCCTTGTTGGGATCTATATTTTATTAAAGGAATGTCTTTCATTTTGGAAATTATTTGTCATTATAACAATAACATTAAAGGGAAAAATCTTGTCAAGATGTCTCTGTCATATACCATGTTAATGGGCTAACATTATTTACCTTATATTATTATAACCTTTACTTCAAGGACGTTCATTAAAGATTATATAAAGTAAGGATATTTATTAAAGATTATATAAAGTTTGTAGATTTCCTTTCTAATAAACACTTTCATTTATATGTTGGTGCTTATCTAGCTATGATATATGGGATAAAGTGAGATATGGATTACTGATTATGAATTTTTCAATAAATTATAGCTTGTTATTATTTTCACTCAATGTATGAAGATTCAGATGAACTGTACATTTGGTTCTATGAGACTTTTGTTAAGAAGGAATGTTGGTTTTTGTGTCATGATATCTTCAAATTAAATGGGGAAGTTTTCATTTTAAGAGAACAAGATTATCCACATTGTTTGAGATATATCAAATGCATTATTTGCTGGATGAAATTTTTTACTCAAGTCATTACTATTGATATCTTGCTTAACTCTCCATAAAATTATGCATTTCTTTTACATTTTTGTTTATCTTCGTTTTCTAAAGGCATATTCTCCGCTACATGTGATTTTAAGCAAGTTAAGCACCTTGCCTTTTGTATTTTATTATGTACAAATTTAAACCCATGGATATTTATAATATTTATAAAAAATTTAGCCCAGCTTAATATAGCCAACCCGTGCGGGTCTAAAAAATATTGAATAGGTTGAGTTTAAAATTTATAAAATATTAGAAGTTGGATTAGATGCAATTATAGGCACAAACTTGACATAATTATATCCATGAACATCCTTACCATTCTTTTTCAAATAACACCCATTTCATATATATGCCCAATATAAATTCCAAAATTGCTTCATAGCATTTGAATGACATGTTATGGGTTTTCAACCAAAAAAGTCTAAATGTTCATTTGATGAAAATACTTTTAAATTCACATCTCAGTAACTTTATTTCAACCATGGGACATACATAAACACAATTATTAAAAAAAATCTTTAATTGGTCTCAAAACATGAAAGATGATTTCTTGAAAGAAAAAAAAATTCTCATTAACTAAGTTTACAAAATTCATGACCAAAATGAGAATGATGATGTAGATCAACTAGTGTTGGGGATTTTGGATTTTGTCTATTGAGCAAAAAAATAATTTTTTTACTGTTTTCTATCTTTAAGAATTACAAACTAACTATATCGAAATTGGGTCACATACCTATTTTTATTAAATCAAGTACAACCAACATATATTCTAATGAATTAACACTAACAAAAAAAAAACACTAGCATCAAATTTCAAAAACTCAATTAAAAAAATAATTGTTAATTACCCATTTCTTCTTGGTTTCAAATAAGAGAAGGAAAAGATTGTAGCAGCAACTTCGACAAAGTCTCATCGATAAGAGAAGATTTAGGTTCAATTAATTAAACAAATCGATTAAAAATACTAGATTAGGTTTTGATTTGGGTATAAAAATTGTGTTCATCGCAAGAAGAAAGAGAAATTGTGTCTTAAAAGAAATTTTTTTAATTGATTTATCATTTGTTTTATTTGTGTTATATTATATTGAGGCTAGATTCATACTTTTGTTAAATTTTAAAAATAATTTTTACTCAAGATGCAAACTGTAATTTTTAAAATTATAGAGGCAAAGTGTGATCGCAAATAAATTATGGGAGGGTCACTAAATTTCACAAAATGAATTTTCTTTTGATGGTCTAAGGTGAAATTGTTTTCCTGAACTTAATAAAAAGCTACATGAGATAAAATATAAAAATACAAGAACATATAAAAGTTAAAAAATTTAAAATGATATACAAGAGAATTACACCAAATACAAAAAGGCAGATGGGTAGTCTAACCCTTTGTTTTTTTGTTCACTTGACATTTGCAACTAGTCATGCCACCGAGTATAGTTCATCACAAATCACTCAATCATAGAACTAAAAAATCAAAATAGATTTGTACTTAATCATGCCACTTAAAATAGTAATGTAGTCTTCCTCCATCGTCACTATGGACGTGGAAACTCCGCAATTTTGGTTCCTTTATTGATTTTTTTTTTAATTGGAGACTTTTCCTTCTTGTGCTGTTGGAGATTCAGTCCAGCTTTAGGGTTTGACAAGATTAAAATAGAAGGAGAAGGTCATGGTGGTTGAGTTGACTTTGTGGCTGCTTCTGAGTTGGTTTTTGAAGATTAACGGATAGGTTGATCTTCTTCTTCTCTGTGTCCACCTGGTCGCCGAATTCTTTTTCTTCATTTATTATCGTGCCAGTTTTTTTCTTCAACGATATTGGTTTGCTCTTCTTCATTGTCACTTTCTTCCTCATCAAAGATAAAAAAAAAATATAGGCAATTGTTATTGAGTTAACTCGTTCATGGAAATTTGGTTTTTTTCTTCAACGATATTGGTTTGCTCTTCTTCATTTATAAAGAAATGTATCTGTTAGTACATAAGAAGCTTAATTCTTTTTTATTTAAAAAACATGCATATTTTTTTATCACTTATTAATAAAAGCAAAAGCATTCATGCGGAGAACTATATAATTTTCCAACTCCTTACTACCTTTTCCTTAATTAAAATTGATAGAAAATATCATCACAAAGAGAACTATCAAATTCTACAAAAAATCTATAGTTTCAATTTAGTATTCAAAGAGAAATATGAAATATGTGATTTTTTTATAATCATCAAAAATATATTAAAAAAACTGTTAATAATCAAAGCAATATACAGGGACACGATAAAAAAAATAAAATTTAGATAAACAGAGGAAGAGAATACAAAAAAAAGATAAAAATACTAGTTTTGGTATGCTGCAACAAAAACAGGGAGACTATAAAAAGAAACGTAAAACAAGAAAAGACTAAATAAAATTTTTTATTACATTATAATTTGATACTATCAGCAGATCTTAAGAGGTAATTTATACGTAAATTGATTGAATTAAATCTTGTAATACAATTTAATTGATTCTAAGTTAAACAATCTGCTGGGGAACATTCATACAACTATCTTTCTTTTCGTTTCAAGTAGGCAGGCAATAAAACGTTTTTAGTTTAGGTGACTAAACAATGGAATTTAATGAAATAAGGGTAGAGATGAGGTCTGAGGTTATCTTGTTAAGCACCTTCCCATTTGAACCATGATTTTGTCGTTAAGTGTAACTTAGCCCTAAAACGTCTCACTCACCCCATTATAATTCATTTTCAGAAAGTCCCTTGCTTTTCTCTCTAATCACCTAAATCATTTACTTGAAAGCCAAAAAAAAAAAAAAAAAAAAAACGAATATAGTGGAGAGTTATTGAGGTCTGAATCTGACGACAGATTCCCACCTTTAGCCTCTTCTTTTTAATTCCTCTTCAATGCTCACCACTCATCAATACCAAGATAAGAAAAAGAAAAAAAATGGAAAGATTATTGAAGAAGAGAAATTACAAAGACAGTAGTTAGACTTGGTAGAAGTATTGTTATATATAAAGATTGGATGAGAGGTTGTTTTTCACTTTATAAATACCCACCTCTTAGCCCGAACTTGCTTCCATTTTCTTCATCTCTCTACTAGTTAGATTTGTAGGAGAAATCCCAAAGGAAAAGATCCTCACTTTCTCTACACATTAACTGCTATCTACAGCCCCTAGCTACTTTGTTTTATTTCCTCCCAAGGTTAGTTACCAAAAAATGGAGACATAAATCTCGTTGTATTCTTCAGTGCTTCCTCACTTGTTTTGGGCTAATTAATCAACTTTTCACGTTTCAAAACCCACCTCTTCTTTTCTGTTTTGATCACTGATCAGAAACCCCAAAAAATACAACTTTCAAACATTTCTGTCTCCCTTTCCCATTTCAATCTCCAGATTGAAGCACCAGTGATTTATTTTTGTTTTGTTGATTGATTATTTTGACCATAACCAATAAACCATAACAATCGCAATTCAGAAGCTCCAGACGTTCATCGACCCCTTTTTCTTATGTTTATTTTATATATCTTCCATCCTGGACTACTCATTTGGACAAAAAAAGTATTGCTAAATACGCTATGAGTTGTGCATATATTATTCTTGAATTACTAGTATTTTTTCATTTTATTACATTTTTTGTGTTGTCACTCAGTTTGTGTTTTGGATCAGCTAGCTAGGCTGCAGCTATGGAATATCAAAATGGATCCCTTGAGAGCTCCCCCCTGAGGAAGCTGGGAAGGGGAAAGGTGGAGATCAAGCGGATCGAGAACACCACCAATCGCCAAGTCACTTTCTGCAAAAGGCGCAGTGGTTTGCTCAAGAAAGCCTACGAATTATCTGTTCTTTGCGATGCTGAGGTTGCACTCATCGTCTTCTCTAGCCGCGGTCGCCTTTATGAGTACTCTAACGATAGGTAAATAAATCTAATTTTAGATATTTGCTTCTCTGGATCTTAAATTCTCCATGTTACAAGCCCTCTATCTTCATGTGGTCACTTTTTTTTTTTATCTTCCTTTCTGCCCCAAAGAGGTTTTTTTTTCCTCTCTATTTTGCTTCTGTTAGTGTTAATTTTTAGCTTTAATTGGTTTCTTTCATTTTCATTTTCATTTTCTTTCTTTCATGAATGATCATTAAATGGTTTTCAATTTCTAAGGTGGGAAATTTATTATTATTATTATTATTTTGTGTTTAATCTCTGGGTAAAGGATTTAAAGCAAAAGAGACACAATCATTCCTTATGCTGCAGTTTAGATTGAGTTTCTTATCTAACTGAGATTCACTTGTCTTTCTTTCTTTCTTTCTCTTCTCTTACCCTTTAGACGATGCTGATGCACACGCTATTTTGAGTTCTTGGTTTGGTAAAAACATAGATCTGGTATAATAAACAGACATAGAAGCACTATATGAGTGTAGTATGGTAGCAGAAATAAGTATAGGTCTGTGAGATCAGCCTCTTTATCTCCTCCCTTGTTGTTAATTTTGTTGTTTCCGTTTTTCTTTCTCTTCCATTATTCCTCTTGCACTCTCTATCTCTCGCTTTTTTTTTGCACATACTTGTTTGTTTGTGTCATCTACGAGGCTAAAGAGATTGCCTATAGCCAAAGCTGTCATCTTCTCATTAGTCCAAACCCTCCATCTCTTTTCACTTCCTAGTTAAATAGCACGTCAATTAGACATCAAGAAAGCAAAAGTACCATGTCAAATAACCGTGAAAAAGAAGAAGAAGAAAGAAAGGTTTTTTTAATTTGTCATGTCACTCAAACATAAATTATTAGGGTTTCAAATCCCAAATCCCCAGATGGGTTTTTCATCTTATTTTATTTTTCCAAACCAATCCAGGGTTTTTCCCCTAATCACACGAAATTTCCCAAAATCTCAGTTTGAACCCACGAGGGGATAGTGAAAACCTTTCTGTTAGTCAATGCATAACCCCAGTTAGGGTTCATAGTTAGGGTTCATATTCAAGTAACCACATGAAATCATCGAAATCGTACATTAACATTCAAGGAAAACTGTTAAATCAAGCAAGTGGACCCTTCCACAACCAATCAAAACTCAGTTAGATTTCACCTAGATTTTTACCCCTTTTTTAACCTGGGTAAGTATGGTACAGTAACCGGTTAGGGTTTAGTAGCCAGTCAAATAGATCAGATTGTTGTTCGGGTTTATGAACAGAATCTTTGGTAACGTCACACACGATTTTTCAGTTCTTGCCTACTGACAAAAGGCTTTATGTCATGATTCCTTAAACTGAACCCTAGATTTTTAACTTCCGATCCCCCTGGAAAAAATATGAAATTCCAAAAATTGTCCATTTCTTCTCCTTAGATCTCTCTCTATCTCTCTCCCGGTTAAATTGTTTTCCTTGGTGAAAGCAGAGAGATGGATCAATGAGAACGGGTTAACCAAGGCCATAATGATGGCACTGTTTAAGATCTTGTATAGATATATTTATATGTTTTTTATTTATTTTAATTTAAAGAGAGATTTAGCCCCATTTGTTTTTTTACGGTGAGAAAACACTTTTATAAAAATTTGATATTTATTTTAAAAATTATTTTTTTATATTTTTTAGATTGTTTTGATATATTGATATTAAAAATAAATTTTTAAAAATATTATATTAATATATTTTTAAATAAAAAATTAATCGTTGATGGCAATATTGAGAGAAAGAGAGTGGTGAAGAGAGAATGAACGACAACTGTTAACCAGTGGAAGAGTTCTGTCAATTTTGGCTTCTTCTATGTAATAGAAAGCCTACAACTCTAGCTGGTATTGTACGGCTCTGATTCTCTCAGAGTTTCAGTCTGAGACTAATAAAATGTCCGATTAGAACAATATTTTATTACAATGAAATAGAATATCGAGGTGGGTAATAGAGTGAGTTTAAGGAGATTATCCACTATGTAATGGGTTATTGACACGTGGAGAATATTTGACCGCTGATCTACCTTGGCCAATCATATTGTAGGATTCAGTGACAGCTTGGCAGAGACAGCCAATCAATGTCTCGACGAAGTTAAGGTATAAGGAAATCTAGAAAAGCGGTTCTTGTCTGAATTGACAAGATGTGTTCACATTTTACTGATATTATTATGGCAAAATTTTAGGATTTCCTTCGCATTGTGTCGAGGAAAGACTGGATAATCAGACTGACTCGGAGAGCTGTGGTTTTGTCATTCATCTTCTTTTTAGGGTTCTCTACGAGTAACTTAATGGAGTTATTCGTTGATTTGACTGTTTAATTGCCTTACCATCAATCTTTGTTATAATAAGGATTTTTTAAAGGGTTTTTTTATATAAATATATTAAAATAATATTGTTTTTAATTTTTAAAATAATATATCAAAAAGATTTTAAAAAATAAAAAATAATTTAAAGTAAAAACAAATTAATTTTTTTTAGAACAATATTTTTAACACAATAACAAACATATTCTTAATCTTTTATCCTTACATCTTAAATTTACGATGGTTTTCTAGAAAGGTAGAGAGATATATGTAAACGATAAAGCATTAGTAACCTCACATGAAATAATGTATAAAAACCAAATTTTATATAAAAATTGGATTTCAATCTACTTTCTTTTTTCATGGATCATAAGGAGTTGGACTTGCTTTTTTCACGGTAATTTGTCCAAAGAAAGAGTTAATATGAATAATATTATCTCTAGTTGTTTGTTCTTGTTTTGAAATAATTCTACTTTTTATTGTTGAAACAAAGCCTTTTTTTTAACTAAAAAAAAAAGTTTTTCCAATATATAAGCAATACAAAAGTGTTTGAACATGGTAATTCTTCTTCTTCTTAGTTGACCAAATTACATGTAGTAGACTAAAGTTGTTCATACATATGCTACCATTGATAGAGTCATTGGCCAATTATATGTTTTTACGTCATCATATTTGAATTCTTTTGTTAATAGTAATTATTAATCACTGAAGTTATTGCATTCTTGTCAGCTGATAAACTCCAAGTTGTAATTATATATATAAAATGCCTATATTTTGTGAGAAGTCTAGTAGTTGCACAAGTTTAGGATATGTTTGAGGTAGTTTAACATAAGCATTTGATTATTTTTTTCAATCCTTATATCAAAATTATCATAAAACAATTAAAAAAACATCAATTTTTTATTTTTTTATTTAAAAACAAAAACACTTATAAACACAATATTACCCAAATACAGATTTATGAAGCCGCCATGTGGGAAAAAAATACATGTTAGAGATATCAGAAGTTTACAAGCATGTTATATGCGTTAATGTGGCATATGAAATGTCATATCAATTGCGTTACAAAGCTTTTCTTGTGCTAAGTGTGGCGTTAGTAATAAGCAAGTGTTTGTAAGAATTGTCAACACGTGTGTTTACTTACTTGAAAGAACATTGCTAATTTTATTAAATAATTAATCCTTCCTATTACTATCTTGGGATAGTTGAAGAGCATAAGGAAAAGGGTTACCATGATAAATACAAAAAATAAAAAAGAAGGAAGGAGTAGTTTTCAATTTTATTTTAATTGTCAATATTATGTGCTTGGTAAAAAGTTATCTGTCCTCATTTTTATTTATTGTTTTTTACAAAAAGCATAGAATAATGTGTATTTCATGTGTTTGGTTAGAGGTTATAGATGAAAAGCTTTAATAATAAAATAGTAGCTAAATATACTTCATTGTTTGAGGATTAGAGGAGATTTTTAAAATTTATGAACACTACAATTCTCTTCCATTTCAAATAACATCTCTATTTCAGTGGTGAGATTAATGTTTTTGTTTCTCTTTTTCTATTTTTTTATCAATATTATATATAAAATTAAAAGACATCAGTGTTTTATTATGGATTGATCACAGTGCAATTCACTATAAAATAATTGATGCATCCCTTAAAAAACCAAATAATTAAACAAACACTCAGGGTTAATTTTATATTTTCATATCTTTATTGTGCAATGCAATTATTTCTATGTCCTTGAAAAAAGAAAAAAAAACAACTAATGTCTAGGGTTTTTTTTGAAATTTCATATTTTTTTGTATAATGGAATTATCCTGCCTTTGAGACCAACTTTTTTTTATCCAAGATAGAGGGGTATTTTTGGTTTTTTGACCTTTATGTTTTGCAATTATTATGTGGGTCAAAAGTGTTACGATCTTTCTATAAATAAATAAAAAAATAGCTGGTGCGTGCTCTGCGATCCGGCCCTCCCTTTTTATTCCTAACCTTGAAAGTCTTAGTGAAACATATAGTTATAATAATGAAATATTATCTCTAGTTTTGCAAATTAATTTCATAACATCAATTAAATATTCTGATAAGGTAAAGTTATTTAGGATGGAGAATTTTACATAATGAAGCCTCCTTCTGCCTGAGTAGTGCATTTCTATGGTATATATGAGCATCAATTCTACAATCCATTGAAGCAAAAGAACTAACCTTCTTGAAACCCTCTTGCAGATAATTGTGAGTGAATGTAAGTCCACTATGAATTATTCACACGATTACGCACTTAGTTATCATTAAACTTTGTTTTTGGTGCTTTGCATTTTCTTAATTAGATTCTTCCACAGCTTTCCAATGCACATTTTGATGACTTTTTTAATTTTATTTTTCTTGATGGAAATGTTGACATGATTGCAGTGTCAAATCAACAATTGAGAGGTACAAAAAGGCATCTGCAGATTCTTCAAACACTGGGTCTGTTTCTGAAGCCAATGCTCAGGTACTATATATCAGCTCTAACTAACAATTTGTACTCATAATATCTATTAGATGGAGTTCAAGCATAATATTCCTCCCAATAATTTATTGCCAATATATATAGTGCTATGCTACCACTTCATTCACTCTTTCTTGATAACCCCAGCTTGTATAAAATCTATTAGATACCTCTAAGTTTTTACCTTACCTTTCTCACTAGTGTCTGACATGACACTAGTGTTCACATGGATTAGCATCTCGGAGTTGAGGGTTGTCTGGCTTCTTCGAAGATCCAGGGTTTTCAAGAGGGGTTGTACATTGGGAGGCCCGTGGTTATAAACCTACTGTGTAAATGGTTTGATAAATAATGATTCATCAGATTTGAGTAATAGTCTTTTAATTTCTTTGTAAATGTTGTCTATGTTTTTTCCAGTCCTCCCTACACACACTCTGATAATTATAACCAATTTTGTTTCGCTTCCTCCTTTCGCTATGCTCCTACTGAATTTATTTCCAGTTTGATTCAGTATTATATGCATGTTTACAAGAAAATAGAAGGGGGGAATCTACATCACTGAGATTTTCTACCTGTATTTTATCAACTGATCTAATATGAACTTGAGGCTCTTAATTTTGTTATATATAATGTTTTATTGCCTTTTGTTCTTGCATCTCAGTACTACCAGCAAGAAGCTGCCAAGCTGCGTTCCCAAATTGGTAATTTGCAGAATTCAAACAGGTCAGAGCCTGTTTGATATTGATCTATTTGTCAGATGATATCGTTTTCTCTTCCAAACTCCGCTTAAGTATAAATTATATTTCAGGCATATGCTGGGTGAAGCGCTTAGTTCATTGAGTGTGAAGGAACTTAAGAGTTTGGAAATACGACTTGAGAAAGGAATAAGCAGAATTCGTTCCAAAAAGGTTTTGATACTAGTACCGAATTGATACTATCACATTTTTTTGTTTTACTTGGATATCACATTTCCATGTATGGCCATTAACAAGTTTTGTGTTCATACTTTCCTGCTATGTTTCTAAAAAATTCCTCCCGCAAACCTTGCCAGAATGAGCTGTTGTTTGCAGAAATCGAGTATATGCAGAAGAGGGTAATGCTTCTTATGTTATCATATTCCCCATTTATTTAATATTTATTGTTTTCTGGTGGAGTATATTCTATATGATTGTTATATATTCTGAGGTAAAAGTCATCTAGTGTTTATTAAATAATGATTCTATGGTCAACTTATTCCTTCCTGTTTTCACTCCGAGATTTTCCTTTGATTCCTTGAATGAAAATGCACATTACAGGAGGTTGACTTGCACAACAATAACCAGCTTCTCCGAGCAAAGGTCTTTCTTCTATCTATCTATTTATCCATCTCGAGTGAGGGCAAGGATGCGTGCGTGTGCATGAATGAAGATCTCTATGTCTTATATCGTTAGTGAGCTGTTTATAATTTAGAAATATGAGGCTTATCTCGATAGTGCAGATTTCAGAGAATGAAAGAAAGCGTCAGAGCATGAATTTGATGCCAGGAGGAGCAGACTTTGAGATCGTGCAGTCTCAACCATATGACTCTCGGAACTATTCTCAAGTGAATGGATTACAGCCTGCAAGTCATTACTCACATCAAGATCAGATGGCCCTTCAGTTAGTGTAAGTATCTCCTTTGTAACGAATAATAGGTTTTCATTAACCGGACAACCAGATTTAGTGTTGTGCTTTCATAAAATACAATTAATTACTTTAATTTGGAGATGTTCCAAAAGTTGCAACTGCATGGTTCATGGGCTCTAATTTCTTGGAAGTATATAACCGATGCTATGTCTTTTCATTCTCATAATTACTTAGTCCCTTATAGATGATTATTTGCAGATTCTTATGACCATTTTCCCATTGAGATTATAAGATTTTGACATCGAATAGTTGGACTAGGAGTAAAGAGCTGTTGCTGTTAATTAGCACCCCAAAGGAAATATTACATACCTCTGAACCAATTGAATGGCCGACCTAGGTTTACTGAAATGTTTAGCTGTAAGAAGGTTAAGTGTTATCAGATTCCCCAAGTGAGAAGTACATGTTTCTTAGCATACTTTATGTTTCACGCACCTTGATTTTTCAAACTTTGTTTATCGATTTCTGAACTAAAGTGACTACATTATAGAACTTGAACCTAAAATTACTCTCCTCACTATAGGTGAAATCAGATTACTTGAAAATACTACTAAAAAAAATTATGGCGTTTGCTGGTATTTCTAACATCTTTTCTGCTAATTTTGTATTAATTTTCTCCTAGATGAACTTTTTTTATGTACAAAGGTTTCATTACTCATGCAATGGTGTACTAATGCTTGAGGAGTTCCAAGTAACTTTGCTGTCTCATGTAGAGAAGAGAGCTGAAGTTCACTATGGTTTAACTTCTACTACACTGCTTGATATTGCCATGAACTCTGACATCATTTGGCTTGATCTTGTTCTAAAATCTAAATAAAATAATTCTCTCTTAATATATATCTTCTTAACCCTTTGCATATGATTAAGTGGTCTTTGATAGGATATCATTAAAACCTCGCATAAAAGCTACCATTTCATAAATTTCAAACTCCTCGACGCATTTTCTGGTGATTCCATTGCTGATTATTGTTTAAAGACATCATTATTCCAATTAGTACATGTATAATAATTTCCTCTGTTGTTGGTGCAGTTAATAATCTCCAAGTGCAGCAGTTTCTCGCATTTCCATATTCCATGGAGAGTACCTGGGTTTCCATTGAGCGCAAAAGCTACATGTATGCTAAAAAACCTGAAGTAGCGTAAATCATATTTGTCTGGGTGGGAGGGCCTAGTACTCTTCCTCTATGTATTAACTATCCTGTCCCAGTTAAGACATAAGAAATGTCAGAGAAGGATTTCTTTTCTGTATGTTTCATGAAGGCATTAAGATGCTGTTACAGTTGTGACTAACTTATTATATATGTCTTACTGCTTCATCTTGTGATATTTTCTTGCATGTTAATCTGATTGAAGTGTAGCTTAGACCATTCACCATGACGTTAATGGTGACTAGTAGCTCTCCGTAGTACTGCTATGCCTTCAAAAAATGATGGGTCGGAATTACTATCTGGCTAGTATTGCTGTTTCATTCAATCTCTGCTTAAACCCAAAAATCAGGACTAGTGGATTAGCATACCTCTCACCAGGACAATGCACTAGAGCACATTTTCATCTTCTTCTCATATTTTAAAGGCCTATTGATTTTTGGTGCTAGCTAGATGCAATTTACACCTTGCAAATGTGATTTTGTGCGATATTAGAGAAGAGGAAGAAATTATTTAGTCACTGTTTCATTAATCTAGCTGAAAATAAGACGACCAAGATGGTGTTATGTTCATTATCAGGAATAGGAATAGTACTATGACCGAGGGTGTAAAGTATAATTTTCGAGCATACAAAGTATTTATTATTATTTTCATTTCAATTGCGGATGTATCTTTCCAAACTCGAAACTTAAGGATTGTCAAGAAGGTCGTTTGGCAAGCCCGCAAACTTGCGAGATTGGTGCTGGTTTTGCCTACTCCAGCCCAAACATGATTATAATAACAATGGAGGTCTTCGTTTTTATTGTGGGTGGATCTCTCATTTAGAATTTTTACGTACCAAAGCCATGCAGAAGCTTCAAAATGTCCACATTTTGTTAGCTATTAGTTATGGAATGCCGACGTTCTAGATGAGAGAAGACATACAATTTTATAAAGGATCATGCAAATCTCTATTTAATTAGATTCAAACACTCTCTAATGGCTGTAGCATATACATCCATTGCCTAATGAGGCAGGGAGAAGATGATATCATGATAAACTAAATGTTCCATGGAACGGCATTAGGGATCGACTTGGGTTAGGTATATCTTTAATCCATTTTTCTGTTTTCAACTTCTAAGTAAACTTCTTGCATTTCAAGTACAGAGCAATTATATTAGGCTACAAGTTAAAAGAAGAAGAAAAAAAAAGAAATTCAAGAATGGATGTCAAGCACCAACGGTAACCTCCTTGGTGTTTGCAGAAAACAATACAAAAACAAGAATCATATATATATCCATGAGTATTGTATATGTTGCTAATTGGGACTCTGTTTCGAGTCAAGTTAGAGGAAAAAATTCGTCTCTTTTTATGATCAAAACAGTATGTTTCAATTTCTTTTTCAAAAAAAAATAAAGTTAAAGGTTAGGCATGTTCTTTTTTAAAAAAATTCAAAATTAACCTATAATTTTTATCCTTGTCAGTCCAATATTGCGCGCAACCCGCCCTCTTTCATAGAAAGGGAAAGACTTTTTGTGTTTAGATGGGGAAAAAGGTTTTATATTGAAAACGAGTAACAATCTAATATTATGGTTACTAGAAAATCCTAATTAGTCTTCAAAGTTCTAAGTTAAATGATTGTTTATGCTAAAAAAAAATACTATCACCCTAAAGTATCCTATCTATGATAAGTTGCATTGCTTCTTGTTTTCAATTCATAATAGTCTGTTATGTCTAATATTGGTGGTCTATCTACATGTGTGACAATGAGTCTACTATAATGAGTTAAATTCTAGGTGAACGAGAGGATTTAAAACTATCTATTATAAAGTCTACGTCATCTTTGTAACTCTCGATTACTTAGTGATTTGACATATCTATAACAATTTACTCTGGATCCTTGACTATTAATAGTTTATTAAGGCATGTTAATGAATAATTGAGTGGATTTATATTAAGCTCATTGAACCTAACTAAGATCCTAAGAGGATTTGTTGCTAAATACTTTATTTATGGAACATGAGCCCATAAATAATGCCTTGTTCATGTTCATTTATCTTATAATACTAAGGTTCACTCATATTTTTTGTTGAATGAGAATTTTGCATCCTATCCTAAAATATTCAAACAGTAACAGTTGTGAATTGATCTACTTGGTGATAGGATTTAGTGGCACTAATGTTTTAGACCTACTAAGAAAAATTAATACACTTGATTGTCACTTAGATATCCTTGATGGATAATAGACTTGAAGGCTTGAAATTTTGAAAGGAAGACACGTTTTGAAAATAAAAGAGACTGGGGCATTTCTCCTTAATAATAATTAAAATAATATCTCATTATAAGTCTATTTATCTCAAATATTATGAGTGAGTGAATAATAAAATATTTATTTTTTGATATGTATTTTTTTAATGAAAAGTTTTTAAAAGTTGTTTTGGAATGCTACACATTAAAACTTTTTTTTTTAGCTCAAATCTTAATAGGTTTTATAAATAAGTTATAAACCCAATATAAAAACATGCAATGCAATGTGATAAATATTTTTTTTGTTTTTCTTTCTTTTTTTAGAATTAAAGACATGCAAATGTAAAATGAGATCATGGAAATAACATGTTAATTACAAAACTTTTATAGACAATGAGTGTGTGTGTGTGGCCAAAATACATGGAATTTGAAATACATTTTTTGCATGATCATGAAAACAAGGATAACTACAACAAGCATAAAAAATACAAGATCACTATTTAATCCTAAGAATAAAAGATCTCAAGTAATATTATTAATTCATGCTTCGTCCAAGCAAGCAAAACCACGTGTCATGATTTTTTTCATTCATAATCAAGGAAGTATGCAACATTAAAAAAACAAAAAATCTCAAAACCCTAACTTTTATAATTCGAAGTCAATGTTACAAATGAACCTAAAAACACAAGTTTTGGTTTTCCTTTAATGCATTTTTTTAAAACCAAACTTATAACATTTATTCTCTTTTAAAAAAAATTAAAAAATAAAAGGCATGCAACACCTAAATTAAAACACAAATTAACTCTAAAAATCCAAACTTTAGATTTCCATCCATGTATTTTTCTATGTGAAACCAAACACATATTTATCCATTTAGTTTTTTTAATTTTTTTATGATCAAAACACACCATATCCAAATCAAACCTAACTAAGCCTGTAAATACCATTATTTACTTGTGTTCATGAATCTTAAAATAAAATATATATATTATTTTTCACATTTTGCACAAAAATCATAAAAGAAAAAAAAAGAGGGATTTAGTAGAGTGGAGAGGTTTTATGGATGTCCTTGGTGACTGTCACAGTGGTTGGCTTGTGGTACAGAGGTATTTTGAGTGGTTTTGTCTTGTTAGGCTAAGATTTCTTATATCTCTTTGGTCATGTCTTTTTTTCTCTACTTCTTTCATTCTTTTCCTCCTCTCTTGCTTCTTTATCCTTTATGGAACTCTCTAGTTTGAAATGATTTAGTTTAGTGACCAAAAAAACAAGCTTTCTTTCTTCTTCACAATTCAATTTTGTTTAATTTAGGTTTGTTTTCTCTCTACTTCTTTTTTTTTTCTCCTCTCACTCCTATATACCTTCTAGACAAGTCGTTTTAAACTTAAACCTTCTTCTCCATTATATCTCTTAAATTTAAGTCCTTCTCTCTCTAGGCTTCTTCCATTTCTTTCTCATCATGCCCCTTTATTCATATGTAGGGAGGAAGGTTCTAGAACCTTTCTAGGAAGAACAAGTCCATTCATTGATCTACTTGGGTCAATCTTGTCCATCAAACATTGTTGTTCACTTTGTATAACATACTCGGATTACCTCCTCTGACACGTATTTTTCACCACTATAAAGAGGCAATAAAGTGGATCTTTGGCTAAAAATAAAGTACAAGTGTAAGGAAAGAGAATGACATGTTTTTTTATCATTAATGTCAAAGTGAGAGAAAGAAATAGTGGTCCATAGTAGCTTTAAAAACACCTATAAAAAGGAGAAAAAATTGATAAATAAAAGCATGTATGCATGAGGGATATGATTGCCCCTCACAATGCTTTTAAAACGACATTATTCCTCTAATTAACATATTGTTTCCTTCATAAACGGTGCTACACACCGTTTTTTAAATGGGCAATTTTCTTTTTTCTTTCTTTTGTAAATATTATTTTATTTTTATTCTTTTTTTGTTATCAATTTAATCCTTATACTTCTAATTCCTTTTTATTCGGTCAAATTGGATTGATTTTCCTAGATCTTTTTCAATTAACCCCTGATGATATTCAAAAGTGTCCTTCAATGTTGGCATCTTTTATACTTCAATCTTTGGATTTCTAATTTGTGTAATTTTTGCCACATTAACCCTAAATCTCAATTTGTTTCTTTAATTAAACACCTAATTAAATCAATTGGGTCCTTAAATTCTAGGGTGTATTCCATTTTAATCGTTGGTCCTTTAATTTGTTTTCAAATTGACTCCAAATCTTAATTGTTGTGTTCAATTACACCCCTGATTAAATTAATAAGATCCCCAAATTTGAGTGCCTCTTCCATTGTAATCGTGTAACATATGCAATTCTATAAAATAAAATTCTAATTTAAGCTTTTTTTCCATCATAATTTCTTTAGAGTTTGGAATGCCTACATTAAGAAGAGGTTTAAATCCAAAGATACTTTTATTTATGCATCCAACATGGTATAACTTAATATTACAAGCTAAGTGGGGGATTGTTATAATAGCTTGAATATTAGATAAAAAAAAAACAAAGAGAACTCTATCCTATATTAGAAAGGAAAGAGGTTTTGTTGTACTTTATAAAATGAGACACCAAATCAATAGATTTGAATGTTGGAGTGAAGATTTGGAGAGAAAGCTAAATTTTATATATATGATGGCATTTGGGCACTTGTCATTATGAAAAATAATCAATTTTATTTTCAGAATTAATTTAATTTAATTAATTAATTTTTTAAATTAATTAATTAATTATGCATAATACCTCCTACCAAGTTATTCTTTTAATTTGACAAAAAGTTGCATTTTGAATTCTATAGACATATTGTTCTGTAGAAGTGTGCCTTTTAAATTCTACACACTCTATAGAGATGTGTCTTTAAATTTCTACAGATACATTGGTTTAAAAGGGTATTATTTTCCGTATAAATATCAGTTTGATATTGACAAAAAATAATTAGAAAAGAATCTTCTTCTCTTTTTATTTTTTGTCTACAAACTCTTTGTTTATGTTCATCAGAAACAAAACAAAAATTCTTAAGAAATTTATAGAAGTTGATGTCTATAAGTTTCAAGGCTTTGTTGTATCTTGAATGTATATTGATTTAACCCTGCTACAAACATAGTAGAGGCAATTAATACCTTAAAGATAGTGTGATCTTCACGCCTCAAAACCTTCTTTGCTACTGCTCTAACAAATTCAACATAGAATATATTATGAATTCGGCATACTATGCTAGGAGAAGCAAGATAATATTCTGATGAGAGAATAGTTGTTCAAGTAGTCATTACTGCCAATGATAAAGGAATACAAGCACTTATTCAGATAATTAGTAGATAATTTATTTCCTTGTATATTTATTATCTGTGAGATGACAACTTTGTGATTTTGCAGCTGCTTGTTTAATTCGACATTGATACCCTACAAATAGATCAATTTCTTTTCGTTAACAAGTTACAAAAAATATAGATGTGCACAAATGTCATCAAATTATTGGTTTCTTCCCAGATTCATATCGAATTCCAGCTGAACCGGATGCATAATTTACACCTTAGAGTATTTCTAAGCCACTAACAGTCAGAAAGGAAGGGATGAAATTTTCAAACCCAAAAAGTTCACCTATATCAAGAAATTGTGTGTGCTCTTTATTAGAATGATTTTTCTTGTAATTAAATAAAATCCATAAAGTCATTAAAACTTTACAAAAAAAAATAGGTTTTTCATGGCTAGGTTTATGCATAGTGGTGTGACTAGGCTTGAATGCGAGTTCTTGAGTTTTTTCACAAAACAAGTCCCAGGAACCCTTGGATGCTTAAGTTAACACATGTAAAGGAGTGTAGTAAGAAAGAAATGAATGGAAGAGAAATTCATATATGAAGAGAAAGAGTATATGGTCTTGGTCTTGGATGGCTTTTATGACCTTTAGTCGGCTTTTATTGCTTTTGGTTATTTTTTATGGCCTAGAATGACATTACTGGCTTTGTGTGGTTGTATGTTGGACTGGCTTTGTTGGAATTTTTCTGGTTTACTTGCCTTGGTGATTAGGCGTATTTATACACTAAGGCCTTGAAATTTCTTCAATAAAAAGGAAAGTATATCAATGGTGGGGAAATTGTTGCTCAACCCTGGTTGTAAAGGTGGTCATCCAATGGAGGAAAAAATGGTGCTTTGTTAGTGTTATCTATGCTTTTAGTAAATGAAAAACTAGTGGCTAGTCATAGTTGCTCGTTGGTTGATGTGTCTGCTATGGTTGTTGTGTCATGTACATTATTAGTGGAAATGTTGGTGATGGGTAGTGCCATTGATGTAAAAAATAATGTTTTCTTTGTATGAAAAAGCTTGTGTGTGCATAGAAAATTATGTGCATGAAAAGTTTGTATGTGCAACTCATGAATCTAGGCTAGAGTTTCGAGTTGGATCTAAACGGCTGGAAATTTTTTTTCTTTTTTCCTGTATCATCATATATTTAACAAACATATAAAGGGTATTACTCTTTTACTATATTGATCACTTTAGATGTAGAGACATTACACTATGAATTGTGGTAGTGTAGTGACAATTTTGTCTTTTGAAAAGAATTTTGGTTGCCTTGGTTTTTTTGGTAATTTTATTTTTTCAAAACATCAATTGGTCATTAAAGGATTGATAGGGGTTACTCTTGTCTTTTCAATTTTCTGAAAACAATTATTTTCGGAATCTTGAGGGGTGTTTTGGACTTTTCGCTCTGATTCATTAATTTTTAAATCAAAGAACAATTAGCGTGTAAGATGCATTTGCGACCTTATGGTAGCATGTACGATGTATCCTCGTGACCAAATATGTTGTTTCGTTGTATCATTAGAAGCGCATCTCGCCCTCTTCTACATGGTGTGGCGCATGGTGGTGGTCGATGGATGTCTTTTTGCTGGTAGTCATTTCTCTTTTTTTCCTTCCTGCTTTTTTCTCTCTCCTAGCAAAAGTGCACACCTATCCTATTTTGTTTTCGTTTCTAATTTTAGTCCTTAGGTTTTTTATTGCTTATTTTAGTCCTTGATCATTTTAGAAAAGTTTTTTATGTTTTTAATTTCATTCTTGAATTACAATTTGTCATGAATTATTGTTTCCGATTCGGTCTTTATTATTTTAATTTCTTATTTTTTCCTTGACTCTTTTTTAAAAGTTTTGTTTTCAATTTCATCATTTAATCAAAATTTATGTTATTTTTTTTTCAATTTAGCTCTCATTATTTTGATTTCTTTTTCCCTTTGTTAAAGTTTTTTTGTTCTTTTCAATTTAACACTCTAATGTTAATTTTTTTGATGCCCTCAAATTTATTTTTTATTTTGATTCTTAGATTTTTGATGGCCTTATTATTATTTTAATTATAATTTTTTGTGTTATATATTTTTTTCTTAGGTTTCATTGTTTGGCGTTTGATTTGTTAAAGATTGGGTTTTGTGGTTTTTTTATTTATTGTGCTTTCAATTTAATGACATGGATTATAAATTTGAAAAGTTGAAATGGCTAAAGATTCCTTTTAAGCGAGCGTTTGGAAACGCGGGCCAACCCGCGTTTCCAAAAAATTCAAACCGCGTTTCCAAAAAATTCAAAAAAATGTTTTTTGCTTAAATTTAATTATTTTTTTATGTTTTTGATCGTTTTGATGCGCTGATCTTAAAAATAATTTTTTTAAATGAAAAAAGTATAATTTTGATGCATTTCGGAATGAAAAACAACCACAACCATACTCACAAACATAAGCTTAAGAGTTATAGGAGAGATGGCATGGACACGAAACAAATTAATTTAATAAAGAATCACCTGAACTAGTACAGTAGAATGCTTTTGCGATAGTTTTCTACTTTTGGGCACATATTAATGTTGGAATCTGTTTTTTTTAATGCACATATCAAATAGAAGGGTTTTATTTATTTTTAGATAACATTTAATTTGATGCGATATAATCATTTTTACTAAATTATTTTAATTATTACTGTTCATATCTGTACTTTTCCCGTTAGTCTAGCCTATGTCTTGCGGAAATAAAAGTTTACCCTCTAATTCCATGGGTTGAAGTTTAATAATTTCCGAGAGATGTTTAGAGTACGAATGAACTTTCTCTTTTTTTTTTCTTTTTTTTATTTTTTTTTTAAAGGCAGGAATTCAATAAAAGCCAACAGCAAAAAGTAATAAGAAACAAAACAAGAAGGAGCTGTAAAAAATACAGAGCAAGCAAACAAAATAATAATAATAATAATAATAAGCTACCTAAACTGAAGACTCCAAAAACCACAGATTATTACCAATAATAATAATAATAAAACCGTAGATCCTAAGCCAAAATAATGGGAAGATGTAATATGGCAGAATCATGACTGAAGATCATAAATAACCTTAGAAAACAGAGACAACCACATATCCTAAACCAAAATAAAGGGAAGATGTAGGATAGCTTCAAGAACCTAAACAAGAAGCAACCAAGAGAAGCTTGAAGGCAAACCTCAAAGCACAAATTAGAAAAGCAATCAGAGGTAGCAAAGGCAATGCCTAAAGAGGGAACAATGACTTGATGGCATGCAGTGACAAAACTTCATGCGAAGCAGCAGCCATACCACCAAATCAGAGCCAGGAAGGCTATGGCACATAACACTTTGCGACAAAGCAAACTCAACAATACAGACTAACACAAACAGGAAAAGATCTCATAGCACAAGTAACCATGGAACCACCTACATAATTAGAGGTGGATATCAATTCGATAAAATCACATCACCTTTACGAGCCTTCAAGAATTCTTCTAGAACTCATTTACTCTGATATCCATATAGGAGCATAGAATGAAGAAATAATACAGCCAAAGATAGAGGCTAACCACACCCTTCAAGAGAGAGAGTTTGAATGTTCAAGATCTGAACCATATGGATACAGAAAAATTGAGGAAAACAAAACCATACACAACTAGAACCTCCTAGAGAGGCTTTTGGAGGGGAGGAAACGTCATATTAGATTAAATCACTCTTAGAGTAGGCTTAAATTCAAAAACCATATAAATTTTGAGTATGTTCTTGTGATTGATAGTGCTTGTCTTTATATTTTTCTATTTACCAATTAGTTTGAGATTTTAAGGTTATTTATGTTATACTAGCTTTGTCTCAAACTCAACTTACCCAAAAACCTAGCACAACCATTTTCTCTCATCAACATTGGTTTGGCACATAATATAATGCATACATGGCATCCAATCATTCATAAAATATTCTCATACCACTCTTTTTTACTAGTTAAACATTTTTCCTACCGCCAATAAAGAATAAGATTTTCATGAAGGCGAGCTATATAAGGGATGCCATCCTACGATGATGAGCTACACTTCTTCGTCTTCCCATGTAAGTTACTAAATTAGGTGTTTAAATACCCAACAATATAAGTAAAGGGAACTAACTCTCTATTTACCCAAAAGATCCCTGCGTTTTTCTTGTTGTTTCTATACCATTAAACTATTTCTCTAAACTGATATAGGCACCAAAGAGTCCCCTCAACATATAGAGACTTTGTTTTGCAGGTTACGATCTAGCAAGAACAGCCAAATCCATTGTCAGCTGTGAAAAAGTTTAGCGAAACCCTTTGAAGTTTTTATATGACTTCTAGTTGAACTTGACTAGATTTGAATAACCTAAAATTGCCCTATAGGCATCTCTATAATTTCTATCATGAGATGTAATACATCATGTGAAGAAACAGATTGGATGTTTTATTTGGCTAAAGTTAAATAAATGATAGTTGAGTACTTGTGTGAGGCTTACCTATGCAATCAATCCAAGAAGAAACTGCAATGTGAATCCATGAATTTTTAGGTTTTTTCTCTTTTTTTTTTCAATCACTCTCTTTTCTCCTAATAGGAAAAGGTATAAGTTTAAGCTATATATGGGTCATGATAGAAAGGGTTTTTTTCTCTCTGGTTTTTTTTTTCAATCTCTCTCTCTCTTTCTAGCAAGGCTATTAGACCTAGTATCCTTGAGCTCATCTAAGCGCTGAGCCCAAGCATATATGGGTCTAGCAAAACTACCACACCTGGTATCCTTTGACTCAACCTAGCATTGCTTTTCCCTCTAATCAAGTTATAAATATTTTTTCTCTGATAAAGTTAGAGATATTTGAAATTATTATTGCAAAATTACATTTTAACCCTTCTTTTCCTTAAAAAGACAAAACTCATGGGCTATAAATACACCATGAATCCTTCAAACAAGAGAGTCAAAATCTTCATTCTCTAATGCATATTTATTTTAGAGTCTTTCAAAAATATGATTGCCTTTTCTCTCAAAATGTTACTTAGTTAAACATCGGAGAATCCCTAAATTCATAAAAAAAACCTTTTGCAGGTATCAAGCACCAGCTATCAGCCACTTTGGCTAGGAAAAATAGATCAGATTGCTAAAACTAAGAGATTAACCAATTATCCAAGATATAAGCCTTGCCCCCAAACTACTTGGATTTTTTTGGACATCATCACTAGCGTTGTTTGTTGGAACCTGTTCAAAAAGTCATCAATTGTTCTTCCATAACTAGTTATTGACATCCCTAATCATTATCAAAGGCAGATAATCAAGAAACACCTAGAATATGACACATCATGGACCTCCCTATAGTCACTAGCATATCTGCTCCATCAAAGCTTCAACACTCTTTAATACGGAGTAGAAAATGC
Organism: Populus x sibirica; assembly: GCA_019202695.1. Lineage (NCBI taxonomy): Eukaryota > Viridiplantae > Streptophyta > Magnoliopsida > Malpighiales > Salicaceae > Populus > Populus x sibirica. The sequence continues at coordinate 1,526,661 of JAGMVL010000702.1, read as the reverse complement.
TACATGGTAATTTAATCATCCTAAGTCAGAGCATGATTTCTTCTACTTGCTCATAGACTTAGTGAGACGAGCAAATATAGACTATGTGTTTGTCAACTTTACAAAATACAGTTAAAGTCTCGAGGTTTTGAAAAGCTTCCACCAAGTACAAGTGGGATATTGGTTCAAACCATTGAACATGTGAAATATTTTTAGCAACTATCCAAGGGAAAAGGAATAGTCTTTTTCACATCAGGCATTCTGGTCAAATGAAAATTTACCATAGCCAATGAGCCAATGAAAATAAAAATGTAAGTTTCTTATATATGAATGACTTATTCAAAATAACATTTTTTATTTCTTCACCAAATGATGCCTAACATCCCCATGACCTTCCAGAGATGGGATGGACTCAGTCTTCCTAGTATGATAGCGTGATTTACCTTAGAAGGGATCAATGCCTCCCTAATGCTATGATATAATTTACCTTAGAAGGGATTGATATGGTCTTCCTAGTGTGATCGCATATTTCTCCAAGAATGTGATAGACATTGTCTCGACAATGAGGATGGATATGGTCCCCTAGGCGAATAATCCCATGACCTTCCAAGGATAGGGATGAAATTAGTCTCTCTAGTGCGATTGCATAATTTACCTTGAAATAGATCAATGTCTCCCAAGTGATATGACATAATTTACCTTAGAATGGATTAACATGGTCTCTCAAGTGTAATCGCACATTTTCTCAAGAATGAGATAGACATTGCCTAAAAAATAGGGATGGATATGATCCTCCTAGGGCAATAACCCCATAACTTTTTAAGGATGGGATGGACTCAGTCTTTCTAATACGACTGCATAATTTACCTTGAAAATGATCAACATCTCGCTAGTGTTATGATATAATTTACCTTGGAAAGAATTAGCATGGTCTTCCTAGTATGATCACATATTTATCCGAGAATAGAATAGTAGACATTGCCTAAGCAATAGAGATGGACTCCGTCTACCTATTAAAATTAAAGATACAAATTATCTAAGCTAGTAGTAGTGATGAAAAATATATTCAATTTATGTATTATAAAGATTTTTGTATGTCGTTGCTGCTACTATTATCAAAGCTCGAACCCTAAAGAAAAGAAGCAAAAGCTTTTCAGAAAAGAAAGATAATAAAATGAAGAGAGAAAGCACCTCACGAAAGCGTCACCAAAAAGAAGGCTTCACACTACAATTTACATAAAATTGATGCTCACTCAGGTCAGGTGTTGGTCACACTATGGTTGGTGCTAGATTACATAAGATTTTTACTTGATTTGGCACAATAAATGCTCTTCATTCACATGGAAAGCGAATCAAGATACCATAGTTAGTGATCTAATCTCTTACACAAAGAGTAAGGATAGTTGTGGCTATCCATCATCACTCTGGCAGCCACTTAATGATACCGTCTTATGAGCAGCACATCGGAGGAGGGTTGCCTTTTCTTGTCTGCCGGCAGCCACTTAATGATATCGTTCTTAATTAACCCAGCGAAAATGCAGACCCACTATATGTCTCTCTTTAGTCCTCACAGCCTAACAGCTCCTTTACCCGCCAAAAATTGTGCCTCAAGAAGCAACCTTTATCTTCTACCATCCATCTTTAATGCCTCGTTTTGCGAAACTTGCCCTAAAAAAGCTTGAATCATCTACGCATTTTGAAGTTAGCTACATCATCAACATTATCTGATATACCAAGAAGCAAAGATACTTCAGAATTTCTCATATATTATTATTCAGCATTTATGCAATATAATAATTTATCCGTAAACACTGAATACTTCTGAAATGTTTCCAAAATAATCCTCTTTTTTTTCCAGAAATTTGAGGATAATTATAAATGATTAATATTTTTGACAGGGTTAAAAAAACAATTACTTTTATTTATGCATTATCTATTTTAGTTTTTAATTTTTTAAAATTAATTTTTCCTGGACTCAAATGAGTATAATAATATTTCAAATAAGATTAGGGTATTTTTATACATGATTTTTAATTATATCATGAATAATAATATATCAACCCAATATGTATAATTTAAAATAAAATTATGTTCCAAACATATTCCGTAACAATAGTAGTTTTTTATTGTTTATGAAATTTTTAAAAGGTAATTACTTTTTTAACTTAATAAAATACAATGTTGAAAAAAGTTTTGTTTAATTATATTTTGGAAGTAAGAAAATATATTGAGTAAAAAAAAGTTTTCATGAGTGGTCTAGGCTGCTTCAAATCGATGGATGGGGCGATCTTTGTGAATTATTATTATTTTTTAAGTATTGTGATAATAATAATTTTTTAAAATATTTTTTATTATAAAATATATTAAAATAATATTTTTTATTATTTTTTAAAGTTTATTTTTAATATAGATTTATAAAAACGATGTAAAAATATAAAAAAATTAAAAAAATTAATTTTTTTTTTAAACACAAAAATAAAAGGTTTTTAAGAGTTGACACCACACATCTCAAGAAATTTCAATCTTCATGAACGATTGCCGAAGCCTCTATATATTCAACCTATCATAAATTCTTTCATAACCTCCGCATTCCAGTCCTCTCCGTGTAGATTTCGGCCCCAAGCTACCTCAGTCAATCATAACACATTCTTGCATTTGCTAGCACACGTACGTATTTTCTCTGAAATCGACAGAATCTCGTTGAAATCACCTAATACCATTGAAGGAGAAGATATGGATTTGAGCTAGAAGTCTAATATCATGCTCAAAACACTCTCTTCTTTAGCTGGTCTTTTGGATTGACATAAACCACAGTACATAACCATGATGATCCCCCTCCATCATCCACTGTTACATGAACATTGTCACGACCCGAATCCCGGGTCCGTGACCGGCAACGCAGGAGCGGTGGCGGAAGGACACCCCTCCCGCGCTAAGCCTCAAAACGAACATATCAAAAGAATAATTTATTCAAAAATACGCAGCGTTTCATAATCTTCAAAATATTATATTATTCAAAACTGATGAAACCAAAAGATAGTTTAAAACTCCTCATAAGTAATTAAAACCAAAAACAATAATAAATAAATACTCATTACATTGTCAAAATCCAAACTTAATTAAAACAAAGTAATAGTGAAGCGTCTAAGACATCGAATCAAAACAGCCTTGAAAAATAAGCAAGGCATACCGACCCAAAACCGAAGAAGCAGGAACACACAACAAAGTCCAACTGCTATCGAAACTAAGAACCTGAAATAATATTAAGAATGAGGGGTGAGTTCAACCAACTCGGTGAGGGAATAATATTTAATATACATTTCAGATATTAATAGTTGCAAGATGATTTATCTTGATATACATATACATATACATATACATACTAAACATATTATCATAACGTAGTGGAAATTTATCCTCATATACATATACATATACATATACATACTAAACATATTATCATAACGTAGTGGAAATTTATCCTCATATACATATACATATACATATACATACACATACTAAACATATTATCATAAAGTAGTGGAAATTTATCTTCATATACATATACAGATACAGATACATACTAAACATATTATCATATAGTAGTGGAAATTTATCTTCATATACATATACATATACATACTAAACGTATTATCATAACGTAGTGGAATACATGTCGAGATCGATGACACCCGAAGGTGACCAGATGACACCCGAAGGTGACCGATGACACCCGAAGGTGACCGGACCAGATGACACCCGAAGGTGACCGAGATGACACCCGAAGGTGACCACTTGTGGGATGATCGGTCGCCACGAGCTGATGCCTCTCTCACCAGCTAGGTATACGAATACTATGTGCACATAGGCTAACTACTCTCCGTTAGCATGGAGTTACCGACAAGTCCGATATCAAGGCATAATATATATTTACAAAATCATCAGAGAAACGTATATCATATCAAATAGAATCTAGTTTGACAGATTGCGAAGTCCGATATCAAGGCATAATAGATATTTATATAATCATTAGAGAAACGTATATCATATCAAATAGAATCTAGTTCGACAGATTGCGAATGCAAATTCAAGAATAAATGAGTACTCGGAAAATAAACAACATATATAAATATTCAAGAAATTAACTAGTTGTACTCATTGTATAATCAACATACATATTTACTTATCATATATGCATATTAAAGATTATCCCACTCACCCGGAAAATATAGAACTAAAAGGAATGTCAGATGAAAGACCCGAAAAACCTATTGAGGATTGTTAGGAGAACCTACAATAAATATAAGAAATATACTTAAAAGCAACACAAATAAAAGATTCCAATGCATAAATGAAAACCAGGTTTAGTCTCCTAGGTTTAGGGACTAAAATGACAATTTTCCAAAACAGGGGACCAAAACGTAATTTTACCAAAATTGGACCAATCTGGAAAATACATAACTATACTGAATTTTCATCCATAAACCATCCTTAATTCTGTCTAGAACGAACCAGGGACCGAACTGTAATTTTCATAAAGTTCAGGGACTAAAATGTAAATTCCCAAAATTGAGGGACCAAACTGAAAATATTCCAAATCAATTATCAAACTCAGATTCATCATCCTTAACCTCATAATAACACTGTCCAGAATCTCAAAATACAATTAGGGGTCAAATTATAATTTTTCCAAAGTTTAGGGACTAAACTGTAATTTCACAAATTGAGGGACCAAATTGAATTTTCGTCATCTTCAACCTCAAACCCAGAATTTCACAGATTTCCTACTGTCATCTCCTGATTTCTAACACAATTTCACCATTCAAATAAAATCATAACTCAAAATCATCATCTTTACCTCCAATCTCTCAAAATCAACTAATTAACCAATTACCCACAACAATCAAGCCATAACCTTCCAATTAATTCATCAATTAAACTTAAAACACAATATTCAAAACCCTAACATTTATCAAAACAGAAATTAAGGCTTAAAGAACACACATTTATACATAATCTTACCTTTAAACTTATTTCCTCCAATTCTCTTCTCCTTTCCTTATCTTTCCCTCTTTTCTCTTCTTCTTCTTCCTTCTCCCTTCTCTCTCACGGTTTGCTCTAAAAAACACAGCTCCCTCTTTTTGTTCATTTTGTTTTTATTCTTTCTATTTATATTTATCAACTATTTTACAATTACCACAATACCCTTCATTTAATTATACCAACTTTTAATCCTCCAAGGGCTTTATTGCCTTTTACCTACTCATTAAATTTCAAAACATCACAATCTCCCCACCTTATAAAAGTTTCGTCCTCGAAACTTAAATTTAAGAACCAAAGTCTTACCATCATGATCAAATAAATTATTTATAACTTATCTCTAAAATTGTGTTTCTTAAACTATCATTTAGAGTCCACTTCAAAAATCAATAAATAGCACCATGCTTTCGTTGCGCACTCTGATATATTCACTGAAAAAAAAATATCCCATGCATAACTTTTCTTAATTCATATCCCTCAAAATCAAACAACACACCCTTCAATTTCTCTTGAATCAAATTTTCTCAAACAACTTATCCCAAATCATATCTCTTCAAAAATCAACTTGGAAGAAGCTTAGCTGGATGAAAAGTTGTTATAGGGTTTCTAATATTACCTCAAATGATAGTGCTTCTCTTGAAATTGAAGCGAAAACATGTTCAACAAGAAAGAAAGAAAGAAAAAATCAAAGATAACATGGGACTTAAGATACCCTACTTAAACTTGACATCTCAGATTCCGATTAATGATCGTGAAAACATAACGAGGGAGCAAGTAGCTAAAGAAAACATAGATGCAGATGATGCCAGGAAAATGAAAAGGCTTCAGATGTAATTTAGGAATCCAAAGATCATGGTATTGAAGAGCTAATCATAAGCAAAATTAAAGAGGAAAATGAGAAATCCTCAGAAATAGTTGAATCTCTAGGTCTTGAAGCAACAATAAATGAAGTTGTTATTGGCTAGAATTCTTCGAAGTCATACAAAAGAAAAGCAAGGAATTTCAGCAACAACTAATAGAAATGTAGAAAATAAGAATGTGGAGTATCTAGAAGATTATTTGAGAAAAACAAAAGACATATCCTTGCAAGAAGATGATCGTAGGGAATATGACATCTCTCAATTAAAGCTTTAATCTAATAAAGATATACAAAATCGAGTCCAAAGAAGGTACTACAAGAAGAATGTGGAACTCCCGATGAAATTAAAGAAGAAATCGAGGATGATTCAAAATTTGTATCCATGACTAATTCTCAAAGTTGAAGCATTAAAAGAAGATGAGAGTACTTCAAGTCAAATTATCCCGGAAAAGAAATTAGAAGAGCAAAATTAGACACTGGCAATGACATTTCTTTATAAGAAAAAGGATTGTAGGAATGAAATGATTATTACGAATATTGAAGATTATGTGTAAGTGAAAATACTAGTCGATTCATAAAATCGATCTCCACCAAAGATAACAGGAGATATATGTTTGCATAAGGATGAAACCAATGAGCTTGAAAACTCAGGATTTGGGGTTGAACTCAATACAAGCATACAAAAGGATAGTATAAATGAAGTCCAAGTAGAAGAAAGCAAAAGCCCAATAATGCCTCAAAATTACAGACTCTAGAATATGAAACAAGCAAAGAGGCTTTTGATTCTATTTTAAAAGTTCATGGCCACAAAGACTTCATTGCATCGAAGAAAATGAAGTCAAAGAAAATCATATAAAGGTAGCAATAACTCGATTTGGTTGCGGGAGTGAGTCGGAGTAAGAAAATAATTGATACAACCGAAATCATACTTATAGTTCGGAAGTTAAATGCAATACGAGATATGCGAGAAGAACTATTCAAATGAATTCGATAAGAAAGAAGGCAGAACACCAGATGAAGATTCAACACTACAGCCTCAATGATGTAGTAAAAGAAACATGAGCATTTGAAGAAGAATTTGTTTTTTTTTTCATCTTAGGGTTGAGACGAGTGAAGATGGGTGTCATACCCCAAAGCCGTACCGACACGATCGACATATAATCGAAAGGATCACCATAGACCATGATAACCATGTAAACCCCTTACATACATATCATACATAACCCGAAAGGAAAACTTCAAAAATAAATTTTCTTAATCAAATATCTTAATCCAATATTTCAAGTCCGTACTAGATTGTACATATAATATTCATACCATCAATTTACCCAATTCAAGATAACCATATTAATCACCATATAGATCATAATCAAAAGCCTATAATAACAACCTTAATAAGAAATTCTCCAATAACGGTCTCATCATCCATAACCGATTAATCATATTTCAACTTTCTCTTGCATTCAAAATCTATTTTTCTCGAGATAAAAATATTGCGAAAAGAGATGAGCTTCCACGACTCAAAGAGTAATCAAAATAAATACACCCGAGAAAAATATTATCAAACATATATATTTCATAGAATATTTCCAGCCATATATGTATCATAGAAAAAGATTATTAGACATATTTTTCGAATACTTACCAAAGATAACACATATAGATATAAATATGATAAAAAAATCCACTTTAAATAAAATAAATATTATAAGTTGTTCAAATACAAAAAAAATACATACTTACATCCAATATACTCTCACTAACATTATTCGTACATATACATACTTTTAGAGCGCTACGAGTCAGAAAATCAGACATAGATAGAGTATTTAGATTTATTTGTAACCTTTCACACAAGTTAGTGTTGGTATTCTAACTTGTTTAACTCAAAAATTCATATCAAATTTATATATCAAAATCACTGAAAATTTCATATCAGATTCATATTTCAAAGTCACAAAATGACAAATCGATATATAAACGAATCATTTTTATTTTAGATATAATATTATTCTTCTAATAATTCAAAGTACTTTTAAATAGTACTTATAATAATCACTCACTCCATATCACACAGACATATCCACATACACATATTTCATAAATACTTACGAGATATATTTCATACTCATATGTGTATATTATACAAATACTTCCAAAAATATACTTATACCAAATACTCATACTTAAGTATTTCCAAGAAATACTATTACTCAAATACACATATTGTACAAATACTTTCAAAGGTATATTTATATCAAATATTCACACACATGAGTATTTTCTCTCACGTATACAAACCTCATACATTATATCCAAGAACACACTTGTATCAAATATAATCACACATGTATGAAAAACACATATATTATATATCGTATATCCAATCATATATTTATATCAAATATTCACATACCTATATATATATTTCCTCACATGTATATCAACACAACAATAAAAAAGAGTTCAAAACAAAAAGACAAAGAGGAATCACAACTAGACGAGAAGGATCCTAAGCTCCATATATTACGGGGGTTTTAACAAACCAGATTACAAGGTTTTAGCAAAACCAGGGATGCGGGGTTTTTAACAACAATTTTTTTTTTTTTTTTTGAGGTTTTAATAAAACCGGGCTCTGATACCACCTTTGTCACGACCCGAATCCGGGTCCGTGACCGGCAACGCAGGAGCGGTGGCGGAAGGACACCCCCTCCCGCTAAGCCTCAAAACGAACATATCAAAAGAATAATTTATTCAAAAATACGCAGCGTTTCATAATCTTCAGAAATATTATATTATTCAAAACTGATGAAACCAAAAGATAGTTTAAAACTCCTCATAAGTAATTAAAACCAAAAACAATAATAAATAAATACTCATTACATTGTCAAAATCCAAACTTAATTAAAACAAAGTAATAGTGAAGCGTCTAAGACATCGAATCAAAACAGCCTTGAAAAATAAGCAAGGCATACCGACCCAAAGCCGAAGAAGCGGGAACACACAACAAAGTCCAAGCTGCTATCGAAACTAAGAACCCGAAATAATATTAAGAATGAGGGGTGAGTTCAACCAACTCGGTGAGGGAATAATATTTAATATACATTTCAGATATTAATAGTTGCAAGATGATTTATCTTGATATACATATACATATACATATACATACTAAACATATTATCATAACGTAGTGGAAATTTATCCTCATATACATATACATATACATATACATACTAAACATATTATCATAACGTAGTGGAAATTTATCCTCATATACATATACATATACATATACATACACATACTAAACATATTATCATAAAGTAGTGGAAATTTATCTTCATATACATATACGAATACGAGATACATACTAAACATATTATCATATAGTAGTGGAAATTTATCTTCATATACATATACATATACATACTAAACGTATTATCATAACGTAGTGGAATACATGTCGAGATCGATGACACCCGAAGGTGACCGGATGACACCCGAAGGTGACCAGGATGACACCCGAAGGTGACCAGACCAGATGACACCCGAAGGTGACCAGATGACACCCGAAGGTGACCACTGTGGGATGATCAGTCGCCACAGGCTGATGCCTCTCTCACCAGCTAGGTATACAGAATACTATGTGCACATAGGCTAACTACTCTCCGTTAGCATGGAGTTACCGACAAGTCCGATATCAAGGCATAATATATATTTACAAAATCATCGAGAAACGTATATCATATCAAATAGAATCTAGTTTGACAGATTGCGAAGTCCGATATCAAGGCATAATAGATATTTATATAATCATTAGAGAAACGTATATCATATCAAATAGAATCTAGTTCGACGGATTGCGAATGCAAATTCAAGAATAAATGAGTACTCGGAAAATAAACAACATATATAAATATTCAAGAAATTAACTAGTTGTACTCATTGTATAATCAACATACATATTTACTTATCATATATGCATATTAAAGATTATCCCACTCACCCGGAAAATATAGAACTAAAAGGAATGTCAGATGAAAGACCCGAAAAACCTATTGAGGATTGTTAGGAGAACCTACAATAAATATAAGAAATATACTTAAAAGCAACACAAATAAAAGATTCCAATGCATAAATGAAAACCAGGTTTAGTCTCCTAGGTTTAGGGACTAAAATGACAATTTTCCAAAACAGGGACCAAAACGTAATTTTACCAAAATTGGACCAATCTGGAAAATACATAACTATACTGAATTTTCATCCATAAACCATCCTTAATTCTGTCTAGAACGAACCAGGGACCGAACTGTAATTTTCATAAAGTTCGGGGACTAAAATGTAAATTCCCAAAATTGAGGGACCAAACTGAAAATATTCCAAATCAATTATCAAACTCAGATTCATCATCCTTAACCTCATAATAACACTGTCCAGAATCTCAAAATACAATTAGGGGTCAAATTATAATTTTTCCAAAGTTTAGGGACTAAACGTAATTTCACAAATTGAGGGACCAAATTGAATTTTCGTCATCTTCAACCTCAAACCCAGAATTTCACAGATTTCCTACTGTCATCTCCTGATTTCTAACACAATTTCACCATTCAAATAAAATCATAACTCAAAATTCATCATCTTTACCTCCAATCTCTCAAAATCAACTAATTAACCAATTACCCACAACAATCAAGCCATAACCTTCCAATTAATTCATCAATTAAACTTAAAACACAATATTCAAAACCCTAACATTTATCAAAACAGAAATTAAGGCTTAAAGAACACACATTTATACATAATCTTACCTTTAAACTTATTTCCTCCAATTCTCTTCTCCTTTCCTTATCTTTCCCTCTTTTCTCTTCTTCTTCTTCCTTCTCCCTTCTCTCTCACGGTTTGCTCTAAAAAACACAGCTCCCTCTTTTTGTTCATTTTGTTTTTATTCTTTCTATTTATATTTATCAACTATTTTACAATTACCACAATACCCTTCATTTAATTATACCAACTTTTAATCCTCCAAGGGCTTTATTGCCTTTTACCTACTCATTAAATTTCAAAACATCACAAACATAGTGACGAGAAGACTTCAATATCTTCATTTCAGCCCTGATTTTATTGCATCATCTCCACTCACGTTGTACCTTCTGCCTGTTGTTTCTCCTTCCCGTTCTCAGTGAGATGCTGTACAGGAGGACATATCTCCTTCTTATGCCATACTGGCCACATTTGGAAACAATTTTGATGGAGACCCTCACATACTATTCGGCGTACTCTCCTTCTCACCTTGAACTTCAATAATAATGGCTTCGTAAGATCTATTTCCACACAAATCCTGGTATAGTTTCCATGAGTGCCAATTGACGTCGTCATGTCCACCTTCAGAGCCTTGCCAATAAGATCCCCAATTCTCCACAAAACCCTTCTATCATAATACTCCATTGCCAAACCTGGAAGTCAGACCCACACAGCGACCTTTCAACTGGATAAAAACTGGATGCCATTGTCTCACGGTAAGATAATGATCTGCCACCATCCATAGACCCTAAAGAGAGCAAAGCCCAGGTCATCGGGATTGAAAACTTATCCAGGAAGATATTGTTTCCCAAATCCACCAGTCCTAGATCGCCTTGAATTTTCCATAGCGTATGGAGTCTTCTCATCAAATAAGTCTTCCTCCCCATAACTTTGATAATTAATGTTTGACGCCACGGTTCTTTGATTCTTCGTTTTTCTTCAACAGAATTTAATTACAGGACAATCTTCATCTCCAAAATCCTCATCATCATCTTCTGAACTATAATCATCCCTTAGACAATCTTCAGCTATCCTTTGATTCAGATAAGAGGCTCCAACAAGGGAGTCCTTATAACTAAAACCTCTGGTTGCTACTTTTGCTTCCTTTAACCGAGCTGAACTAGTTCCCTCCGCAGTAGGCTGTTTTCCTGAATCTGAACTAGCGTGACATGCAGGAGATCTGCTTCCTCGGAGGAGATTCCGTAGATTCTCTAGAGAGAGTCATGTTTTCTTCAACAGACAATTTGTTAGCAACTAGTTACACTACCGCAACAAAAAAAATTATTAGCAGATACACTGCTGCATTCTTTGTTGCGGCACAACAAGTGAAATCTTTTCTTGCAGTGAGAATGCCGTAACAAAAGGAGATTTATTTTCTCAATTATTTCTTCAATTGTGTTATTTTTTCAAATAAATTTTAGGATGTTGATTTAAAATAAAATAAAATCTCCTGCTGTCTGCTTGTCGTGTCACTTCACGCCCCACCCCATTAATTCATAAAATTATTTGCCAGTTCCGTCGTCATGTAAAAGTTTTCTCTGCCAGAAATGAAATAAATTTCTTTTCGAGTTCAACACTCCAAACGTTTTTTTTTTTTTGTTACTTCAAATTCATTACAACCTGGTAGTGCTATGACATTGGCTATGAGGCAACAAAAATAAGATAAGAATGAAAAATAAAACCATAAATTTGCTATGAGGCAACAAAAAATAAAGATAATGAAAAATAAAACCATAAATTTGTTTGACAACAACACAAATATTGAATTCTGCGACAATTTCAGAGTTTTCATGATCATAAATACAACCCGTGAGTTCAAGCCTCTCTTCATTGTTCGGAGAAGACGACGACGACAACAGAGCTGGTTCATACTCTTGCAGTATCATTCCATGCGATCATAAACTGAGATAGAAAAGAAATGAGAACCCATAATCTTCAAGAGAATTAATTACTGTCATTTTAATTTTTTTTTTTTTTTTCGGGGGGGGGGGGATGGGGGGGATTAATTCTCTCTTCTATCTTCTTGGTTGGCAGGAGCCTCTCTGTTCTCATTTGAAGGCAGACTAGAGTTCTGAGGCCTGTACGTGTATCTTCTAGCAACAAACAAATAGACACAGAAATTGAGGAAGCTTAATATAGAAAGCAACCAGTAAAAGAGGTTCAAATTATTCCTGTTAATATTATTGCCTGCTAACCACCCTCCACTTTTAGTACTTCCCTTCGTGACACCATTCACTATATTAACCAATATGGTGCTGAGAAAATATCCAAGTGCCATAGAGCACCAAAGAAAGCAAGTAGAGATGGACTTGAGCCCTTTTGGTGCCTCTGAGTAGAAAAACTCAAGAAGTCCCACATATGTGAACATGTCTGCAATGCCGAATATGAAGAACTGAATTGATATCCATAAAGTACTGATGGGCAATGGCTGTAAGACAGGGATAGCATCTAGCATGTTATGGTCTCTCGCTACGTCTTTACGCTTCACTTCCATTAATGCAGCCGAGGCCATGGATATAGACGAGAGAATTAGACCAACCCCTATACGTTGAAGGTGAGTTATACCTGTAGGGAGGCCTGTGAACTTACGAGCAAATGGCACGACTAAGCGATCATATAGTGGGACTAAGATAATCAGGAATATGACTGGAATGATTGGTAAAGAAGCTGGGGGGATGTTGAAAGATTTGGTAATGCTGGTGTCCATGGTGAGTCCTTGTTGAATTGAGAAAGTTTGGAGTTGAGCTAGGCAAAGGGTCATGATAATGGTGCAACTAAAGACCGGCAATATGCTAAGTAAATTTTTTGCATTTTCTACTTGTGTGACCCTGCATAGTTTCCATGGATTTGGAGCTTCTGAAAACTTCTCTGTAGATGTTTGGATTGCAGCTTTATCTAGGAATCTGAACAAACAAGTTTTCATGTCTAAGATACATATATGGATTCAGTTCAGCAGTAACAAATTATATTTTGATCAATATTTGTTTATCGAATCAGAGATTTTACCTCAAAGTATCTCTGTGGGGTAGAGATTCTGCTTCGATAGCAGCTTCCTTGTCCTTGTTAATCTCATAGAGGTCTAAAGGATCTTCTGGAAGTTGAAGCTTTCGGTTACGAAATGCGGCAACATACACCTGCAAGAGAACAAATGGCAGAAATACAAAATAACTTCATCATTTAAATATATAATCTAGAAACAGTTCAGGCCACGGAAGTGTGTACTATAGTTTTTATTGTACTCCATTTTCGTGAGCAATATGGGCAAACCTGCAAAATTTCAACCACCGTGCTAGATCCTTGAACAACATGTATCCGGTGCATAGGCAATCCAGCAATAAAAACGATCACAGCCAACAACATGGAAATAGCACCAACTCCAAACCCCCAGTCCCATCCTTTGTTGTCTTGTATCCACACAAAAAATGTTAAGCTAACTGCAGCACCAAGGCAGACTGCTAGCAAGACAAAGTTGAAGTAGCTGGACATCTGAATCAACTCTTTCGGGTCTTTCTCGTCGAACTGATCAGCACCATGCGATGGCACGGAAGCTTTGGTGCCTGAAGAGCCAGCAGCAAGCACGAATAGTGAAACAAAGAGAAGCACTATATTGCCGCCTCCTACTTTCTCGCAGTGAGCAGTTGGATCTAAGATGTTGCATGGAGGTGGCTTGAGCTTGGCATAGTGAGCTTGAAAAGCAAGCAGTGATAGTCCCTGAATGAAAATATATCATTTATGTCAAAACAGATGTTTATATAGAAACAACTTCATCCACTGGTTGTTTACAAATGTTTACCATCAACTCGAGACATCCTGAAATCACAGCAGTTCTGTGCCTGCCAAAGAGTGTGTCAGCAAGGACAGCAGCCACAATACTGAGGATGTAGCTGACACCCATGTAGTTGGTTACCATATTAGCTGCATCTGCTATTTGGAAGTGCATCACTCCATTGAAGTATGTCACGAAGTTCACTGCCAGAGAAATAGTTGCCATGCTTTCTAAAGCAAACATAACTGCAAGTGAAACTAAAACTATCATGATAGAAGCCACATATCATAATACAACCTAAGTGATGACTTCAGTATTAAATTTAACGAGTTTTTCATCTATATTTATTAATTAGGTGATGTTTGGGATCAAGGCTTTTTCATTGTTTTGCGTTGATTTCATCTTGAAGAATTATTTTAATTCAAAAACTTAAATTATTAGATGAGATTTCAAAATATAATTTATATTATTCTTTAATATCCATATTTTTTTTTTAGTATGAAGATTGGATACATGCCTAGTATAAGTAAAGAGGCCCATAATCCTCCATGTTTATTCTTTAGAGCCTGTCTTCCCTTCCAATCCACCTTTCCTTCAACAAACTCAAGTTTCTCCTGCATTAGAGCAAAAAATAGTAAGCAGTGAAGTATCAAGACTGTTAAATGAACTGGAGATGACACGAATAGAAAGACTCAAAGAACAAGGTACCATATTTTTCTAGCTTCACAGGGGTGTTTTGCTGCTGCCTGGTGCACACAAGTAACTAAATATAGAGACCAGCTTGGTATAAGCTACGATAGAGCTATAAATGCATATACTATAAGCTTTAGAATTCATCTTCTTATAATGTAAGTAGTTTTTACCACTTCTTATTGGGGCTGCAGTGCCCCACTCTTGTTTGTTTAGTTGTGGCCGCCTTTTCTTCTAATTAATATTGCCGATTACAAACTGCTGCACAAGAAAAATGAAGATATAGTGATAAACAAGAGACATTTATATATAGAACAAATAAAATAAGAATAAGTTGAGCTTTTCCTTTGAGTCCAGACATTCAGGAGAAGCAATTACAACAACTACAAGCATAAAGAATTCGGGCGTCGTCCAAAAAGGTGCCAGCATATAAACTTCTTCATATTCTCTTTGAGATTCTAGTTTTCGGACACATGTATGTCTGTCTCCTGTCAGTGACGAAATTTGAGCAGCTAGTGTTTATATGATCCTTAATTGTTGCAAGGCAGAAGTTCATGCGATGATGGAAACTCTCTGTGCTAGAAACAAGACATGTTAGAATAACGGAAACGGAATTCAAACAAAACCTTGATTCTATCATCCTGCATTTTGACAGTAAAACTATAGATTTAGTCAAGGTGTGAAGGCAAAACCACTCGTTGTCAATTGCTTTCATTGCCGGCTAAAGCATTTTGGCTACTAAGCTGTTTTTTCTTCACGATTCCTTTATTGGTAAATCACATGAGGCCGGAATGCCACATTTTCTATTGCAATTTCCAGATAAATAAATGCTTCCTTGCAAAGAACTGTTAATGTTTTTAGTGTACAAATCGGCAACTAAGCTTTCACTTGAATAGATAAAAAAAAATGGAGAAAATAATATGGAATTCGTGATGTTGACGTGGCTGCTGTTTCATTCTCTCTGTCTCCTGGCCTTGTTTTGGCGGTGAAGGATTTTCAGGTAGGCTCCGAAAAATTAAACTTGCCGTTGCTTTCAAATTTATCGTAGCTGTTTAGCGTCTTCAAACAAGTTCACAAAGGAAAAGGCAACCTGAGACTAAGCGAGGGGTACAAGACGGAGATTTATCAAAACGAAGGGACAGTCGAAAAACATAACAAAGCAAATTAAGAACGCTCAAAAGCTGTATTGAAGACCTTAAAATGGACGAACAACTTCATATCAGCTAAAAACAAGTTTATTATTATAGGTCTGAACAGACGTGTTTTACCAAACAAAAATGGGAACAAGATTTAGAAGAAAAGAACCCCTCTCACACTAAATCAGGTTACTGTCAACTAAGGGAGCTAAAACAACAAAGAAAAAGAACACAATGTACAGAAGAACAAATGAACTGGGATGCCTGTGCAAAGAATATTCAACTATGCTTACATGTGATAAGGGCAATCCTAAAATATAAAACAATCAATCAATAATTCAATAATGAGTACTTGACACGCAAAACAATCTTTCCTTTATCCACCCCAAGCTTAGCTCCTGTTACCAGCCAATGACCTGGAACGTCTTGTGGCCCCTTTGACATTTCACTCATGTCGACAATTTTTGCCAATTTGCCAACATGGCCATCTTCTTTCTTATCGTTGGAGGGTTTCTCGTTTGGAACAGATGAGGATGCACCATTGGTTCTCTGCGCAGAAGGGTTGGAGGGGCTATGATCCCATACAGAACGCCTTATTGTACAACCTGGAACTTTTGAAAATAGGAGTTTAAGGTGTAACACATTTTTGGCACCAAAATCCCAAACACCAAGCTGAGCCCCGGTCACAATGTGAACACCAGAGAGGTCTCCAATGGAAGTGTCAGCATACTCTATCGGTGCAGTGCTTACATGGGAGAAGTTCTTCCACTTGATAGGCTCAAACCAGCGGCTGTCTTGCTCCTCAGGACCTTGCCACTTGGGGGCTCCTATTGCCACATATGCATCCCAATGGGGTTGAAGAACTTTTGGAAGAGATACAAGATGCTGCAAATGGATGGAAAGTCTGTTCTGCTTGATGCCCTCTAGGCTAAGTCTTAGACCAGTAACTGGCTTACGGCCAACTGTTACCTGCAGAATCATAAATGTTTATACTTTAGTAGAAAAGAAAACATGTATGGATGCTCGCGCTGGTAAGGTTTGTCAAAAAGAGTGCATGTTGAAATTTTGTTTAACATCATGGTTAATGGGCATATTTGAAACCAAATTAAATTTAAATCTAAATTAAAAGTGAGGTCCACTTATTATTTTTGGGTTAAAACTTAGTTTGAATTTAATTTCCAATATAAATTTTTTAACATTTTTTAACATGGAAAATTAACATGATTTAAATTATTGTAGGTGAATGAGAAATTGATCTCAAAAAACTTTTAATTGGCATGTTTTGAGGAAATCCAAAACCTTCTAAAAGCTTTTATCATATTTAGGAAAGAAACAAACTTTCTTAGTGGTTTATTTAGTAAGTGTTTGTTTTTGCATTACAACTTGTTTTTCAAAGTATTTTTCAAATTGTTTTTTACTTGAAAAAGCATCAAATTGATGCTTTTCTAGGTGTTATGGGATGGTTATAATGTGCTGATATCAAAAATAAAAAAAAAATTCTGAAAAAAACATCATTTTAATGTATTTTCAATTGAAAAACATTTTTGAAAAGCATCTTGTACCACAATACTAAACACACACCTAGTAGGAATGGGAAAAGTTAAAATTGGATCAAGATAGCACCCAAGCTTTTAGAGAGTATAGGACATAAGCAAAGTGGATTTTGGACTTAAACCCACATGCATGACTCAACTCGTGCTTGGGCCTAGAAATGGGTTTATTTTAAAATAAATTTTTTGGTTACAAAAGATTATTTTTTGTCTATCTATTTTAGACTTGGGTTTGGATTTATAATTCTTTGGCCATTAAAGAATTAATTTTTATCAGCTCTTTGTTTTGTCTACCCATTATTAAAAAGATTTGATCAGTTTTCTTCTATAAGGTTTTTTTTGCAAATCTGAACAGTTTTTTCATCTAAAAAACATATGATTTAAAGCCAAAAGGTTCATGTTTAATTCTGGTTTTATGGTGAGTAATCAAAGCTGATAATAGAAAAAAATTAATTAGATAATTGCCAGAATTAATTCTAGATCAATTTTGGTTCCAAAATCATTTATAATAGGGATTGAAAAGGAGCGTTTTGGGATTGGTTTTTTCTATGCATGTTCTGCATAATTTCAACTCTTTTTTACCTAATTTCTCATCTAATCCTTCGTTTTTAAGTTGTATTCCTTCATAAGTCTCCTCCTAATCTAAAGTTTAGTATTAGTACTTGTAAAGAGGTTTTAAGTCCAATTTATTTTTTTGTTCCTTGGATCTTGTTTAAAAGTGACGCAACTAAACAAGGTAGTAGTGTTGCAATCCTGATGATCTTATTGAAGAAAGTCATTTTTCATCGAGTGAGAGAAATTTTCCGCCAGATGAAGAAAAACGCAATGGAATTCTACGTATTTACAACTTACACTCATTTCATTTTATCCGACCTCAGAAAGATACAAGTCCACCAACGACACTTACTTGTCAGGTGCTGGTGTAAATAGTAGCACTCTTATTGGTAAAGCTTTCTCTTCAAGGCTTACTATTATGAAAAGTATTGTTCAAGTTGTACTTAAGTTCTCAAAACCTCAATCCAACATCCATCACCACAAACAAATTAGGGGAAATTGTAATTTTTATAGTTCAGCTAATTATGGATGACAATTTACAATTTGTTTGCTGCTGGAACTTTTCCTTCTTTTTTAAGATATGAGAGGTCATCACAGGATTAAGAATTCGAGTAATTTTAAAACGGCGGTTTTGAATGAAGGATGCATGAGAAACAAAAATGACAAAAGAAAACATATTACAAACTATTTAGGAAGCTACTATCCTTGACTTTCTTAATATCACATGCTATCAATTCAACATTAATTTCCATTACCATGTGAAGAAGATGTACTTCGAAAACATACCTGATCTGGGCTTATATACAGCTTGGGACCCATCAAGCTGAACTGAAGAGATTGACAAACAGGCTCCTTTCTTTGAAGGTTATTCTGCTCTGGAGCCCAGCCTTTAGCAATTTGAAAATCCAAGAAATACTGCAAATCCTCTATAGGTGGCTTGTCTGATAAAGGGAAAAACACAAGAAAAAATATTTCAACTAGAAATGTCGAGATTTTTTTAAAAGGTGGCATGCAACACAAGTATTCCTAGAAGATTACTCATCCTAGTTCTACACTCGCCTAAGCACATTTGTACACTTCAAAGCTATCATGGGATCCATTGCATTACTGCTGGTGTGATCACAACTAGGAATGTCTAAAATTTTAAATTATTCAAATCAGTAACTTTTATGTTAGATAATAGTTCAGAGTATCTACGCAAGGAATATGCAAAATTCAACAATCCAATTTTCACTTAGATCATACCCAAATCATCTCAAAGACTTTGTTGGTCGGAAGATTGAGCTTTAAGAAAAGGTTAATAACCTTTTACTACATTAATTTTTCACCCTTGTTGCAAGTGCAACAAAATAAACTCCTTATCATACAGGCTATTGAAAAACTTCTTGCTCAAGATTGGCAAAATGCTTTAGAAAAGGAAAAAATAATAATTAATCATCACGACAAAGATTTCGTTTAAAAATCCTTGACCAAAACAAATATATTATAAATTAAAATCAAATTTGAATTTCAAACCACAAAAGAGAACACAGGTATGGGATTAGAACTTACACTCCAAATACAAGTCAACTGCCCGGGCCAAATGCTTTATTCCAGGCACTCTTTCAAGGAGAGACACGATAGGTGTAAATGTCATGTTAATCACATCTGGTGCCAATTGCACGGTCTCTGCCCATTTGGCATGACTCTGTTCAAGATCATCACCTCCTCTCCTTCTGAAAATCACTGTTACGTCCTACAGCAAGGAATTGAACTTGTAAATATTTCAGTAACTTCAGAGTAGAAAAGTAATTAGGAAAAGAAACAGCAAGTGTAAGAGACAAGAATGTGCAATGTAATAAGATGAGGCTGTGTCAAGAAAAGACTGGGTCAACCGATGAAAGCCATCAATTGATGGCATGGTTTAGTTAAACAAATAAGGGAGCAATTCCATAACACTAACCTTGTCCTTATATTTCAAGGGGGCAGCAATTGATGTGCTTGTTGAGTCTTGAAACCTTTGATCTGCAATGTCTTTCACATAGTTCTCAATATCGGATACTGACAAAGGAGAAGCTTGGTGCTGCCTGATATAAACAACATCCCGTCCTCCAATTGTTGCAGATGTGACTATATGGGTACCATAGCTTTCAATGAAGCTGGAAAAGTAGATAAAACCACAGATACCAATCAAAAAGCTGATGCTTCCAAACTATTTGATATGATCAAGGGATTCTAACAGATGAATTTCTTGTAGTTATGATGCTCTTTAATGGCATTATAGGTAAGTAAAGAATGACAGGTTTCAACACCAGCAAACTCATGTATTACATTATAAATTTTTGTTAAGTTCTTTTCTATAAGCAATGAGAGCCACAACAAAATACCTTGCCAAGGATGCAGGATCCCAGGAGGAAGGAACAGCACGCTTGACTTCCTCAAGCAAAACTAAGTTAACTTTGGCTATCTGAACTTTATACAAGGGAATGAAATGCCCAACCATTGCAAGGGATTTTGTTCCAGCTGCATCAACTTGCCAAGAGCCAGTGAAATTGAACATGCCATTAAAGCTTCCGAGAGGAATTCGTCCTGATATACCTGATTTTTCATTGAATTGTCCTGCCATCTGAAAATTCAAGCAAAAAGTTTATTTTGAACATCACATTTCACTACATTAGTAATTCAACTATAAATAGAAACTTCACTACAATAATAATGACGACAACAAAAAAAAAAAAAAAAAAAAAACCCTATAAAAAAGGGCATACTGATCAATAAATATACATTTCTGCAGAAATGATTCACATGATTCACCATGAACACGGACAGCAATAAAAGCCATAATATTGATGAAAACTATACAAAAAAAAAAAACATGCTATTTGATCCAGTCCATAAATTATGACGTTTTATTTATAGTCAACTTAAGAGTGAAATCATTAAGGTCCATCAATGGAATAAATAAATATAGAGTAAAGAATCTGAGAACCACTGATCAATAAATCTAAATATCTGCAGAAATGATTCACCATGAACACCAAAGATGATTAAAGACCAGAAAGCTTGAAAAAATAAGATAAAATCTGGATCCAGACTGGAAATCAGTAATGGTAATGGTAATGGTAATGGTAATGGTAATGGTAATGATAGAGAGAATTTAAGCACCTTCAACACACTGGAAAAAATATTAGCATTTCAATCTATTCTTCTTCACCAATATATTCATATGCATTTATCTACCATCAATATTCCAAATCAAAGAGTTCATCATCTTTGTGCTCGTAAAGTATAGCTTAGTTGTTTAGTTCTCGGGCCATTTGGCCCCTTCACCAGGAAAGAAATGTATGCAGAGGATGCCTTTTGTTGAGCCCAAGCTTTGAACACAAAGTGTTTATCAAAATCCATGAATACAACCACCTTCATAAATCAAAACAGTTGCAACAGAACATTCATACATGACTTGGGACTTTTCATGAACATGATAGAATTTCTTCTCGAAATCACAACATCGCAGGAATTACAGAAATGTAAAAATGAAAAGGTCTCATAAACTAAGAAAAAACGTAATCATAAATGCCCCTTGGTTAAAAGATGGGCAAGATACTGGGCATAAAAGTTACGCCACAATCTCTAAGAATTTAGCAGTTACATCAATAATCCTTATTTTTGGTTTCACATCACAGCAATGTGAAAATATTTTATTATTAGCCAAATAAATTCGCTGCATGCACACCACCAGAAGTTGAAAAAATAAGTATTACGGAGAAATGATCTAAAACCTCAAGTTGATTGGCTCCCGAAGATGAACAAAATTATGTTATTCTTTAGGCATCACACTAATTTAATTTATCAAGCCTGCTATGACAAAACTAAAAAATGAAAACTTTTCTCTAACTGACTTCCTAAATTTGCATTTTCAGTAACCTCATCCGAAATTAAATCATCAATGCAGTAATGGGCTAGAGGGCTGGGGGGGGTGTCCATTCTAACTCACTTTTCCAGATTAGCTAGGCATATATGAATTGCGCCTGCCAACAACATTAGAACAACATATTTCTGAGTTCAAGAACATTTAACACAAGAAAAGCTATAATCTTTCAACATTGGACTTCAAGAGCAACAAGGCATAGAATCAAATAACCCAGACATGAAAATCCCAACAAGAACAAGGTGGCATGCGATGAACATAAGTTTTAGGACTAACCAAATCACAAAAAGCTCAGCCTAACATAAGAAAAAATGACCAGATAACGATTGAAAAGAAGAGGAAGAAAAATCACCTCATGAAAGGAGCATACAGGAATTCTCTCAATGCTTCTATTCTCTTTAGAGCAATCAATATCAAAAGAAACATTAGGCAGCACAACCCCATGAGAGATATCAAGATCTCGTGTATGTTCATCATCAATATGAACCAACCTAGACCCAGTAGCTCCTTTGCAATACAAAAGCCTTATATCAGATGTAACATCAAAGCCACGACCCAAAGCTTGAATGGAGTTGCAGAGAGTAGTCGTCAAAGCATCAGAACTCAAGCTCATCTTTATCAACTAATAAAAATTATTTTTTTGGCATAAATGAGAAATCTTTGTAGTTGTTGGATTAGTATTTATTTAAGGATTAGATTTGCATTTCTTGAATTTTGATTTGTTTTTGTTGTTTGACTGTAATAATGGGCTAAAAACGCGTTGCGTTTGTGGGTGTTTGTGTTCGGGCAAGAGAGGATGTTGTGAGTTGACCGGCCCTATTAGATCCTCGTCTCGTCTCCCTTTGCGCTCACCTCTTCAAAATTCTCTTTTAGACAGCTACCTATCTTCTTTTGACTTGCGTGCAGTTTCTTTTTCTTTTTCTTTTTCTTTTTCTTTGTAAAGGTACTCCCAAGTACTCTAGTTTTTTTACTCCCTAACTTGCTATATCAATTATTTTAAATCAATAGAAGTTTAGATTATCTTTAAAAATTTCTACATTGTATATTTTATATAATTCTTTTTTGATGATGATAATAATAATAATAATAATAATAAGTCATTCATTTTTATTAAATAATATTAAAGTTAGCAAATCTAAAAAAGAAAAATAATATTTAGGAAAAGAAATAATGTTAGAAGATGGGAAAAAAACCATAAAAAAAGGAGCACGAGCTCGTGTTATAAATGAATGTGTTGAATGGCTTGAATTTGCCTGACTTGACTTGCTTTTGCTTGGCCTTTCCTACATGGTGACCAAGTTATATATAAATCTCGGTTATATCATCTTACCTCATGGAGCATTAAAAATAGTGTTCCAGATACCTTGTCATATGTAAAGTTACAAATACCTTGTAGTGTGTGGAGTTGAGTTATATTATTGATAGAAAGGTTGGTGTTGGCATTAGTTAGTGTTAATTGGCAATACCATGCATAATTTTTGTGTGTGAAGGTGTGGAAGCGTGTGCTATTGTAATGTAGGGCACCACTTCTTAAAACTCATAATATAATTTAGTTTTGTGCACTAGTATGAAAATCTATATAGTTTTGGGATTCACAAAAGGAAGCTAATCGTTTGGGATTGTTCCAGGTGGCTGGTAGGAGAAATCTTATTTTATTTAGGCCTAGTCTAAACGACTAGGAAAAAACCTTCTTATTTCTTGTGTCTGGCCCAAGTAGCTAAGATGAAAAACCATATCACTTAGCTCCAACCCAAGCAATTTAGAGGAAAATCCCTTGCTGCTTGGACCTAGCCTAAACAACTATGATGAAAAATCACTACAACTTATGGCTAGTTTAAATGGCCGGTTTTTCTTTTTAATTTATGTGCACCATTTTTTTATCAATGTATATACCTTGTAGTTAATTGATTGATTATATATGACAACAACTTTGTTCATGTAAGAGCATATTTATTATTAATAAAGATTTTTTATCTTTGATATTCATCTATGTTTAATTAATTAATTTAGAGTAAAGATAAAGTCATTAGAACAAAAATATTTTGAAAATAAAATTATAAAGTTGTTATAATTATAAGATTTATATTGCATCAAAGCATTGTTCATAAATATTAATGGTTGATGCTCTATTAATCCTCATGTGACAGTTGTATAAGTGATCCTTAAAATTGATATCATTAAGTTATCTTATATAAAGAATATTATATTTGAATCTTAACTACATGTTCTCTTAATCAAAAGCAACAAACAGGAAGATATTGGATATAACATGAACTATATGAAGGTATTTGAGTAATCAAGAGAAGATTCATCACCCTAAATGAATTAAAAATTACACAGAATAACAAGACTATTTTGTTGTTCTTCAAACTTCCTCTGTCAGCTTTCTTGCTTTCTTTATGGTATCAGAGCAGTGGTTTAGCACCTAATACTGCTCATTATTTTGCTTCCGTTAACATCACCATGACAAAACACAATCGAGAAAAATACTTGTCAGAAACAATGGATTTTTATGATCCTTACTACATTCATCCCTCAGATCACATCAATCACGCCATTGTCACCCAACTTTTGGAAGGTGACAATCATGCAACATGGAGCCGCGCCATGATGATGTCTCTAGAGGCCAAGAATAAGCTTGGTTTCATTGATGGAACAATAAAAGCACCTTCAGAGACAGATCCTAAATATAGAGCTTGGAGACGATGCAATCAGATTATAAAGTCATGGATTCTCAACTCCATCAGTCCATCCTTAACAAATACTATAATCTTCTCGATCTGCTGTCGATGTGAACGGCGGATCTCAGTGAGCATTTCTCTCAAGGAAATCTGTCACGCATATTTAAGCTTAAACGAGGGATTGTTAAACATCGTCAACAATAACAGACCATAACAGCTTATTATTCAGCACTCAAGTCCTTCTGGGATGAATTAGGATCATATAATGATCCACCTTTACATAACTGTGCAGGACTAAAACAGATTGCTGAAAGAGAAGAACATGAACGGATTTTCCAATTCCTCATGGGGCTGAATGATTCATATTCTGCTGTCCATGGACAGATCCTGTTGATGCAGCCACTCCTGCTTCAAGAGGAAAAACAACAAAGAACTCACTGAAGCCAATGACAGCCCCATTCATGCCATGAATGTGAAAAGGAACACAAGGATCACAAAGAACAGACAATCCACACGACTACAAAATAACAAGGGCAAATCTTTATTTTGCTCACACTGTGAGGGAGATACACATACGGTTGACCGTTGCTATTACATCATTGGATTTCCACCAAGACATAATTTCATGGCAGAGAAATCAAACCACCAAATTGACACAAACAACTTACATTCAATAACGCCAGCAACACAATCAAACCCAACACGGCAACAAGCAGACTTCAGACCTTTCCTCAGTTCATAGAAGAGGAATACAATCAAATAAGGACATTACTTGGTAAAAATCAGTTCTATAGAAATGTGACAGGTAAACACAATTCTAAATGTCATAAAGCATGGATCATTGACAGTTATACCAGTGATCATATATCATCTTTTTCTCATTTACTATCTCAAACATCACATCATGATATTGTTCATTTACCTGATGGCTCATATATAAAAACCTTATCAGTTGGTAATGCACAAGTTAACCAACACTTGTGCATTAAGAATGTCCTCCACATACCATCCTTTCAAGTTAATCTTCTCTCAGTCAGTAAACACACCTATAACTTAAATTGTATCATCACTTTCCATCCTAACTTCTGTATCTTGCAGGACCTGAACACGATGAAGATGATTGGCCTGGGGAAGGAGCATAACGACTTGTACTATCTATCTGAGCACACAGCTATCAAACCACCATAAAAAATTCAAGCCAACACCATTTCCACCATCCCAAATTTATGGCACTGTCACTTAGGACACCCCTCTGCTGCACCATTATAATTTTTGTCTAAGACGATTTCTAATTTTTCTATTCATCATCTTATGCATTGTGACATATGTCCTATGGCAAAACAAACCAGACTACCTTTCAATATGAGTTCTATTTACTCACATGCATCTTTTGATCTTATACATTATGACATATAGGGTCCTCATCGCATACATACATACTCAGGTGCTTACTATTTTTTAACCATTGTAGACGATTGCTCACGTTACACTTGGATCCATCTTATGAAGCTTAAATCTGAAACGCAAACCTTACTCAAGTCCTTTATTACGTTTATCAAAACACAATTCTAATGTAATGTTAAATGTGTAAGAGCAGACAATGAGAGTGAGTTTACTTCCATGCGACCCTTTTTCAATGGTTTAGGAATTCTCTTTCAACACTCATGTCCAGCCATACCACAACAAAATGGTGTCGTAGAGCGCAAATATAGTCATCTTTTAAACATTGCTCGCGCTCTACGCTTCTAAGCTTGTTTTCCACTTCAATTTTAGGGGGAAAGTATACTCACTACAGCCTATATAATCAATCACTTGCCTACACCCATTCTTTCCAAAGCCTCACCCTATGAGAAGCTGCACAGTACCATACCTACATACCATCACATGAAGGTTTTTTATTGTCTTTGTTATGCCACCACTATTACACCCTCACACAAATTTGATTCTAGAGCACGCAAATGTATTTTTGTGGGTTATCCTTTGGGTCAAAAGGCATATCACCTTTATGATCTCTCAACTCACATGTTTTTCTCTAGCCACGATGTCACTTTCCATGAATCTATATTCCCCTTCTCTACTTAACTACAAAACACATAGTCTGATCATCCAAACACCTACACCTCCAGCTTACCCTTATTAGCTCATATTCCTCCTCAAACACTATCCATTCCTTCCTCTCTTTTAGGCGAACCATCCACCTTACCTTTACTATCCTCCTCCAACGATAACACACTTTCCTCTCTTATGCCTTATCCTCCCTCAAACCATGTTTTGCCATCATCTTCTACCAACATCCCTAGCCTTATTGAGCCACCCTTATCACCACATGTTTCCACACCGCCTGCATTCCCACATCGAAGTACTAGAACCCACACCCGCCCCTTCCACCTCCAAGATTATCACTGCTTTCATGCCACCTTGCTTCCTCCTGGCTCGTCATGTTCTTGTTTAGGTACTCACCATCCTTTATCTAAATTTGTTTCTTATACTCATTTATCTCCCTCTCACCGTGCTTTTATTACAAGCCTTTCTGCCCACAGTGAGCCTACATCATTTGCACAGGCTGCCTCTGATCCCCAGTGGCAGGATGCCATGCAAACTAAATTAACAGCTCTTGAACTGAACAATACCTGGACATTATGCCCCTTACCGACAGGTAAACGTGCCATTGGGAGCAGATGGGTATATAAGCTTAAATACCACTTTGATGGCACTATCGACTGGTTCAAAGCTTGCCTAATTGCCAAAGGTTACACACAATTGGAAGGTCTTGACTACACAGACACCTTCTCCCCTGTTGCCAAGTTAGTTACTCTTAAATGCTTGCTTGTTGTTGTTGCTGTTCATCATTGGCCTTTACACCAACTCGACGTTCAAAATGCCTTCCTTCACGGTGATTTGAATAAAGAGGTTTACATGCGACCTCCTCCTAGCCTTCCTCGTTAGGGGGTGAATATTGTGTGTCGGCTTCAAAAGTCCATTTACGGTTTAAAGCGGGCATCACGTAACTGGTTCTCAAAATTTTCCACAGCCACCAAAAGCTTTGGATTTCAACAATCCAAAGCAGACTACTCTCTGTTTACTAAGGTACAAGGTGCTTTCTTTACAGCAATACTACGCTACGTTGATGATATGATCATCACAGGAAATGACACTGCCACAGTTGGAAAACTTAAAAGGTTTCTTCATAACCATTTTCGGATTAAGGATTTGGGCAATCTCAAGTACTTCCTTGGAATTGAAGTTGCCTACTTCAAACAAGGTATTGCCATCTCCCAACGTAAATACACTCTTGATATACTTAAAGATGAAGGTATGATTGGGTCAAGACTAACTAAAATTCCAATGGACCAAAACCAACGACTCACCCCTTCAGAAGGTGAACTGCTCAAAGATCCATCACCATATCAATGCCTTGTCGATCGTCTTCTATATCTCACCATCACAAGGCCAGACATTACCTTCTCAGTCAATTCATGCAACAACCAAGGAAACTTCACCTGGATGCAGCTCACCATGTCTTATGATATTTGAAGCTGGCACCAGGACAAGGCATTTTGTTTCCATCACATGGAAAGTTACAGTTGAAAGGGTATTGTGATGCTGATTGGGCAAGTTGTCCAACAACTAGGCGACCTGTTACTAGGTTATGCGTTTTCCTTGGAGGAGCTCCTATATCTTGGAAGAGCAAAAAACAGTCGGTCGTATCACGTTCTTCAGCAGAATCAGAATATACATCAATGGCATCGCTTACCTGTGAGTTGGTTTGGCTTAAACAACTCCTATGTGATTTGCAGGTGCCACACTCGCAGCCAACCCTCCTATACTGTGACAACCAAGCTGCATTACACATCGCAACCAACCTTGTATTTCATAAACGCACAAAATATATCGAGATTAATTGTCATATTGTGCGTGAGAAAATACAATCAGGATTGATAAAGACCATTTATGTATCTTCAACACAGCAGATAACAGATATATTCACAAAGCCTCTTGGTAGCCTGTTATTTCATAATCTGCTGCGCAAAGTTGGAACCTTGGACATCCATGCTCCGGTGATTAGTACTTAAAAGTGCATTTTTATCAAGGTTTTATATCATCATTTTGCACTTGACGTATCAATAACTCCTTAACTAGAGCATGTTTTATAATAACAAGTCCGATAATATAAGATAGTTTTAATTTATGGTAAATGCTCATTTTAAATGCAGTCATATCTCACAATTCAAAGGATTGATTGATGTGATTAACTATTGAAAGTGAAAGGACAAAGAAAAGGCGAAGCTTAGAAAGGAGATACCGATTCAATTCAAATTGGGACACTGTTCAGTTATTGGGTCATATCTGGAGCTTTAGATCTTGGATTTCAGTTTAATTTATATGGATAGAAAGATAAGAAATAGGCCTACAATGTTCATGAATAGTGGAAGACCCAAATCTACCGTTTTCAAATCCAAAATTTGGCCACAAAAGAGAAGCCGAATCTGTCCTGCAATCCAGCCCAAACACTGCTCAGAAGTTTACCCATATCTGGAGTTCTAGAAGGCCAAATGATGTGACATGTGGTGGGTAGAAGGAAAAGACCATTTCCTACAACTTTCATGAAGAAGACCTACTCAAATTCTGATGGTAACAATGACATTTCATCCAGACAAGAGCTTGAGGGCTATCCACCACGTCCACCAGCAGCACTACTCAGTATTTTAGCCATATCTAGAGCTCTAGTGATCCAAATGCTCTACAATTTTATGGGTGGAAAGATAAGATGATTTCCAACAACTTTCATGAGGAGCACTTTGCCAAATTCGGATTGCATCAATGTCAATTTATCCAGCCAAAATGCTTGAGTGCTTTGCTGTCCACCAAGTCCACTAAATCAATAGTTGGCCACTACATCAATAATCAATTACCAAATGAATAGTTCTGAATTTTAGCCTATAAAAGGAGGCATTTGCCATTCATTTGAAATGTTGGTTCTTCATATCAAGATCATGTTCTTGCTCTCTCTTTATATTTTTGTAATATGTAAGTTTTGCTTTCATTAATCTCTTGTTCATGCTTTTCATTTCCTTTACTATAGTTAGTTAACTTATATCATGTTTATGTTCTTATATTGTTTATTTATGTTTTTCTTCTTCATAATGTCTAGCTAAGTTAATTATGTCAAGGTGAAAAGGTTTCACTAATGGTGTTAGGATAAGTATAATATAAACTAAACATGGACTTTAATATTTATATCCAAGAAAGTTTGCTATTAACATGTCTTATCATTTTTATCTTATTAATTCTTAATACCTTGCTTGTTAAATGGTTAATCTAGATTTGTGTTGTATAACACTTGGTACATCAAATACCTGATCCTTCATAGTCTTCGGGCGACATCGTTATTATGAGAGGAACTTGATTTGTTGTCAACATAAGTTAACATCATGAATACCTGATAAAATTTATAAGTATGGTGTTACGTAAATAAGATGATTAATATGATTATGTTGATAATTTATAAAGAGTTTATACTTTACTTATCTCTAATACTATTAGTGGATCCTCTAACCTTGACATTTGTTTTTATCATTGTTTAATCTTTACATTAATCTTCCATCTCAAAGTTCTCATTAATTTCTTCCTCTTCTTCTTTATTATTATTAGTACTACTACTACTACTACTATTATTATTATTATTGTTATTATTATTATTATTTACATTCTTGTTATATTTTATGTATGTTAAGTATGCTCTGTGTTTGATCAAGGATCCTGATATTGTTGGTCTTGCCTTGTTCATTCGCATCAGAAATCTGTTTATATTATATAATATATCTCTTTGATCTTTTCATAAACTCAGTAGATAGGCTGGAAACCTGTGACCCGATCTTTTAGATCATTCTCAGGTATAACAACGCCACGTACTGAGTATTATTATTATTACTATTACTATTACTATTATTATTACTATTACTATTATTGTTACTATTATTGTTGTTATTATTGTTGTTGTTGTTGTTTTATTAATTATAATTTATACAATTAACCTCTCTGTGGTTCGACCCCGGTCTTGCCGGGTTATTTATTACTTCGACACTCCTGCACTTGGGAGAAGACATCAATCTTTTGGTCGTGTCAAGTTTTTGGCGCCGTTGCCGGGTTATTTTTTTTAAAAAAATAAAAAGAGAGAGAGAGAGAGAAAAAGAGAGAGAGAGAGAGAGAGAGAGAGAAACTCCAACTGGCCTATATATAGGTGATTTGATTGCTTTTTCAATTTCTCATCTATAAAATCTTCTCTTCCTTCCCTTCATTTCTACTCAACCCACACATTTAACAGATATCGAAGTGTGTAGCAATGGCAGGTTCCTCAAGTCCTCAAATCAAAAATATTTGTGTTTTCGGTGAATCCAGTCCTGGGAAAGAAATGGAGTTTTCAGAATCAGCAAATCATCTTGGTCAGGTATTAGCTGAGAGAAAGATTCATTTAGTGTATGGCGGAGGTAGCCTTGGGTTAATGGGGGTGTGTCAATAGCTGCATTTTTAGGAGGCGGTCAAGTTTTGGGGGTCGTCCCCAAAGCTTTAGCAAAAGAGGACCTCCTTGGAAAAACAATTGGAGAGGAACTACGGGTCTCCACAATGTCCGAACGATTGAATACAATGTTTAAACACGCTGATGCTTTCATTGCCTTGCCGGGTGGTCGGGCACATTGGAAGAGATCTTTCATATTTCCTCTTGGGCCTAACTTCACATTCACCATAAACCTATAGGTTTGTTAAATGTTAATGGTTTTTACGATAAATTGTTGTCTTTTCTTGATCAAGCTGTGGAACAGGCATTTCTAACATCTTCGGCACGACAAATCATAATCTTTGCTGCTCTTCTTGAATAATTGATTGACCAACTACAATCTTTCATCCCTATCATTGATCCCTCCATGAGTCGCATACATTGGTCAACGAGGAAAGCCGTAAAAAGCTTAGATTGGATTTGAGCATTCATTTGTGAAACCTTGTGTCTTTTGGTTTTATTAATAGCATATTATTTTGTTTTGTTATTTCTTATATTTGTTTAAGTGTGTTTCAGGTTTGTCAGTGTTCGTTGTTTCAGGTGATTTCTTCTATACTCTATCTTTCTACCTTAGGACATTGAGGACAATGTCTCGTTTTGGTTGGGGGGAAAGGGTAGTAGTTGATTGATACTAAAAAAAAAATAGTTGATTGATACTAAAAAAAAATAAAAAATTAACTAACTATGTTTTCTATTTACAAAACCGTTGTTACTAAGATGGCAGAGTCAAGGAGTTCTTTTGTTAGAGTGACTCTTGAGACGCATTTTAGTAAACATTCTTAACAAGGTCTATCATAATACTTCTTGAAATATTCAGGTTTACAAACTTTCGCATTATTATCAATTGATTCTGCTTATATACTAATTGAACAAGTATTCTTAAACCTTGATTTTCACACACACACTTTAACATATGATTGTGGGTCGCACATTGGATTATTACATTATTTATGTTCTTTTTGTTAAAGGTAACAACTAAGGGAAAGGGATAGTATATAATTTGCAAAAAAAACAAAATATATATATATATATATATATATATATATATAATAATAATAAAAACATAGATAAGTTTGGTTTCGTAGCCTCCCTAATCTAAGCAATTAAGCCCGAAGGGGTGTTTTAACATCTAATACCCTAAAGTCAACTGACTTGGGAGTTATTGGCCCAACGCTTATTACATGGGTTGAGGAGAAAAGCTTAAGGGAATCAAACATTGCACTATCTACGTATCAGTATCTGCAACCCGAGTTATTAAGCTCGAAGGGGTGTCTCAACACTTAATGCCCTAAGACCAACTGGTCTGGGAGTCATTAGCCGAAAGCTCATTACATGGGTTAAAGATGCATTGTGTTTTAAGTAATATGTATATTAAAAAAAAAAGAGAAAAAAAGGGATAATAATCCCAACCCCGAGGAAGTTAACCTTAAACATTAGAACATAATATTGTTTTCTTCCAATGAAAGCCTCATCATCTATGTTTTCATACATTTGAGCACATAAAAAAAAAGAAGAAGGTTTATTAATATTTTGTTTAAGAGGTTTTGAGCAGATATATATAAATTTAACGAGAGTTTGTTTACTTGGATAGATTAATGAAAGTTAAATGATGAATGCCTTGCTTTGTGGAACTTGCAAATTGTTTTTTTTTTTTCTATTTTAACGCTTTGATTACTAGGAACTAGTAATAAGCTGGTTGGGGGGGTGTGATTAGTACTTAAAAGTGCATTTTTATCAAGGTTTTATATCATCATTTTGCACTTGACGTATCAATAACTCCTTAACTAGAGCATGTTTTATAATAACAAGTCTGATAATATAAGATAGTTTTAATTTATGGTAAATGCTCATTTTAAATGCAGGCATATCTCACAATTCAAAGGATTGATTGATGTGATTAACTATTGAAAGTGAAAGGACAAAGAAAAGGCGAAGCTTAGAAAGGAGATACCGATTCAATTCAAATTGGGACACTGTTCAGTTATTGGGTCATATCTGGAGCTTTAGATCTTGGATTTCAGTTTAATTTATATGGATAGAAAGATAAGAAATAGGCCTACAATGTTCATGAATAGTGGAAGACCCAAATCTACCGTTTTCAAATCCAAAATTTGGCCACAAAAGAGAAGCCAGAATCTGTCCTGCAATCCAGCCCAAACACTGCTCAAAAGTTTACCCATATCTGGAGTTCTAGAAGGCCAAATGATGTGAAATGTGGTGGGTAGAAGGAAAAGACCATTTCCTACAACTTTCATGAAGAAGACCTACTCAAATTCTGATGGTAACAATGACATTTAGTCCAGACAAGAGCTTGAGGGCTATCCACCACGTCCACCAGCAGCACTACTCAGTATTTTAGCCATATCTAGAGCTCTAGTGATCCAAATGCTCTGTAATTTTATGGGTGAAAAGATAAGATGATTGCCAACAACTTTCATGAGGAGCACTTTGCCAAATTCGGATTGCATCAATGTCAATTTATCCAGCCAAAATGCTTGAGTGCTGCTTGTCCACCAAGTCCACTAAATCAATAGTTGGCCACTACATCAATAATCAATTACCAAATGAATAGTTCTGAATTTTAGCCTATAAAAGGAGGCATTTGCCATTCATTTGAAATGTTGGTTCTTCATATCAAGATCATGTTCTTGCTCTCTCTTTATATTTTTGTAATATGTAAGTTTTGCTTTCATTAATCTCTTGTTCATGCTTTTCATTTCCTTTACTATAGTTAGTTAACTTATAACATGTTTATGTTCTTATATTGTTTATTTATATTTTTCTTCTTCCTAATGTCTAGCTAAGTTAATTATGTCAAGGTGAAAAGGTTTCACTAATGGTGTTAGGATAAGTATAATATAAACTAAACATGGACTTTAATATTTATATCCAAGAAATTTTGCTATTAACATGTCTTATCATTTTTATCTTATTAATTCTTAATACCTTGCTTGTTAAATGGTTAATCTAGATTTGTGTTGTATAACACTTGGTACATCAAATACCTGATCCTTCATAGTCTTGGGCGACATCGTTATTATGAGAGGAACTTGATTTGTTGTCAACATAAGTTAGCATCATGAATACCTAATAAAATTTATAAGTATGGTGTTACGTAAATAAGATGATTAATATGATTATGTTGATAATTTATAAAGAGTTTATACTTTACTTATCTCTAATACTATTAGTGGATCCTCTAACCTTGACATTTGTTTTTATCATTGTTTAATCTTTACATTAATCTTCCATCTCAAAGTTCTCATTAATTTCTTCCTCTTCTTCTTTATTATTATTAGTACTACTACTACTACTACTATTATTATTATTATTGTTATTATTATTATTATTTACATTCTTGTTATATTTTATGTACGTTAAGTATGCTCTGTGTTTGATCAAGGATCCTGACATTGTTGGTCTTGCCTTGTTCATTCGCATCAGAAATCTGTTTATATTATATAATATATCTCTTTGATCTTTTCATAAACTCAGTAGATAGGTTGGAAACCTGTGACCCGATTTTTTTAGATCATTCTCGGGTATAACAACGCCACGTACTGAGTATTATTATTATTACTATTACTATTACTATTATTATTACTATTACTATTATTGTTGTTATTATTGTTGTTGTTGTTGTTGTTTTATTAATTATAATTTATACAATTAACCTCTCTCGTGGTTCGACCCGGTCTTGCCGGGTTATTTATTACTTCGACACTCCTGCACTTGGGAGAAGACATCAATCTTTTGGTCGTGTCATCCAGCTTGAGGGAGCGTGTTAAAATTCAGAATCAAAACAATTAAAGCTTGATTTGTAAATCATATCTCAGAGATTTAGTTTGATTGTAATTTCTGTAATTAAGTCCTAAATATTAGTTGCTAGTCTGTCAGTTTACTTATTTAGACAAAATCTTTTCTATATAAACTATGTATATGCACTGTAGAAATTACATAGAATAACCAGACTGCTTTGCTGTTCTTCAAACTTCCTGTGTCAGCTTTCTTGCTTTCTTTACTAGCAGTAAACGCCTATTTGATGTGGCAATTCAGGTGAGTAATCAATTCATATATTCAGGGTGCTATTTTCTGAAACTGCTCTAATGAAGTATAAAATTTTGATAGGACAAGAAGGTGCAAGAAAATTTCAATGTAAGAGAAGCAACAAAGGGAATAAATGGAAGTGTAACTTTGGACTTTATTGCTACTGTGAAGAACAACCGACTGTATATCCACTTATACTGGTCTGGAAAGGGTTCGATTAGTTCTTCAATGGAATATTATGGTTCTCTTATATATGCCATTTTGGTTTCTCCTGGTTACTAGCTGTCTCAAAAAATTTATTTATGCTGTCACATTTAGTTTCTTTTTTCTAACATCCTGTTAAGTTCTCACCTGTAGTTCCCAGAAAATATGGCAGAAAACCATCAGCAATGAGTATTGCTGCACTTACAGGCTCTGTTTTACTTTTGCCACTACTGGTTGCAGTTTCCATTTGCAAAATGGGCTGGCTAGGTGGCAAAGGAAAATCTCACAGTGAAGGTGAGAATGTACATTGTTTGGAGTCAGTTTTGACTTTAGACTTGCCAAAGTTTGTAACTCCTCCTGTTTACAAGATCTTTTTCCTTGTGAGTTCGTGTTTGATGGCTGATGTTGTGGTGCAGAATTAAATTGTGTCGAACTAATACCAGCAGGTTCTTTTAACTTCCGGGAAGTAAAAGCTGCCACTTAAAATTTTAGTCCTTCAAACAAGATTGGTGAAGGAGGATTTGGACCTGTTTTTAAGGTCTATGCCACTACATATTTGTTTAGAAAGTCCTCGAGATTCTACAGGTTTGCCTAATAAGTGAAGTGATTGCAGGGAGTTCTTCTAGATGGAGCAGCAATAGCTGTCAAACAACTGTCTTCGAAATCAAATAAGGAACTCGAGAGTTTTTTAATATGGAGCATCAAAATATCATACTGTTTTTATAATAGTACAATCCTAAATAATGCAAGTATATGGTTAGGTGCAGGACCTGAAGAACTGAAATTAAGACTCAACTGGCCAACCAGGTTTAAAATTTACCTTGGCATAGCTAGAGGTCTGGCATTTCTCCACGAAGAATCCAATACATAGAGATATTAAGCCCACAAATATGCTACTTGACAAGGATCTCAATGCAATGATATTAGATTTTGGACTGGCTAAACTCTATGAAGCAGAACATACACTTGTTATCACTAGAATTGCTGGAACCATGTAAAGCCTTCCATACCTCTAAAGATTGTTATTTTGCAGGAAAAACATTATCTCAGTAAATTTACGGAGATTTTTTTTTCTGAAACATTTTGAATTGTCCTAAGGAATTACATCTCCATAACTTATGGTATTTCTGCAGAGGATATATGGCCCCAGAATATGCCATGCGAGGTTATTTAACAAGCAAGGCAGATGTTTACAGCTTTGAGGTGGTTGCCTTGGAAATTGTCGGTGGTAAAAATGGCACCAGTTACAGGCCAAATGATGAGAGTGCCTGCTTGCTTGATTTGGTAATTAAAGCTAGCTTACTATTATTTTCATGTTCTGTCATGATCTTGTGGCATCTTGTATAAAGGAGTTGATCATGCTAAGTGGTTGCTACTGTAATCAGTTGTCTGCAGCATATGTAAGATGATAGGTTACTTATCTGGTAAGAGTTTATAGACATACAGAGCAAAGGGAAGGCATTTCTCCATTGATTAAGAAGTTCCATATTGTATTTGTTGTATTTCAGGCTTATGTTTTGCAAGAGAAAGGAAAGTTAATATCGCTAGTCGATCCAGTCTTGGGATATGATTCTTCAGTGAAACAAGAAATGATAATCTTAGACTTGGCAATGCTATGCACCAATCCATCCCCTACTCTGAGGCGAGCTATGTTTGAAGTAGTAAAGATTCTTGAAGGGAAAAGTAAGATGAAGTCTCCTTCATTCAATGTCCCTTACTCAGCTGACGATTTTGCAAAGGCCAAGGCTGTCGCTTGCCTCATTCCCCGTGTTTGTTCTGGCAACAATTCCAAAGGAAGCTCATCAAATGCTGTTTCTTATGATGTTTTGAGTCGAGATGAAGATGCCTATGGCATTTTCGAAGATTGTTCATCAAATTAAGTAGTTATCTTAGTAAAATAATTTAATTTTATTAATTTGTAAATACCTCGGATAATAATAATAATAATAATAATAATAATAAAGAATTTTTCACCGAAGAAAAAATTTGTATTCAAACTTGGGATTTTTTTTTTGTTTTTACATTAGCAAAATAAAAAAATATCACAATCCAAAAACTATTTAGAAAATAGCACAATCACAAGTGTCTGCTATTGTTAAATGGCCTTACATAAATTACATTACAATGAAAAGAACGAATATATATATATATGAGAAAAAAAATATTTGATAATAACTTTACTAACACCATTAAAAAAATTTAAATAAGATAAATACAATAACATTAAAGAAAATCATTAATAATAATTAAAGTACGTAATCTAAAAATAAATGAATCATATAATATTTTTAGAATATTTATGTGGCTCATTTTAATTATTAGTAATAATTTTTTTTGATGTTGTTAGATTTAATTTGTCAAAAATTTTATAATAATCCTGTTGATGTTGTCATTAGAATTTTAATATATATTTAAAATCTTTTTCTTTTCTTTTTCTCCCTCCTCTTTGCGAGACTCACGATCCAATTACAATGATAACAGAGTTTTTTTCTGCCATCACCACCACTGGTCCCCTACGGTATAATTATGAAATTGTTGACATTAAACCATTTAAACTGCTGTCAGACAGAGGTGGAGACAGGGGGTGGCAAGCAGGGACAGGGGCTGGGCCCCTGCAAGAAAATTGTTTTTTCAGCCTTCCCTTAATAATTTATATAATTTTAGCTAAAATAACAATATATAACTGAAATCTTCCCCCTAATTTTATCTTTTGGCTCCGCCCGTGCTGTATATATATCCATTCGATATAATTTGTTTACGAAGTTG
Source organism: Populus x sibirica (assembly GCA_019202695.1). Taxonomy (NCBI): domain Eukaryota; kingdom Viridiplantae; phylum Streptophyta; class Magnoliopsida; order Malpighiales; family Salicaceae; genus Populus; species Populus x sibirica. The sequence goes on along the minus strand of JAGMVL010000702.1, from coordinate 1,488,125 downwards.
CAAATTATTACCATATATACCCTAGAAAGAATAATGTTTTTTTTTCTAGGGAAGGGGGCGATTGCCTGGCCCCCTCAGCCCCCACCACTGTTCAACCGTGAGGTCAGCGGGAATGAAATGTGTTTCTTCTATATTATAAGTGTAAAAGTAGTTCCAAATATACATGCATATCTCGGCTTTGTTAAACAGAAGATGAAGAAGATTCACTAATGTTACAATGCGTGGACTCGGGGCTGGGTGGGTAAAGATCATGGGCAGACATGGAGGTGGATACATTCTATGTTTTATCAGATGAAAAAACGTGGTCTTGGGTGCTGCAGCTCTGGTCTAAAACCTGTTGAAAGTGGTCATAATTGACTCGTTTAAATTGAAAATCACCACCGTATATGGTAGGATCTGAGATCACTTCCTGGATGCTGGTCTGTCCTTCAAGCATACTCACCACTGCTGGCATTGTAGGCCTTAGAGATGGAGATGCATTGGCGCATAAGAGAGCCACCTTGATCATCTTTTCAGCCTCTTCCTTGTTGAATTCAGACCGCAGCTTTGGGTCCACCAGCGCCCTTAAATTCCCTCTTTTTTGCAATACAAATGCCTGTGACAGATAAGTTCATTTAGACTGTGTAAGAGCTAGCTAGCTAGTAATGCCTAATGCATCATGAATTCAATGTAGCAACACAAGCAGTCTCGTAACTTACCCAGTCAAGAAGACAAACGCTTTCGTTTGTTGGATTGTAACTTGAATTGCTTCTTCCACTGACAATCTCTAAAGCAACAACCCCAAAACTGTAAACATCTGCCTTGTCTGATAAATAACCCCACAGTGCATATTCTGGAGCCATGTATCCTCTGAAATCAAAAGGCATGCCAGGTGAGTTACTTCAGTGTGTGTAATTAAGGTCTTTTTCGATCGATAACTAAATCATTAGAAAACTAACGATAAGGTGCTTACATAGTTCCAGCAACTCGAGTGCTAATGTGAGTGTTCTCCGCTTCATTGAGCTTAGCTAGTCCAAAGTCTGATATGTTGGCGTTTAGATCCTTGTCCAGCAACACATTTGTACCTTTGATGTCTCGGTGAACAATCCTGATTGCTGATCCTTCATGGAGAAACGCCAAGCCTCTGGCTATTCCAACACATATCTTAAATCTTGCTGGCCAATCCAACATACGAGCACTTGTTTCTGCACCTGTTGCTAAAACCCAGTAAGAAATGGCAAAAACTTTTACGATTACCGAAGAGTGCACAAGCTAAAGGTGATTACCAAACAGTGCACGACCAAGGGAATTGTTTTCCATGTACTCGTATACAAGCAGCAACTGGTCTCCTTCAATGCAGCATCCATAAAGCTTTACAAGATTGGGATGCTTGAAACCAGATATCATGCCTATTTCATTCACAAATTCACGGTTTCCTTGACTGGATTTAGGAGATAGCTGCTTAACAGCGATAACAGTCCCGTCTGATAACTCACCCTGCATAAAATAACCATGCTTCCAATGCTCATATTCCCTTCTGCAGATAAGTAATTCAAAGAAAAGGTCCGACAATCAATGCATTGGGGATTCCATGCATGGGATTTCATCAGAGGACAAACCTTGTACACGGACCCAAAACCACCCTCTCCAATCTTGTTTGCAGAATCAAAATTGTTTGTGGCAGCTCCTAGCTGCCTCAGAGTGAACGAACCAGTTTTCAGATCAAGCCCCATGAGATCTGCGCATATACAAGTGTTGAGGGAATTTCATGTAAGATATTCGTCATGTACTATCACTTTTAGACAATACATATATACATATACATAGTGCTAGTTATCAATCTGCTACTACCATCTTGTAGTTCTGGTTTTGGAGCGCCCACTCCTCCTCCACTAGCCACCGTCAAGGCGTTGCGGTGTCCATTAATCAGAGCCCAAATTGTTGATTTCAATGTACCTCGTTCTCTCTTGTACTTGTCTTGAAAAAAGAATTTCCAACAAATGATACCCATTACCAAGAAAAAAAGGACTATGGCTGAAGAGACAACTACGGGCATAACAGGTTTCTTGCTTCCCATTCCAGATTCTGAAATTAATTGAAGTCACACAAACAAAATTAGAAAGCTTAGCAGTCCAATTTTTTAATCAATGAGCTTTTTTTTTTTTTTTACAAGCTTTGATTTGTTGAATAGGCCCAATATGTTAAATTGATTAGTTTGGATTAATTTTCTCGGCTTCTAAAATTTAAAATCAAAACAAAAAGAAAATGTTCTTAACCAAAATTAATCACTAATTTCAGAAAAATGTTCAATTCAATAAATTTTATACCCCTTTTTATAAATATTCCGGGAAAAATAGATTAATCTCGTCATCTCTTAAATGTGAGAGTACCTTTAATTTAAAAATATATTAAAATAATATGTTTTTAATTTTTTAAAAAATTATTTTTGTATCAACACATTAAAAAAAATTAAAAATATAAATAAATTTTTTTTAAAAAAAATCAAAATTTAGGACCTAACACTACTCCCCTATTTGGCATTGCATTTAAACCGGGAGTTGGGTAAATTTTGAAAAACAAATCACTTAAAATTAATTTTTTATTTTTTAATAATTTTTAAAAAATAAAAAAAATATTTTAATAATTCCTACATTAAATGATGTAAATTAAGGAAACAAAACAAGACCATGCACATAAAAATATCTAAAGCAGCTTTCAACGTCTCTCACATGAGTTGCTGGGTATGCGCCGAGAGTAAAATTACGAAATTTAACTCTGTTTTTTTTTTTTTTCTTCTTTTTTTCTCGAGAGTGAAAAATAAGCAGCTCTTCTTGTGTGTGCAGAGTGAAGAAATTAATGTTTTTTTCCAACAAAGCAACCAAGTGAAGAATTGCAGACGGAAAAGTAATGAGCTCAAATTTCTAGGTTAATCGGCACACAAATAGAAGCTTAGAAAATTGGTTGGTTTCAAGGACGTACTCCCTAGCTCAGATTTACAGCATCCCATTACTGCTAAGACAAAGTTTACTTGTTGTGTGGTGGTGAGGTTGCTCTTACCTTCTCCTGGAGGTGACTCATTTGATGCCAGCAAAGTAACTGTAGAGCTGAGAAAGCTGACCGTGACCGCCATGACTCGGCGAAGCTGAAGAAGTCTACAGCGAGGTTCAAGCATCCTGCAAAACTTGGATGCAGAAATAGGGGGAAAAAACAAAAAGACAGAAGCTCGAACACGGTTTCATTTATGAGGAACTTGACTTGTAATAGGTGGACATGGGGAATTGTCAAAAACAAATTCTTAAATTGGTGAAAATGACCTCTGCCACTTGCTTTGATACTTTTTCCTTTTAATATCAAAAACTAGAAAACAAAAAAAATATTTACTCATTAAATGTTTTGTAAATTCGCCCTGTCAATCCTCGAGGTCCAAATAACTCTTGATTGTTTTCCATGAATAATCCAAAACTTGAGATAAAGAGTGTAATCCAAATAAGTTTAATGAATGGTTCATAATGGAGTCGAAGTTATCAAATTTTGATGGGTAGTAGTCAATTCACGTCTAATTGCTTAACATATCGTTTTTTTTCTAATTATTTTTTTTTAATTAATATGAGTGTTCGAGTCAGCTTATGCACACTTTGACTAATCCACATTTTCTAAATTAATTCGAATTGAACTTGTAAGATTCGCTCCAAAATTCATAAGCTTATTTTTTAAATGATTCATGTACTCAACCGCACCAATTTTGTAATTTTTGAATGATAATTTGTTTTTAAAAAATTAGATTTTAGAGGAAATTAGAAAAAAAAAATTTAAATTTAAATTATGAAAGTAATAAAAATTAAAAATTAAAAGTAAATCAAATTAATTTTTTTAATTTCTCATTATTGTTACAATTGAATTTTTATTTCTTACAATTAAGTTAATTACTTCAACAAATAAAAAAAATTAACATTATTTACACAAATTTATATCATCAATATAAACTAAAAATCTATAATAAAAATTTAACAATATTATTGTTATAACTCTTGATTATTTTCTATGAATTATTTCTGTCAATAAATTAGTTCAATCCAAATCCAAAACTTGAGGTAGAGAGTGCAATCCAACTAAGTTTTATAAGTGGTTGATAATGGAGTTGAATTTATTAAATTTTGATGGGTATCAATTTATGTTTAATTGCTCCACGTATATATAGTTTTTATAACCACATTTTCTAAATGAATGAGTCAATCCCAATTGATCATGTAGGAGATCCGTTCCAGAATATTTCATTGCTAAAATAGCTTATTCTATCACTAATATAGGTAGATATTTTCCAACGAAATTTTTCGTTGATAATTTGTTTTTTAAAAATTAAATTTTTGAGGAAATTAGAAAAAAATATAACTAAGATTAAAAAATTAAAATTATGTAAGTAATGAAAATTAAAAATTAAAAAATAAAACGAAATAGTCAACCATAATATCTATCAAAAAGATTTTATAGACAGAAAGTAAGAAACAAGAGAGAAGTTGTTTTTCTTACATAATATTGTTGATTGGTAGATTAAGAGAATGAAGAATGAAAAAATTGTTAGTGAATATTGTCTCACGTGAGCGCGTGGCATGACGGATGTTGGGATTAATTAGGAAGTTACTATCTAATTATTTGGTTCAAGGTTATTAGAAGACCTGAGTGGATAGGTTTTATATGAAATTCTAGGATAAGAGATTGATTGTGTCTAATGAAAGTATTAACACTCATATCACACCTTACCTTAGGTAAGTTGTATTGTATTGTCTAAATGTAGCTCCAAGGCATTGATGAGTTTCTAGTCGATGATTCATCTATGGCTTAAAACAAAAATTTATGCTCATGAATAAATCTATTATTTTAAATTTACTATGTACTCGTATACTCCAAATAAACTACTGTGGGAAAAAATCCAAGTAAGTGCCTTAACATGGTTTACCTATCTTGGAAGGTGAAATAACTTTTCACAACTCGTATATTATGGTGAAAAATATTTCCAATTAAAATTAGAGAATATCCTAAATAATTATGAGAATCTTTTAGTCAATTCCTAGTATTTAAATATCAGCCTACTTGTAGGTCCAAAGATTTATATCAAAATGTTGACCATTAATTCCCGAAAAAACAATTTAGAGTTTTTAAAATATTGATCAAGTTCTCATGGATTCAATAAACTAATTATTAAATCCAAAAAATACATACAAAGATATTTTTAATTTTTGTGTATATAAAAATATGATATATCATACCATGTATTTTTTATATTTTGTAAGCCAAAATATGATTTTTATTTCTTAAGTGAATTGGTTGTATGCACACCAAATAAAATATATTTTTTATATTTTTTTAAATGAGATCTTTTCATAGAAATTTTTGAGATTTCAATAAAAAAAAACATGTATTTTAATATCAGGTCAGTATCTTATAGTATAAATATCTAACCCCGATGTTAAATAAGATTGCTGGAAAAAAAACCCATAAATAATTTTAAATTGATCCTTGAAAATTTTTTAGATTTTTTTGGGAATTTATTTTGGGGTCTATTTGGCAAAACATTATTTTTTATTCAAAGCAAAACTGTCAAAATAGATTTAAAAAGGTGTTTTCCAAATAACCCCTCAGACTAAAACTTTTTCAACAAAAAAAGTTATCAACCAAGCAAAGCCTTAATACCTGACCCCAAATAAAATCAATCGATTGACTCAAAAACACAGAATCAACCACGAGCAAACTGAAAACCATGATTTGACCCAAAACTAAAGCAAAACAAACAATTAAACCACAAACAAATCAAAACTAAAAAAACACAAAAACATAAAATGTTCTAACAAAAACAGATCAAATACAAAGAACATGGTGAACATTCAAATTGAAATCCAGCAAACATAAATCACAAATCAGACAAGTATTCATGCAATCGAGGGCAAGGTTTTGTTCATAATCTTACATAGATCAAGAATTAAGCATTTATTTTCTTCAATTAACACTCAAAAAGCCATGATTTGATCAAAATGTGTTTGTGTAGTCGAAAGAACCTTATAATCTAAATGCATGAATACATGTTATTAATGTGTTTTAACCTTAAATGATTTGCTAAAGATGACAAGCTAACATGTATATGCCAAGAATTAACCAAAAACAACTCCAAAAACAAGAGGCTAAGGCAAAGTTCATGCGAAAAACATGAACCCAGAATCTGAAAAAATTCTAGAAATTGAATAACTACTGCCAAAACTCAGATTTGGTCTTTTAGACCTCTAAACTCATTGTTTTTTATTCTAACAAACCATATTACCGATACAAGCATAGTTGAACCCAAAGAACTAACAAAAAACATGAAATCATCACAAATATGCATTAAATTCCAACTTTATAATTGCAGCCCCAATGACAGCCAGCAAAAACATCAAATTTTGATTCAAAATTGACTATTTGAACACTTGGAACCCAAACCATGCTCAGGAACCAAGAACATATATTAATAAAAATAGAAAAGGCATCAATCATATACTACCACCTTCTGACAGAATCTAAAACTACTTTATTTCATCAAAATTTGTTATATATATATTATCTTGACACTCAGTAACATTAATAACAACTCCAAACAAGATTTAAACAATAAAAACAACATTTTTAAGTATCAAAACAAAACTAGAAAACATCATAAAACTAAAACAAGTACAAAAAACATAAAAAATGGTTTAAACATTAAGAAATCATGAATGGATAGGTCACATGGACTCCACCCTTGAGTTTTTACATGGTTATACCTTCTTTAAGCTCATTGACTATAAGTTGTTGTTTTTTCTTCTCTTTTCCTTCGTTCTTTCCCTTTTATTTTCTTTTTTTTTAAAGCTTGTTAAACCTTCTATATTAGGCTCTTAGACCTGTTTTTAAGGTCTATGCCACTATATATTTGTTTAGAAAGTCCTCGAGATTCTACAGTTTGCCTAATAAGTGAAGTGATTGCAGGGAGTTCTTCCAAATGGAGCAGCAAAAGCTGTCAAACAACTGTCTTCAAAATCAAAGCAAGGAACTCGAGAGTTTTGGAATATAGAGCATCAAAATATCATACTGTTTTTATAATAGTACAATCCTAAATAATGCAAGTATATGGTTAGGTGCAGGACATGAAGAACTGAAATTAAGACTCAACTGGCCAACCAGGTTTAAAATTTGCCTTGGCATAGCTAGAGGTCTGGCATTTCTCCATGAAGAATCCAATACATAGAGATATTAAGCCCATAAATGTGCTACTTGACAAGGATCTCAATGCAATGATATCAGATTTTGGATTGGCTAAACTCTATGAAGCAGAACATATACTTGTTATCACTAGAATTGCTGGAACCACGTAAAGCCTTCCATACCTCTAAAGATTGTTATTTTGCAGGAAAAACATTATCTCAGTAAATTTACGGAGATTTTTTTTTCTGAAACATTTTGAATTGTCCTAAGGAATTACATCTCCATAACTTATGGTATTTCTGCAGAGGATATATGGCCCCAGAATATGCCATGCGAGGTTATTTAACAAGCAAGGCAGATGTTTATAGCTTTGGGGTGGTTGCCTTGGAAATTGTCAGTGGTAAAAATGGCACCAGTTACAGGCCAAATGATGAGAGTGTCTGCTTGCTTGATTTGGTAATTAAAGCTAGCTTACCATTATTTTCATGTTCTGTCATGATCTTGTGGCATCTTGTATAAAGAAGTTGATCATGCTAAGTGGTTGCTACTGTAGTCAGTTGGCTGCAGCATATGTAAGATGATAGGTTACTTATCTGGTAAGAGTTTATAGACATACAGAGCAAAGGGAAGGCATTTCTCCATTGATTAAGAAGTTTCATATTCTATTTGTTGTATTTCAGGCTTATGTTTTGCAAGAGAAAGGAGAGTTAATATCGCTAGTCGATCCAGTCTTGGGATATGATTATTCAGTGAAACAAGAAATGATAATCTTAGACTTGACAATGCTATTTACCAATCCATCCCCTACTCTGAGGCCAGCTATGTCTGAAGTAGTAAAGATTCTTGAAGGGAAAAGTAAGATGAAGGCTCCTTCATTCAATGTCCCTTACTCAGCTGACGATTTTGCAAAGGCCAAGGCTGTCGCTTGCCTCATTCCCCGTGTTCGTTCTGGCAACAATTCTACAGGAAGGTCATCAAATGTTGTTTCTTATGATGTTGTGAGTCGAGATGAAGATGCCTATGGCATTTTCGAAGATTGTTAATCAAATTAAGTAGTTATCTTAGTAAAATAGTTTAATTTTATTAAGTTGTTAATTGAAAATCTTATTTTTCACAAGAAAAATACGTACATATACCATTATAAATACATAAAAGAGATTGAAAAATATATATCTATAATTGGTCCCGCGGCTACAAGTAGGTAAATATGCTAAACTATTTACTAATTTAGTGTCGGATATTAGTAAAACAGATACACGCACGAGGAATTTTCTGCTTTTAATGTGAAATTCCTTTTTCACAGTTCTGTTGTGGCATGCTATATGAAGACATTTGATTGCGCGACAGCATCTTTCAGAAAGGAAGGAAGGAAGGGTTTTAGGCATGGGAAAAAAATTGTATTCGAACTTGGGATTTTTTTTTTTTACATTAGCAAAGTAAAAAAATATCATAATCCAAAAAAATATTTAAAAAATAGCATAGTCACATGTGTCATTTGTGTCTTTCTTCGATTGTTAAATGACCTTACATAAATTACAATGAAAACAGATATGGAAAAAAAAAATCTTTGATAATGACATCACTAATACTATTAAAAAAAACCTAAACAAGATGAATTCAACAACATTAAAAAAGATCATCAATAATAATCGGAGTGAATCATATGAGTCGTTCAAAGGCAAATGAGTCACGTATCACCTTTAAATGGTTTGTGTGGCTTACTCTAATCATCATTAGTGATATTTCTTGATATTATGATTAGAATTTCAATATATTTCTAAAATTATTTTCTTTTCTTTTTCTCTCTCCTCTCTAAGGCTCACTCCAATTACAATGAACAAAGTTTTTTCTGCCACCACCACCATTATGGTATAATTCTGAAATTGTTGATATTTAACAATTTAAACTGCTGTCAAATATATATATATATATATATATATATATATATATATATCCATTCGAGATAATTTTTTTACGAAGTTGCAAATTATTACCATATGTATCCTAGAAAGAATAATGTTTTTTTTTCTAGGGGCAGGGAGGAGATTGCCTGGCCCCCTCAGCCTCTATAGGCCCTACCACTTTTCAACTGTGAGGTCAGCCAGAATGAAATGTGTTTCTTTTATATTATAAATGTAAAAGAAGCTCCAAATATACATGCATATCTCAGCTTTGTTAAACATAAGATGAAGAAGATTCACTAATGTTTCTTTAGAAATATTTAGGATGGATACAAATATTGAGTTAGTTTAGAGATGTGAAAATATTTAAAGTGTTTATTTATTTCATACAGAGACAATATTTTCAAGATACAACTAAGTCATCTAAACCTTTAAAACAATGAGAAGATAAGATCAAGAAAATAATATATGTTTTTTTGTGTTTAGTTTTCTGTGTAGTTATAAGTTTTTATACACTTGAAACATAACGATAAAATAATATGACTGTTGATTAAACAGTTATATTGTTAATCAATCAATATGATTATTGACGAAACAGTATGATTGTTGATCAATCAGTATGATTGTTGATCAATCAGTATGACTGTTGATGAAATAATATATGAAACAATATGATTGTTGATGAAACAATATACTTTAAATTAAACTGAATAGCCGCTATTTAGATTTATCTCAACAGTCACAAATGTTAAAATTAATTATAAAAATTAATTAAATGACAAATTAATCTCACTAACATATTAAGTTTTAAGTTTTAAATGTTGAAAGTCATCTTTTAATATTATAAATATTCATATAATAGTATTAGAAAATTTACTAGGAGAGTTTTTCCATTATGGTTTAATTTACTACACAGTAAAAATCTACACTTATAAACATTAAGAAGGGGTGTTTCTTTCCAATATAGAATATAATCTTTTCTTTCTCTACTTATTTACAAACTACAGCAACAGTTTCAATACATGGACTCAGGGCTGGGTGGGTAAAGATCATGGGCAGACGTGGAGGTGGATACATTCCACGTTTTATCAGATGAAAAAACGTGGTCTTGGGTGCTGCAGCTCTGGTCTGAAACCTGTTGAAAGTGGTCATATTTGAGGTGTTTAAATTGAGAACCATCACCGTATATGCTAGGATCTGAGATCACTTCCGGGATGCTGGTCTGTCCTTCAAGCATACTCACCACTGCTGGCATTGAAGGCCTTAGAGATGGAGATGCATTGGCGCATAAGAGAGCCACCTTGATCATCTTTTCAGCCTCTTCCTTGTTGAATTCAGACGGCAGCTTTGGGTCCACCAGCGCCATTAAATTCCCTCTTTTTTGCAACACAAATGCCTGTGACAGACAAGTTAGTTTAGAGTACTGTAAGAGCTAGCTAGCTAGTAATGCCTAATGCATCATGAATTCATGTAGCAACACAAGCAGACTCGTAACTTACCCAGTCAAGAAGACAAACGCTTTCGTTTGTTGGATTGTAACTTGAATTGCTTCTTCCACTGACAATTTCTAAAGCAACAACCCCAAAACTGTAAACATCTGCCTTGTCTGTTAAATAACCCCACAGTGCATATTCTGGAGCCATGTATCCTCTGAAATCAAAAGGCATGCCAGGTGAGTTACTTTAGCGTGTGCAAGGTCTTTTCCGATCGATAACTAAATCATTAGAAAACTAACGATAAGGTGCTTACATAGTTCCAGCAACTCGAGTGCTAATGTGAGTGTTCTCCGCTTCACTGAGCTTAGCTAGTCCAAAGTCTGATATCTTGGCGTTTAGATCCTTGTCCAGCAACACATTTGTACCTTTGATGTCTCGGTGAACAATCCTGATTACTGATCCTTCATGGAGAAACGCCAAGCCTCTGGCTATCCCAACACATATCTTAAATCTTGTTGGCCAATCCAACATAAGAGCACTTGTTTCTGCACCTGTTGCTAAAACCCAGTAAGAAATGGCAAAAACTATTACGATTACCAAAGAGTGCACGAGCTAAAGGTGATTACCAAACAGTGCGCGAGCAAGGGAATTGTTTTCCATGTACTCGTATACAAGCAGCAACTGGTCTCCTTCAATGCAGCATCCATAAAGCTTTACAAGATTGGGATGCTTTAAACCAGATATCATGCCTATTTCATTCACAAATTCACGGTTTCCTTGCCTGGATTTAGGAGATAGCTGCTTAACAGCAATAACAGTCCCGTCTGATAACTCACCCTGCATAAAATAACCATGCATCCAACGCTCATATATATTCCCTTCTGCAGATAAGTGATTCAAAGAAAAGGTCCGACAATCAATGCATTGGGGATTCCATGCATGGGATTTCATCAGAGGACAAACCTTGTACACGGACCCAAAACCACCCTCTCCAATCTTGTTTGCAGAATCAAAATTGTTTGTGGCAGCTCCTAGCTGCCTCAGAGTGAACGAACCAGTTTTCAGATCAAGCCCCATGAGATCTGCGCATATACAAGTGTTGAGGGAATTTCATGTAAGATATTCGTCATGTACAATCATTTTTAGAATATACATATATACATATACGTAGTGCTAGTTAGCAATCTGCTACTACCATCTTGTAGTTCTGGTTTTGGAGCGCACACTCCTCCTCTACTAGCCACCGTCAAGGCGTTGTGGTGTCCATGAATCAGAGCCCAAATTGTTGATTTCAATGTACCTCGTTCTCTCTTGTACTTGTCTTGAAAATAGAATTTCCAACAAATGATACCCATTACCAAGAAAAAAAGGACTATAGCTGAAGCGACAATTACGGGCATAACAGTTATCTTGCTTCCCGTTCCAGATTCTGAAATTAATTGAAGTCACACAAACAAAATTAGAAAGCTTAGCAGTCCAATTTTTGAATCAATGAGTTTTTTTTTTACAAGCTTTGATTTGTTGAATGGGCCCAATATGGCTTCTAGAATTTAAAATCAAAACCAAAAAGAAAATATTTTTAAATTCTTATCCAAAATTATTCACTAATTTCAGAAAGATGTTCAATTCAATAAATTTTATGCCCCTTTTTATGAATATTCTGGGATAATTAGATTAATTTTCTCACCTTTGTTAATGATGTATTTGAGAGTGTGATAACAATTACTTTTTAAAATATTTTTTATTTAAAAATATATTAAAATATTTTTTTATTTTTTTAAAAAATTATTTTTGTATTAATAAATCAAAAAAAAATCTAAAAACAAAAACAAAAAAAAATTTTAAAAATCAAAATTTAGGGACCTAACACTGCTCCCTATTTGGCATTGCATTCCTAGGAGGGGTTAGGTAAATTTTGAAAAATAAACTTGTTTAAAATAAACTTTTTAATATTTTTAAATTATTTTAGTATAATGATATAAAAACATAATTTAAAAAAATAAAAATATATTTTTTTAATATATTTTTTAATAAAAAATACTTTAAAAACATCATACACTCCATCAACGTAAAAACATTAAATGATGTAAATTCAGGTACGCTGCATGCACATAAAATATCTAAAGCAGCTTTCAACGTCTCTCACATGAGTTGATGGGTGTGCGCCGAGAGTAAAATTACGAAATTTAACTCTGTTTTATTTTATTTTATTTTTTTCTCGAGAGTGAAAAACAAGCAGCTCTTCTTGTGTGTGCAAAGTGAAGAAATTAATGTTTTTTTTCCAATAAAGCAACCAAGTGAAGAATTGCAGACGGAAAAGTAATGAGCTCAAATTTCTATGTTAATTAGCACACAGATAGAAGCTTAGAAAATTGGTTGGTTTCAAGTACGTACTTCCTCAGATTTACAGCATCCCATTACTGCTAAGACAAAGTTTACTTGTAGTGTGGTGGTGAGGTTGCTCTTACCTTCTCCTGGAGGTGACTCATTTGACGCCAGCAAAGTAACTGTAGAGCTGAGAAAGCTGACCGTGACCGCCATGACTCGGCGAAGCTGAAGAAGTCTACAGCGAGGTTCAAGCATCCTGCAAAACTTGGATGCAGAAATAGGGAGAAAAAACAAAAAGAAAGAAGCTCGAACAAGGTTTCATTTATGAGGAACTTGACTTATAGGTGGACATGGGGAATTGTTAAAAACAAATTCTTAAATTGGTGAAAATGACCTCTGCCACTTGCTTTGATACTTTTTCCTTTTAATCTCAAAAACTAAAAAACAAAAAAAAAATTTACTCATTAAATGTTTTGTAAATTCGCCCTGTCAATCCTCGAGGTCCAAATAACTCTTGATTGTTTTCCATGAATAATCCAAAACTTGAGATAAAGAGTGTAATCCAAATAAGTTTAATGAATGGTTCATAATGGAGTCGAAGTTATCAAATTTTGATGGGTAGTAGTCAATTCACGTCTAATTGCTTAACATATCGTTTTTTTTTCTAACTATTTTTTTTTAATTAATATGAGTGTTCGAGTCAGCTTATTCACACTTTGACTAATCCACATTTTCTAAATTAATCCGAATTGAACTTGTAAGATTCGCTCCAAAATTCATAAGCTTATTTTTTAAATGATTCATGTACTCAACCGCACCAATTTTGTAATTTTTGAATGATAATTTGTTTTTAAAAAATTAGATTTTAGAGGAAATTAGAAAAAAAAATTAAAATTTAAATTATGAAAGTAATAAAAATTAAAAATTAAAAGTAAATCAAATTAATTTTTTTAATTTCTCATTATTGTTACAATTGAATTTTTATTTCTTACAATTAAGTTAATTACTTCAACAAATAAAAAAATTAACATTATTTACACAAATTTATATCATCAATATAAACTAAAAATCTATAATAAAAATTTAACAATATTATTGTTATAACTCTTGATTATTTTCTATGAATTATTTCTGTCAATAAATTAGTTCAATCCAAATCCAAAACTTGAGGTAGAGAGTGCAATCCAACTAAGTTTTATAAGTGGTTGATAATGGAGTTGAATTTATTAAATTTTGATGGGTATCAATTTATGTTTAATTGCTCCACGTATATATAGTTTTTATAACCACATTTTCTAAATGAATGAGTCAATCCCAATTGATCATGTAGGAGATCCGTTCCAGAATATTTCATTGCTAAAATAGCTTATTCTATCACTAATATAGGTAGATATTTTCCAACGAAATTTTTCGTTCATAATTTGTTTTAAAAAAATAAATTTTTGAGGAAATTAGAAAAAAAATAACTAAAATTAAAATTATGTAAGTAATGAAACTTAAAAATTAAAAAATAAAATGAAATAGTAAATCATAATATCTATCAAAAAGATTATAACAACAGAAAGTATGAAACAAGAGAGAAGAAGTTGTTTTTCTTACATAATATTGTTGATTGGTAGATTAAGAGAATGAAGAATGAAAAAATTGTTAGTGAATATTGTCGCACGTGAGCGTGCGGCGTGACGGATGTTGGATTAGGAAGTTATTATCTAATTGTTTGGTTCAAGGTCATTAGAAGACCTGAGTGGACAGGTTTTATATAAAATTCTAGGATAAGAGATTGATTGTGTCTAGTGAAGGTATTAACACTCATATCACATCTTACCCGAGGTAAGTTGTATTGTATTGTCTAAATGTGGCTCAAAGACATTGATGGGTTTCTAGTCGATGGTTCATCTATGGCTTAAAACAAAGATTTATGCTCATGAATAAATCTATTATTTTAAACTTATTATGGGCTCGTATACTCCAAATAAATTATTGTAGGAAAAAAAATTCATGTAGGTGCCCTAACATGGTTCACCTATCTTGGAAGGTGAAAGAGCTTTTTACAACTCGTATATTATGGTGAAAAATATTTACAATTAAAATTGGAGAATATCAGAAATAATTATGAGAATCTTTTAGTCAATTCTTGGTATTTAAATATTAGCCTACTTGTAAGTCCAGTATTTATATCAAAATGTTGACCATTGATTCCCAGAAAAAAAATGTTTAGAGTTTTTAAAATATTGATCAAGTTCTCATGGATTCAATAAACTAATTATTAAATCCAAAAAATGCATGCAAAGATATTTTTTAATTTTTGTGCATATAAAAAAATGATAAATCATACCATGTATTTTTTATATTTTTTAAGTCAAAATATGATTTTTATTTCTTAAGTGAATTGATTGTATGCACACAAAATAAAACATATTTTTTGTATTTTTTTAAATGAGAGCTTTTCATAGAAATTTTTGAGATTTCAACAAAAAAAAAACATGTATTTTAATATCAGATCAGTATCTTACAGTATAAATCTTTAACCCCGATATTAAATAAGATTGCTATAAAAAAACCCACAAATAATTTTAAATTGATCCTCGAAAGTTTTTTAGATTTTTTTGGGAATTTATTTGGGATCTATTTGGCAAAAAAATTATTTTTTATTCAAAGAAAAATTGTCAAAATAGATTTAAGAGTGTGTTTTCCAAACTGCCCCTCAGACTAAAACTTTTTCAACAAAAAAAGTTATCAACCAAGCAAAGTCTTAATACCTGACCCTAAACAAAACCAATCAGATTGACTCAAAAACACTTAATCAACCCTGAATCAAACTGAAAACCATGATTTGACTCAAAACTAAAATAAAACAAACAATCAAACCACAAACAGATCAAAACTAAAAAAACACAAAAACATAAAATTTTCTAACAAAAACATATCAAATACCAAGAACACAGTGAACATTCAAACTGAAACTTAGCAAACATAAATCACAAATCAGACAAGTATTCATAACTGCAGCCCTAATGACAGCCAACAAAAACATCAAATTTTGATTCAAAACTGACTTTTTGAACACTTGGAACCCAAACCATGCTCAGGAACCAAGAATATACATTAATAAAAATAGAAAAGGTATCAAACATCTACTACCACCTTTTGACTGAATCCAAAACTACTTTATTTCATCAAAATTTGTCATACATATATTGTCTTGACACTCAGTAACATCAACAACAACTCCAAACAAGATTTAAACAATAAAAACAACATTTTTAAGTATCGAAACAAAACTAGAAAACATCATAGAACTAAAACAAGTACAAAAAGCATTAAAAAAATGGTTTAAACATTAAGAAATGATGAATGGGCAGGCCACATGGACTCCACCTTCGAGTTTTTACATGGTTATACCTTCTCTAAGCTCATTGACTATAAGTTGTTGTTTTTTCTTCTCTTTTCCTTCATTCTTTCCCTTTCACTCTTTTTTTTTTCAAAGCTTGTTAGACCTTCTATGTTAGGCTCTTGAACCTTCATAATATAGTATATTAATAGAGGATTTCCCCATGTTTTTCCTCTCTTTTTTTCCTTGTTTTTCTCCTTTGATTTACAGGGGTATTTATAGGATTTTTCTAAGTTTTTTGGTGGATTCCCTCAAAGATTGATCAAATCTTAGCCTTTTAATCAAAATGTGAGGGTTCTAGAAAAAAGCTAACAGCTGGAAACTCTTGTGTTAGGCTGGTTTTGCAATGGTAGTTTAGGTTTTAGGGGTGTTTGGTAGTTTTGTTGGACTTGGAGGGCAATAAGTTATTTCTGAACTTTTGATCTTAAGATAGAGGTTTTAAAGCTATTGATAAGAACCCTTTGAGAAGCTTTAAATGTGAACACACACAAAAAATGGGTGGTTTTTTAAAATAGGTGTCATAGTCAAGGTTGATTGGAGTGACCACTTTCAAGGCTTCGCCGGAGCAACTCTGATGTAAATGTAATTGCAAACCACTTTGGATCCATCTTTGCTCAATTTGAAGGTCCGTAGCTTCAAATTTATTCATTCAAAGATATCAACTCGATCAGCCCAAAATCTCAAAATGCAGGGAAGCAGATCGGGGACAAGATGTTTGAGACGTCTATGGAAGAATTAGGGTGTAAATATCTAATTTCATGGGCATGGAGTTGTAGAGGGGGTGTTTCTTAGTTGAATGGTGGTAGCTATAGCCCTTGAGATGATTAGAAAGGCCACATTTATTTGCTTGAACATGTTCTCTTGATCATCCAAAATTACCAATGAAAGAGATGAACATTAAGTGAACGACACATTGTCTAAGTTAAATATTAGAAATTAGGGTTTTTTACTTTGAGATTTGGACAATTTCAATTGGGTCCATGCTCTTTCAATTATTTTTTATTACACCCATAATTGTCTCTCAACTTTTAATTGCATACAATTTCACCCCTATCAAATTCAAATATCAGCCTCAAAGTTCAGCACCTTTTACATACAAGTTCTTAGCTATCAATTTGTTCAAATTCATCCTTAATTGACTATCAAGATTTTAATTCCTTTCAATGTGGCCCCTGATTTAAGCAATTTCTACCCCTGAAATTACACGCCACTTATAAGTTGGTCCTTGGCCTTGAGAGTCTGCAATTAAATCCTTAATTGGCCTCCGAACTTTAATTATTTTCACAATGAAGCCCTTTATTTGACCAATTAAACCTTCCAAATTCTAATTTCAATCCACAAACTTTAATACCCAAATTGACTCGAAAAACTAATATCCCTTGCAATTAAGTCTTCAATAAAATTAATTAAACCTTTTAAAATTCTCATTGAGTCCTTAACCCACCAAATTTGTATTTATTTAGCCCAAATAAAATATTTTTGTTAATGGGGCCTTTTGTCAATCAGAATTGGGTTATCAATTTTATCAATCTTATATATTTTAATCCTGCAACTTTTCCATTTGTCATCTTGGTCCTCCATCACCAATCTTGGGCAATATTCTAGGCTTTCTTCATATATATCCTTTTGTATTTTATTTTTTTTATGTGTTGTCAAAAATGGGTAACAACAAATATATCATGTAGTCAATCGGTTTGTTACATGTAGCACTAACTTTATTCATGTAAAACATATTTATTATTAATAAAAATTTTCTTTATCTTTAATATTCATTTATATTTGATCAATGAACCTAATGTTTAATTAATGAATCTAGAGTAAAGATAAAGTCCATAGAACAAAAATATTTTGCAAGGAAAATTATAAAGTTGTTATAATTATGAGATTTTTATTACATCAAAACATTGTTTCTAAATATTTCTAGTCAATGTTCTATCAAGACTAGATATTAATTAGAGTTGTTGAGATCGGTGTATATTATATTCCTTTTTTTATGAAAGAAACCAGTTGTTCTCATAAACTGAGGTATACGAGATACCTGAAACTAATATGAAAGTGTTTGTTAGATGATATGTACACTGAACTAACCCACTAAAGAATTTCTTATGAAGAGATCACCTAATATGTCTATGGAAAAGCTATCGTGATATTTATGTAAGTGATCCTTAGACTTGAGGTCACTAAGTTATCTTATATAGAAAGTGTTATACTTTGATCCTAACCACACATTGTCCTAATCAAGAGTAACAAAAGGATATATGTTGAGTATAGCATAAACTATATGAAAGTATATGAGTAATTAAGAGAGGATTTATCATCCTATGTGAATTAGAAAAAATATTCTATCTGTTCTTAAATAGTTTGATTGTAAATCTTTGGCCAATGTGGAATAAGATTTAAAAGAGTTTTAAATCATATTCAAAGAATCAATTACTATAATGTTGAGAACTAATAAAATTCGACATAGCAGACACATTTTATGCTATAATGTTTAAATTAAAATATTATTGATGAATGAATAATAATTATACTGAAAAACTAGTCACTGAAAGGTTAAGTTAAACCACTTATGACTTTCATAATATTTAGAGGATTATGATAGGTTGCTAGACATTGTACTTGATCTTCAAATATAAATCAATCAATTAATGAATTTATAATAAATAAAATTGTTTAATTTATTTTATTTTATTTTATTTAGGATTATAATTTATATTTGAGCCAACTTATTAGGGAACCTAATGGGTCACACACATAACAACCATTGGTCAGATGTTAAAATGAGATGATTAATCAAATATGACTTGATTGTAAATAAATTTTAGAAATTGAGAACTAGAATGTAATTAATACAGGGTATTATAATTCTAGAACTATAAAAAACATCAAGCAAGAACTTAATTGAATAAATTTCTAAAATTATCCTAAAATAATATATATGATATTATTTAAAGGAGAAATTGATATTTTACCATTTAGAAGGTTTTTTCAATTTTCCTATAAATAAAATGTTATGCATATTATTTCAGAAGAAAATGGTGAGAAAAATATAGTATGGAAACACCTAAAATACAAAAGAAAAGAGCTGGCACTCTAAGGTATAACAATCTCTTTCCTAAAAAGGCTTACAATATTTCTCACTAGTGGTTAATGTGGACTATCGTTAGAGACCAGATACTTGGACACCTTGTGGTTTGCGGCAACCCAACCTTGAAGCAAATATTCAAAGCTCAAAAAAACATTTGAACTTTAGGTAATCTTCGTATAAAGCTTGAACAACTCTATATTTGTCTAACGAGATTCTTAGAACTCTTGAATAATTTTAAATTTATCATTTCCGTTGCGTGTATGTGTTTTTGAAAAACCAACAAAAACAAGGAGAGAAATTAAAAGAATAAAGAAAGAAAGAAAGAAAGAAAGAAGAAAGAAGATGGAGAGGGAATAAAAGAGTATGAGTGGAAGGGGATAGAAGAGAGAACGTAAGAGGGAGTTAATTAAGAGTATGTGATAAGGAAGAAACTCTTGGAAATAAGAAAGAGATATATAAATTTGCGGGGCGGGGGGGGGGGGGGGGGGGGGATATTTTCATTCAAAAGGGCAGGAAGCTAAATTTTGCCTAAAACTAAAATATTTTCAAAAGGGCAGGAAGCTAAATTTTGCCTAAAACTCAAATTATTGGCTTAATATTTTATTGGTATATTTTATATATATGTATATATATATATATTTGAGGGGAAGGAAAATATTTTCAAAAAATGAGGGTAACGAATTTTTTTTCAAACTTTGAATTACAACATATTTATTGACGGAATATTCTCTAGGTAAACATTTTTTTGTTACGAGAATTTTTAGGGGAGAGCCATTTTTTAATAGAATGGAGGGATATTTAATTTACCAACATAATTTTTAAAAACAAGTTTAAATTTTTTTCATAATTTTCTGAAGAAAAAAATTAAAAATGAATGAATTCTCATCGCTAATTCTTCAGTAAGTTTCATCACTAATTTTCATCGGTATAAACTAGTTTCTTGTCATGTCTCCAACTTTAAAAAGGTTTTTATTTATATTATTTTTTAAAATTTTAGGTTTTTGTTTTTAAATTTTTAGCATTATCATTACATCATATCATATGTATATGTAGCAATTTTTATTAACGATAATCGTTTGTTAAAAAATGTGGGGTATTGACGCGAAGGATAAAAATTAGTTTATATTTTATTTGTCGAGAGGAATGATGAATGAGACAAGGAAGATGATGGGTTTAAATATATTATTGGTTTGATAGGAAAGATTGATTAATTAAGAAATATTCTAAAACGTATAGCGAAAATATTGTTCTCATGCTATCGTTCACCAAGGAACAAATCACTCTAAATTGTTATAGTTATTTACCTTTTTTTAAAGTTTATTTTTATTATATCTTTATAAGTCTAAATTAATGATCAGTTAATATAAAAGACTAAGATGAAAAAAGCGGTAAAAAGATAGTTCTTCTAAACTTGGGGTTAAGTGTATAGTTTGGTCCTTCAAGTTTTCAAATTATAAAATTTCAGTCCCTAACAATTTATGAAATTCAATTTTGTTTCCAAAATTCATTTTCTTTATTTTTTTAGTCCTTGGTTTAAGAGAGAAGAGAGAAAATGGTCAGATTCCAATGATAGAGAGAGAAAATCTCGATTAAGACCAATTTCGGTGACGAAAAAGTTTATACAATGTGCTTTTTTCCCCTTAAACTTGCCTGAAATGTTAGATATGAACCCAAAAAGAAATTTTATTTTCGGGTTAATTGTGAGTTTTAAAACCAATTTCTAGGCTGTTAGAGGTTATGGATATGTTTTATAAGGTGTTAAGAGTGTTTTTTTTTCACGCCAATATATGGTTGAGAATGGGCCGTTTTTGGTCTGAAATAGACCAGCCTGATTTTACAACAATCGAAGGTCGTTAGAATCTAGGCAATGCAAGCGACACGTTGCCTACTGTTTCTTTTTTCAAAACATTATGGGGTGTCTGCCCTTTAAGAAAAATAAAAAAGGTCCAAGCACGAGGGCTACTCTAGGCCCGCTCACTTAGGCCTTTTTCTGAAGGCCTAGGAACTCTGGGCCTTTTTTATTTTTATTTTTATTCACTATAATTGCATTTTTATTTCATCATTTAATATTTGGTTGATTATTAATTGAGCAACATAATTTGTTTTGGTTTGATTTTTTTCCAATCACTTTGATATTTTATTGGTTCTTAATTTTATAGATGACTATTTTAGATAAAGAAGAATATAAAAAAAAACATTGTTAAACCTAATTAAGTCCATGACCTAAGTCACATGTTTGGTTGATTAACTATGGCTAGGTAGGGATCAGGCTTGATAATTTTTTATTCTTTTATTATTTGATTTTGTTTTCAGTTTAATTTTTCAACATTGAGTTGATCAGGAATTGAACTTCATAAGTTTTTTTGTTGTATTTTTTTTCTACGGGTTTATTACTATATTATAACCTATGCAAGTTAGGCAGATTGATTTGGGTTTTTTTTATCCTTTTTTTAGTTGATTTTTTTTAATTTCATCATTCAATATTAGGTTAATGTGTCTCGGTGGTTCAATGTTTGACGCAATGCACTTGACAACTATGAAGAGAAGTTAACCCTTGATGATGTCATGACAGAGAACAAAGCCTCTCATGTAAGAGCAAAAGTAGGATGCACTCGCGTTATTGATGAGTCTAAATCATTTAGTAAACAACATAGACGAAGATATATAGATAACTATGTTGGCATATTTTGAAAAAATAATTAGTAAAATATTGCATTGTTTAAGTATTTCATATTCCTTTTGTATATAAATATATTTATTTGTTTACATTCATCTTATGAAAATATTCTGATATAGAAATATAGCTCATAAATGTGATGGGTGAAAATAATTGAAATTTGTGTTTTGAGTGGTAAGCCTGAGGCTATTTGCGATTATTAAATGTGAGAATTTATTGTGTTTGGTTATTGTAGTTATTTGTATGTATTTTTAAGCAAGATAATACTTGAAGTAGAGTTTCAATATCTGCTAAAATTTTAATAAAATTAAAAACTAATATTCTCTAAAAATATTAACTAAATTAAATGTATGATTAACAAACAAAATAACCATTAAAATTAGAGTTGGATAAATCCAATAATAACCCTTCTTGTTAGATTTAGATGCAATGACTATTAGAATTTAATTTCTCATAATATTTAATAGATATCACGTTTGATAATCATAATATCAATTAAATATAATTAAATATTGCGTTTGTGAACTGCAACAGATTCCAAAACTGTGCTCTACTTCAAGAAAACCTTATGCGGAAGTGTTAATTCTCCAAATTATTTTACCTTTGTATACTATTAAATAGCCCAAAATAGCCAGCTTGGTGACCATTCTGTTGAAGTTGACAGATGCAGACATGACTCCTTTCTTCTTCCCCCACTTCACTTTCGTTTAGCTGGATGGATGGATCAATATTCAATAGTAGGTGAAATGTCATCCATCCATTATTTTTTAATCAGCCCAGCAGCTACATACTTTAAATCTTTGATTAATTAATTAATTAATTAGGCTCAAACATGTTTTGACTAAGTACAGTAGTTTAACTTTAAACATGAAGAAGAAAGGGATTGGTAAAAAATTAAATTAAAAACAGGAATGCCCCTGGTGAGGTTCGAACTCACGACTTCTTGCTTAAAAGGCAAATGCACTACCACTGTGCTACAGAGGCTTACCGACAAGGATCCTTTAGCAAACCTTATTTATAATTAATATATACAAACGCCTATTCAATGAAAGGCCCTGTACTTCGGTGAACAAATTCGCCTGGTATCTTGAGAGTTGTTTGCCCCGTCATTTTTTTGCCCCTGCTAATTGAACACAAGCCAGACACCAAACATTTTTCCCATTAAAATCTTGTCAAATGGAACAAAACATGATCTTTACAAAGTTTTCCCATTAAATTGTGTTAATGTACACTTCAATTTTAGATCGTTAGAAACATTAGGAGGGTTTATACTGTTTTATATATATATAAATAAACTAATTTGAAATTCAAATTTTAAACACAAGTAAAAAAAAAAAAGAGTTGAATTAATATAACTTGATTAACTTAACGGATCCAAAAATAATTTGAATGAGTGATAAAAATATTATTTGACTAAAAAAAATATTCAAGATATTTTTTTTAAAAAAAAACAATATTGAAATGACGGTATATTAGATCGATTCAGGTCAACTTGGATTATCTTTTTAAATTTGTGACTCGACTATGATAACCTCAAATAAAGCACATTGAAACAAATTATAAAACTCAATACCAATAATCTCATTGTTGAATGATAAAATTAAAAAAAATTCAATCTAAAAAAAATAATAAAATGAAATTTCTGAACAAAATTACAAGAATAATATTGATAATCTCATAAGGCTTTTCTAATATCCTATTGCCCTAAAATTTTAACATGAGATATAACAATATATAAGGAGATTCCTCGTAAAACTTTAATTCAATCCAACGATTGGATTGAGAGATATAATTGATACAGTAAAACTAGATAATATTTAAAAAAAACAAAAAAAACACTGATGGACCAAAATAGAACAATCGGAATGGAACCAAACGATCCAGCTGGAATTTGAGAGGAGTTTCTGGAACAGACTAAGATTTTAATTGAGATAAAATCTATTCTTGTTTGTTCTGTATTTTAAATTGGAACAAGATATACATGTCATTCGAACAAAACAAAGTTAATAACCTTGATTAAAAATGATGGAAATGTACAAGGAAGACAACTTCAAAAAATTTTCAAGTGTACAGAATGATAAATTTGAATCAAATGAATTTGTAATTTAATATAAAAAAATAATTCAAACCAGTCCTCCCTTTTTCAACCTGGAAAAAAAAATATATATATATACCATAAAAATTTACGTCATATCGATGAATTCCTCACCAGATTTTTATGGTGAACGATGCGGTCCCAGCGAGTTAAATTTCAAATAAATAGCTGAAACTCAACATCACAACAGCGACAGAGCCTGTACATCCCAGCTGTTAAGAACCCCAAATAATGCTCTGGAACATGATTAGAGTTTTGGTTCTGAGCTTATCTCGTAACTGGTGTTCTCAGATATAGACGAAGAGCTAAACATTTGAACAGGGTTTGGCCTTTGTGTTTGGCTCCCACGGAAACTATGTCTTTGCTCATGCTGACGGAGTTCTCTCATGGCTTTGAACCTCAAATCATCGGTAGATGAAAGTACTGGAACTGTGTCAGGAACAGCCATTCGTCCTTCAAGCATGCCCACTGCCTCCGACATTGTAGGCCTAAGTGTCGGGGATGCATTTGTACACAAGAGAGCTACCTTAACCATAATTTCTGCTTCTTTCATGTTAACTTCAGATTTTAACGTCTCATCAACAAGCTCCATAAAACTCCCACTTTGTTGCAAATGGCAGGCCTGCAACACGCGTAAGTTAAAACTTCCGCATTGAGTCTTGCAAGCTACAACATAAGTGCGCAATGTATTAAGCACAGGAAGAAGATTACCCAATCTAAGAGACAAACACAATTGTTGTCGCTTGGCATATAGTTATTGTTGTTCTTCCCACTAACAATTTCCAAAGCCACAACCCCAAAACTGTAAACATCTGCCTTGTAGGTCAAGTAACCCCACAGTGCATATTCTGGTGCCATATATCCTCTGCATATCAAGATAAAGAACTCCAGTAATTTAACATTGAAAAGGAACAAGATACCAGAAATACAGAAATTTCAGGCTTTCATTTATTAAAGCATGTGGTGACTAACATGGTTCCAGCAACTCGGGTGCTGATGTGGCTCTTCTCTTCTTCATCAAGCCTAGCCAATCCAAAATCGGATATTTTAGGATTCAGATCCCCATCAAGTAGCACGTTTGTAGCTTTAATGTCTCTGTGAACAATCTTAAATCTTGATTCTTCATGCAGAAAAGCTAGGCCTCTAGCTATCCCAATACAGATCTTAAGCCTTGAAGGCCAGTCCAGGTTAGGCTGATTGATTTCATGACCTACAAATCATCCGAGAAGAAAACAAGGCTTGCTTAATGAAAACGCTATCCATATGAGCCTTTCGATTACAGCATTATAATAGTTTAGATGAAATTACTCATTTCATGTGATGAACACTCACCGAATAGAGCACGTGCAAGGCTATTATTTTCCATGTACTCGTAAACCAATAATAGCTGGTCACTTTCAATACAACATCCATGCAGCTTCACAAGATTCGGATGCTGCAAGCAAGAAATGATGCTCATCTCATTTAAGAATTCACGATTTCCTTGCCTTGATTTTGATGAAAGTTGCTTCACCGCTATTACAGTACCATCAGGTAATTGACCCTGCACGCTGGCCTCTATCAAAAACTTCATATGGTTGTGACATAAAAAAGGGAGACGCAGAAGATACTCCAAACGGGAAAGCTGATAACTTTTGCCTAGTACCTTGTATACAGGACCAAAACCACCTTCTCCAATCTTGTTAGAAGGATCAAAGTCATCAGTAGCAGCTCTAATTTGTTTCAGAGAAAATGTTCCATTTGGAAAATTAAGTCCTTCAGCATCTGTTCAAGTAGGAGACAGGGCGTAAAGCGACAATGAATTGTCAGTCTTTTGATGTAATACTGAGGAGACCATGAAACCCTGTTGAAAAGAAATCTCTCGTCCTCTAACATGAGCATGTCTAAAGTAAGCTTCCTTTCTTCCCTCAGAAAAGCATCTTTATGAGCTATCATGCAAGTCTAACTTGAAGATGTTTACGACGTTGTGTGGGAAGGATTAAAAGTTATTTTTATGAGCTATCATGCTATTATATATAAAAAATATTATTGCATGGTATTTAATTGAATAAAATAAAAAATAGAATTTTAATCATTTTATTATAATTAATTTTAATCAATTTTTTTTAATATTAAAATTATTAAAATACATTAAAATATATATTTTTTATTTTTAATATTATCAATTATTAATTAGAAGCTAAAAAAAATCATTTTTTTTTAAAATCAGTCCTACTACACAAACAAACACGCTTCAATTTAACCTAAAAAACTCATTTTAAACCCTTTATTCACCTAAAAACACCTAGATAACACCATATATACCTCAATAAACTCATTTTTAGTCTTAAATCAACATTTAATTGATAAAAATAAATAAATGAAGAAAAAAATAAAGAAAAAATTATGAGACCCAATCTATTTTTCCTACAAGATGTGAGATCAAAAACAACTAATTGAAACTCCTCTTGCTAAACGGAATGTATTGACACCATAATTAACTCTTTTAGCCGTTTCAAAACGTGGATAACTGACAACTTTCTTTCTCCTTTGTTATTTTTCAATGACTCTTTTCTCTCAAACACAAATAAACAAAATGGAATTCTGGATCAAAAACAAAAGTTTTAAACTAAAGGAGTTAAAAAGAAAAATAAAAGGAAAAAGAAAAACCTTGGAGACTAAAACGTGTAAAAAGGGGTTCTCATGAACAATGGTTAAAAAAAAACCCTAAATTCTTTCCTTACAATTAAATTTAGTCCCTGTAGTTTCAAATTTTTTAAGCAATAAAACATTCATTTTTATTAAAAATCGAGCATGAATCAAATGTCATGGTGTTTTTTGACAACGTAAAACCTCATGAAATTCAAATCAAAACAAAATATCAAGCCCAAACCTTAAAAAACAGCAAGGTTGACAAAAAAAAAAAACAATTTTGAAACCCACAATGATTTCACTCAGGTTGCACAATACAATGCACAGTAAAATTATCACATAAACTAGTTTTTTTTTCTCAATTAATTGTGCATAATCATCTTGAGGTGAACTATTGAAGCCACTCGTATCAGAAAAAACGATAAGCCCATGAAACTTTGATGCCTTTTTGGCTAACCTTTTCCCCTAAATGTGCATGCATGATGATAGTAAATAAATCTCAATTTGTTTGTAGCTAGTTCATACTCTCACCCCAGAATAAGGACTCCATTTGAGGCTGTGGTTGTTAGACAGCTATGCAAGTTATACCCACATACAATTCTTCCAACATCTGCCAAACATGGATGCAAAATGGAATTTTATTAAACTATTAACACAAATCCGAGGAGGCATTACCTTTTTTCCGGCACCATTTTCCTGGCAAGTAGTCTTTCCACCAAAGGATTCCTAGTATAATGGCAATAAGACATGATGCTACAACAGCTCCAGCAACCGCATAAACAGTTCCCTTCTTTTTCCCACTTGAACAAGGTTTCAAATCTGCCAATTAAACAGAAAAATGAATCACACACAGAGATCGGAGATTTAAATCACAATATAAAATTTCCTTCCCGAGACATGTCAAAAATGTGTGATGCAGCTCTAAAATCTTCTGCTTTTGTTCAGTGGTGCTGGTTTTAAAGCAATCATATATACAGGACTGTTGGAAATTATATGATCGAGAATAAATCTCAAGCAAATGACATACCAGAAAACACAGAGATGCCTGATATGATGGGACCATAGACTCCCCTATCAGGAATCCTTGTCGTCCCTTTCCCGGCAAAATAGAATCTGATCTCCAACATATTATTAGTCACACTGACATTCAATACTTGTTTCACTAAAGGCTTTTCAGCACTGCCAACCTGATCTTCAATATTGAATTTCTCCCAAACCAATATTTCCTGAGATAAAGTAGTCCAGTTAAGTCTTCCTTCCAACAACAGCAAAAAAAATGCATGGTTTCACATTAGTGTAACTACATACCTGAACATAAATGTCAAAGATACGCCTGCCTAAGCTCTTATACGTCAGGTCATTAGTAAATTGTATCTCAGCAAAGTGAAGGTTTACTGTGTAGTTCCCATTTTCTAAGCAATAATGGAAATAGGTAAGAGAAATTGGGGATATGCGAGCTGTCGAGTATAATTCAGGGAGGGTTGATGATTGCATAGATACAGTATAGCGAGTATTTTGGTAATCATTATCATCCATGAAGTCTCCAGAGCTACTAAACCCCCAGAAACTTTGCTCATTTACAAAATATTTAGCTGCGCCACCTTCTTCTTGTCCATCTCCTTCATATGAAAAGGTTGTTTTATTTTCCTTGATAATTACATCCTTTCCACCACTGTTAACATGTAAACAATTTGAATCTGCCCACAAAGAAATAGAATGAGAGAAGATAAAGGACATTTGAGCATTTTATTTATTTCAACATGTTCCAGTCATATAGTTGATTACACATGCTTGAATGCAATTTAAGTACATTGTTTACTCATTACAGCGCATGTGTTGTTACACCTGTGCAGGCTGAAATGATAATTATTATAGCCCAATTTATTAATGCACGAGGATTTTGGATGATTGTTTGCTAAAACAAGGGACCATTTTTCCAGTTGCGGTTAAGACACAGATAAAACTCTGTCACTGTCAGCTTTTCTACATGAGATATGCCTTTCATGCCTCAAACCTGTAAGCTCTTGGTTACAGGCCTCAACTCTTTCCACTACGCTTAATAATGGCCCTTCCTGCAATGAACAGTCATGTTTTGTGCTTCCATTGGAGGGCCGTTCCTTATATACAAGTTCCAAGAAAATGTGTCACGAACTCAACAATATTTAGTGTTGCAGAGAAATGATACAAACATTTTGCTATGGATGCTAGCCGATCAGTATCCTTGCAGATCTCCCTAATGACTGTTTTTCCAATACCTTATTTCCTTTACTCCAAAGCTGGCTTGAGAAGGTTTGAAGGAGATTTAGGGGGTACTACGAGGAGCAATATAATACCATGTACAGTTAGTTGAAGGAAAGGGTGGGGTGGGGTTTAAGCTTCCTTCAAAATAGTAGGTTTGAGTAAACACTTGACAACAGTCATTGCAAGTGGTTTTTGATGTCCATGATGGATAGTAATTAAAATGGAGATTGGTTATTGTTGCTAAATAGGGTATAGAATCTATAAATCACTTGATCATGAACGAAGGGAGGATTTTACGTTGATTAGGCGTGATACTGGTGTGGTAAAAGCCCAATTCTTAAAACTTTTTGAGTGTGCTAGTGAGAAAGATGCTTGATGAGTTCTATCCAAGTAAATGGTAAACCTCTGTTTACATATAGTTCAGGAGTGCACAAGATTGGGCAATTGATTCTGAACATTTCTTTTAGTTGGTCTCTAGGTTTAAAGATAATGTGAGCCTAAGATGACACGCAGTGGTAATCTTACTCGGAACGCAAATTTTGATGGAAGACCTGACTTCCCTTGGAAAGCTGTCTAGACAATTATAGATTTATCCGAAGTGTCCTTTCATGGAAAGTAGCATGGCAGAAGGATATTCATGATAGAACATCTTCAGAGGAAAGAAAAACCCTATCAAACAAAGATTTTATGTAACAAGAAACCATTGAATTTGTAGATCATTTACTTTTGGATTGTGCTAGGGCAAGAAGTGTTTGTGCATTATGTACAATGCTACTGCAGAATATATTCCTTTTATTTAAATAATTACCATTCAACTAGTTGTACAGAAGAAGTAATAAGAGGCAGCCTCAGGTTGCTACGAGACAGGCCAAAGAAACATATGTAAATAGCATATTCTTCTGAACTAAGTGAAAAACCAGAAATCTAATCTAAATGCTTCCTCTGAAGTAAAGGGGCAAATTTGGTTTACAATCTATATTATTTATATTCAGTTTTTCTGGAATCAGCTAAGATTTGCACGAAGCACTGGAAGGTGATTCAAAATTTCATGCATGAGTTAACAAAGAAATTACAAAAGTAGTTTATAAAGTTCAGTAGGAAATTTAGAGCAATGGACATCACTGGTTTGCAAACTTCATAATAACATGTACTTACATTTAGGGCAGCTGAAAGTCCCCTTGCATGGAAGAATTCTCCTTCTATTAAAGTGTAGGAACAAAAATAACTTAGCATAACATATGCTTAGGGGATTCTGAATAAAACTATATCAAAGAGCGGGGATGAAAATAATTAAGCATAACATGCACAGTGGATTCAGAAAAATCTATGCTAGCTTCTATAATTTCTCCATCATTTTTCAATTGGTTCACAAACAAACAACAAAACCAAAAACATCTGGAGAAAGCATCTTACGATCTGTTTCCCATTGAAGAGCTACGGAACAAGTTCAGGTTTAAATTCCTAGTAAGATCAAAAGAACATGTAAAATAAAAATCAATTCCCAGAATATATCAAACAGGAAATATATAGGAAAACTTTTAATAGTATTCTCACATGTTTTCTTGACAAGCAGGTTGCTCAGGGCCTTGCAATTCAAAGTTATTATATGACAAATCACTGCACACAAGTATTACACAAGAAAGTCAACTGAGATATTATAAGAGCTTAGAGCAATAAAATGCTAAGCACCTTGAAGAAAAGGTAAACAAATGATAAATGATAAAGAATAAAGAATAATCTGTAACAAGCATCAGACAAGATACATACACATTGCTCCCGTCCTTCAAGATTGAATCTGGTACATCTCCACTTAACAAGTTGCCAGTTAAAAAGCTAAAAAAGTAACAGCCAATATTAGTAGGCTATATCTGAAGTAATTAGAAAAGATCCAATATAAAAGTCTAATTGTTGCATTTTCTGGATTTTTATGATATATTACACTATTATTTTGTGTAATGCTAACATTTTTGAGCTTGCAACCACAAGGGTGGAGATTTCAGACTCGAGTATCTATTTCATGGGAAAAGTCCTGAAAAGAAAGAAAAGACTCCAAGTCTCCCTTGACAAGAGCCCTTGTTCATTGGAACATAGTTAGGTAAGGGGCCCCTTTATTAAATTAAAAAAAAAAAGAGGGGTCTAGACTCCAGAACCAGGGAGCAAATACAATCATGAAACTTCGATAAATATGTTTACTTGCGTGGGTAATTTTAAGAGTATGTATGTACTTCAGCTTTGTCCTTCAAGAGACAAGTTCGGATTACTCTTTCATTTATGGAAATCATGTTTCACGAAACAAAAATTATCATTTTTAATTTTGTTTGGAATGAGTTTCTTTAAAATTTCAGTAAATGTAACCTAAAATTTGAACCAGACTTACACGAATCGCAGGCGATCTGCAGTTATGGTGTCTGGAATTTTTCCAACCAACTTGTTGAAACTGACATCCCTATAATGATCATAATATGAATAGGTCATAAATTTTCATTATGAAAAAGATAAACCAGAAGTAATCCAAAAACAAAACCAAAGATTTTATCTGTATATTTCTTAGCATTATGTTAGCTGTTTTCCTGCTCCTAACAACAAACATCAACTCTTCAACCATGTAAAATATTAAACAAACAACAAAAAGAAGCAAATGTTACTGCATTTTCATGTTCGATGTCTTATACCAATTCGTGACCTTATGCAAATAGAAACAAACAACAGGAGAGCAGCGACATGCTATCTGGCCTACTGAATTTAATGGAAAAAAAAAACACACACACAGTGATACAATGGGTTTCCGAATTATACCAGGTTCTTAGAAACAAATTTTGCACTTGACAAGAACAATAATTTAGACCTTCAGCTCCTCATAATTCTAAGTTCTGAATGTCAAACTGTAAGCCACCGGTTGTTTTAAAGTTAAAAATGCGAATAACTTTACATCAAACAGATACATGGGACATACATGACTGCTAGTATGCACCGTTTTCGTGATCATATTAAAAGCTTATGGCACCACTTGCTCGTTTTCATGAAACAACAGTTGAAATAGTCCATGCTGCTCAAAGTTGAGAATTAAAAGGACAATATAGGTGGCAGTTTTTCTTTGTCAAGCATATTGATAGATTCCAAAAGTGAAGCTATTCTGGACAATCAGAGAAACATTGCACGCATACATAGTTGACAGCATAGAAGAAGATGATGCAAATACTGCAAGTTTAAGAAGCTACACATTTCTTACTTACAATGCTTCCAAACTCTTCATTGTCCAAAGGTATGCAGGGAGCTTCCCAGAAATGTTACAGTTCCTCAGAGTCCTGGTATACATAATGAAATCATGTTAAATTGGCCAACATCAATGAAAAAGGCATTCACTCCTTCAATTTGTATGATGATATGACAAGTCAACATACAATTTGATCATGCCTGTCATGTTGCTGAGCATAGGGAAACCCTGAGTTGGTCCATTTAGATCACTAATTCTCCTGCATAATAGCGTGTGCCAGGTTGGGCCTAACTGTTAATCTAATCAATAAACAGAAAAGTATTCACAAAAGACAAATAGATGAAAACAAATAAAATTTATACTTACAACTCAGCTAAATTATTCAAAAGAGAAATGTTCGATGGTATGGGTCCCTCCAGGCCAGTTGCATGCATTTCTCTTCAATCACTCAAATTTAAAAGAATGGAAATTAGAAAATGAGCATGTATTTACGGTTCTCCTTTTTGAAACTCAAAATTGGAGCTTATAATAAATTAGGGATCTTACAATCTTTTAAGCTTTTTCCAGTTCTGTATGAAGATAGGAATGGTTCCACTGAAGTTGTTATCGTTTATCCTACTGCATTATACAATCAAAAGCTGTTAATATGGCACAAATAACACAGGAACATTTAGGTCTAAACTAAAGAGAAAAGTATTACAAAAGCTTACAAATCTGTTAGATTTATTAGTCCAGCAAAAGACACTGGCAAGTTTCCAGACAACTGATTGGAAGACAGCATCCTGAAAGCACAATATCAGAGAAACAAACCATCAGAATACATGCTCTTCCATCCTTGAACAAAGTTTTAGAATGTAAATAAAAAGGAAGAAAAAACTAAAATAACAAGGGAAGAAATGAGATGTACAATTCCTGCAAGTTGATCAGTTTTCCGAGGTCAGGGGGAATTGTGCCAAAAAATTGGTTTGCTTCGAGGGACCTGATGAAAAATAAAGATTAAAAGGCAAACAAAACAGAAGCTCTTGAGATTTCTAAGACGATGCAACAGAAATACAGTATTACATATCTCTATAGCAACATATGAAAACACCAAAGCTGTTGGATTGTATGGAAATGCATATAAATCAAGTCTCCATAATAATGTCCAGATAAAGAAAACTAAAAAGATGAGCATAAGCTTGCAACTTACAAGGTGGTGAGAGTGGTGATATTTCCCAGTTCCTTTGGAATCTCCCCTGACAAACGGTTTACGAGAACACTTCTGCATGAAATATGTTGATTATTGAGGAGAATATAATTGATAATGAAGGAAAGAGATTGTGCAAGTCGACAAGAGCTTACATTGAAGTTAACTGCATTGAAGCCCATTCACGTGGCAGAGTACCGTTGAGGTAGTTGTAAGCAAAATCACTGCGCTTGAAAGGAAAATTACTTGAAATAAAACTGTGCGGGAATGAATATTAACATTAAAGAGGATAGGGAAAGATTTTAAGAGGCCCTTACACTACTTGGAGACGAGGAAGCTTAACAAGTTGAGTCGGAAGCACTCCGGGAAGGTTATAATGTTTTAGCTCCCTGAAATATGAGTATACATTCAAATATACAATACCGTGTAATAAATAATACTTCTCAGATGCAGCACTTCCCATAAAGAAAGTGTGAACTTGACAAACAACATATAATCAACAATGGATATATGCATCTTCTACCCATAGCAAGAACAGCACAAAATATGTTTGAATAAGACCAAGCCTCCTATCAGAAGACAAGTGGAGCATTCAAAATAATGTTTCTTAGTAGCAAGAGAGGGAATTATACATTCTGGTGACGTGACAATCAGTATTGTTCCCATTGTTGCATTCACAATCTATCCTTTGCTCAGCGTTCTTTGGTGGGACTTGAGTTACTCCAGCCATTTCAATTTCGCATGTATCAGCATTGAACTTCCAGTATTTAGAACCCAATGTTCGTGCAATTTCTTCAAGAGCATCAACTAAATATCATCCATGGACAGATAAGCATCATATCAGCAGTCGATGTTGTAAGATACAAGGTAGCTAAAAGTAAGTGCTATGTATATATAAATTCCTACATTTGCAAAGCTCTATGATGCAAAAGCATTTTTATTTATTCACTTTAAAAGACATTGGGCTCAGTTTTTGCTTGAAGATATGTGCACATACATGAATGTAAGCTCATGTGAGCAAAAAAAAAATCGGTTTAAAAAAAAAGAAACAGAAAACTTTACTATAAATGACAAAAGGACAAAACCCGAACATCGAAACTCCAAGTTCCTTCATTTTTCCATCAGAAAGCAGCCTATAAATCACAAATAACCCAACGCTCAAGATTCTTTTTATTTTTATTTTTTTACCATTTCCACACATTTTCACCCGAATACCAAGCAAAGTGGGTCCATCAATAAATCCCAGAGAACAAAAGAACCAGAATCCAGGAAGTCCCATTTCAACTAAAAAAACAGTATCTGCGACAGACATTATGAAAGAAATGTAGACATACCTTCTTCTTGGACCAGCTTTGCCTCAGGAAACGTCGGCAACCTCAAGCAGCTAGTAAGACTAAAAATCAAGAAAACAAAGAACTTCCCAGCATGCATGATCAAGAAGAGAGATATTTTGGCTTTCTAATTCAAAAGCAAATACAAAAGGAAGGCAAGAACTTCAGTTGGGTTTTAGTACCAAGCAGCTAATAACGGTGTTCCAGTAGGGGTTTCCAAGAAAATTCTGGTTCCGTAGACAAATCAAAACAAGGGAAGAGAAATGCAAAGAAGATGTGGACTATTTTGCCTGTGACAGGACAGGACAACATGACATGAGCAGATCATTTACTTTAAGGTAAGCATGACAGGACACTGACTGACCGTGTCTGTCTGCCAGTCTTATGTATTGACTATTAAAAGCTACTGTTTTTATTTTCTGGTACAGCGGAAATCGAAGCAAATCCATAGAATCAGCTAAGAGCAGATCACCCCTTCCTGTTGGTGGAAACTCCCAAATCTTCAAAACAGATGCCTTTTCTTTTCTTTTCTTTTTTGAGCTTTGACTATTATTAATGTAACAATTAGATTCATGTTTATCACTTAAATTTCTTTAACTTACAATCTTGTCTAAGATCAATTAACCAGGTAAATATATTGACTTTTGACTGCTGCATTATATTATATTTTATGATGATTCATACTCTATTATAAACTCGATGCCGAACAAATATCATGATGGTGTCAGGGATTTTATTAAAAGAAGCTTCTGATATATTAATATTATCATGTTTTGTGGATCTCTTATTATAGAGATAAATCTTCCATTACGATGCTCATGTTAAAGACCATATAGTAATTTGCATTGCAAAACAACTGGCTTTCGAGTTTTGGTTTCCAAACAACTAATTAAATTCCCATAATTCTTTTAATAATTAACTGTTTATATATAAGTAAGAACACTATTTAATATCACCTCAACTTTCTTTTTTATTTTTTCATTCAGATCGTTTTTTAATTATTAATTATATTTTTTTACTCAATTACTTTTTTTTAATTAAATCCTTTTACTTCTCATTTAACAAACCAACTTATGTCCTTTCTTATTTCATCCTTTTTCTTTCTATTTAACAATTACATTGTCGATAAATCATAAAATAATATTTAGAATTATGAACACATGAGATAATGCAAGATAGAATATATATATATATATATATGGGCCAAGTCAAAGTTTTAGACTTCAACAAGGAATAATCATACTTTAATTAATGTGATTCAGGCAAGAGGTGGACAAGTTTAACTTAGTTTTGGATAGTATTTTTTATAATACATAATTTAACGCTAACAAGCATATTTGTTTATCTAGTCATTGGATTGAGATGAGATTTTTTCAAAAGTTTCTAAACGTCTTGTTTTTGTATAGAATTAAATTATTATAGCGATTAGATATCAGCTATTGTATAGGATTTACATTATTTTCCTAAATGATTAGGATTATTTTTTCTATTTGGATTAGTATTTTTTTTATTGTTTTTTCACCTTTGTTTAGGATTGTTTACCTATTATAAATAGGGTTATTTAGTTTGTATTTAGGTTTTTTTTTTACAGACTTTGATTTCATAATAATATTTTATGTGCTTGTATGAGAATTGCTCATATCTATTAATTATTCATTGAATTGTCTTAAACTTATCACAAATCAACAATCTTGTGGTGTTCTTCTTTATACTTCTAGTTCGTGATTTTTTATAGTCGTTGGGTTGGGGTTTTCATTCTAATAACTTTGGTACCTTAGTTCAAATAATCATTGTGTTGAGTTTTTACTACTCTTAAATTGATTTTAGCTTTCTTGAGTTGTTTCTTTCTTGTATGTGGGTTCAAGGGTTATTATCATTTGAGCTCGTATCAATTTTATTTAAGCAAGACTCTAAAATTAAGTTATATCTCATTATCTTTAAGTTTTCACGTTATTTTAGTGTTTTTTCTTCAATTCTAAAATTGCAACATAGTTTAAAAAAAAGTCTTTGGATTTCGTTACTGTCAAATAAAGCCACTAGCACATATATATAAAAAGAAGTGAAATAAAAAAAATTATATCACAGATTTTAAATTATAAAAGATTGAATTCGGAAAGTAAGAGATATACACTTATAATATGATATTCTTTAGGTTTTTGGTTTCTCGATTTCAAATCTTGATTTCAGGGTTATTTGGACATACTAAGGTTTGAATAATTCTAAAATTACAAAACAAATCATATTGGGTCAATTTACATCAACATAATTTTTCTTTATTTGCTACTGTCATATTTGGTCATATTAGTAGTCTAAATATAGTTTTGGGTTAAATGAGTCATATTACATTAGTTTTCATGTTTATGCTTTTGTTTTTACATCTTCGTATCTGATTTGTAATCTTTAGTGTTTTCATGTTTGTAATTCATTTTCTTTGTAGTTTGTAGTTATTTTGTTGCTTTTTGAGTCTAAAATACTAAGGATTTTATTACTAAGTTGTTTTTATTTAGTTGTATAAGATTAATTCCTTAAATAGCTGAAAGGGTGAGAACAAGAGGTAAAAGGAGAAAAGATGAGCATATTATTATGAAAAAGACATGTTTGAGTGAAACACAAAAGAATTGACATCTATTAGAGCATAAACACATGAGGGAGTGTGTGAGGACTTTTTTTTCTTATTACTAACTTGTTTTTTAAATTTTAACTTTTTGTTATAAGCCATGCAACAATAGTTTGAAAGGATGAATGTAATGTTTGGTGAAGTGCAAGATCAAATGGAGTGATAAGAGGTTGCAATTACTAGTTTACAAGAGGTGTCAATTCAAAGAAGTCAAGATGTTAGAAGGCCAAAAAGGCGAGCTGCACCATCTATATATGAGTTTGTTGATGAAAATGAATGGGAAAAAGTCGAAGATTATGACTATGCTTCATTCAGCCATGGGGATAGATTTTAGTGGCCTAGAAACTGAAAAGTTGATGGATTTTGTAGAGGTGATCAATTCAGTCATAGGGGTGAAATTCAAGATTTTAGGTATCATGATTGTTTAGATAGAAACTTGGAGAGTATTAAGATGAAAATTCCAGTGTTGTAAGATAGAAACGATCTTAAAGCTTATTTAGAGTGGGAGAAGAAGATAAAATTCATCACTGAGTTTATTGATTATGCTATAATTTGATGAGATCAGATTGTTTTATATAGAAGGAGAAACCATAAAAGACCCATAGTTGGGAGGGGATGAAAATAATTACGAGGAAGAGTTTTGTTACAAAACACTATTACCAGGAGTTATATTAGAGGTTGCAAAGTCTAACTTAGGGTTCTAAGAGTGTAGAAGATTATCGTAAAAAGATGGAGATTGCCACGATTAGGGCTAATGTAGTGGAAGATAGAGAAGCGATAATTGCGAAAGTTTTTACTAGATTGAATTGTTATATTGCCAAAATTATTAAATTACAATAATATATTGAATTAAAGGATATGGTTAAGGTGGAAAGGCAACTGAAATGTTAGGGAAGCATATGATAAGTAAGTAATTCAAGTTATTTTTCATCATGGAGGTTGAATTATAAGAGAGATGTGGTTACTTAAGCTAAGCCAATTATGAGTGCTAAGGCCAAGTCATCTAAGACAAAGAAAGAGATTGATATTGATTTTAAAGGTAAATCTAATACTCAACCTCCTTGTAATCATGATATTAATTGTTTTAGGTGTTTAGGGGTTGAACATATAGTTTATCAATGTCTAAACAAGAGAGTTATGATTTTAAAGGATCACGGTGAGATTGAATCTGAAAGTGATAATAATGATCACGGTGAAATTGAATCTGAAAGTGATAATAATGATGATGAGATGTCGTCACTTAAGGATGTTAGTGATGAGATATGGAGTATCTGGTTGAAGGGTAATTGTTTGTTATTTAGCGTGCACTAAATATTAAGATTAAGAAAAATGATTTGAAGTAGCAAAGAGATAATATCTTTCATACAAGATGTCATATTAATAACATGTATGTAGTATGCTTATTGATAGTTAGAGTTGTACTAATGTCGCTAGTACTACAATTGTTAGAAGATTGAATTTGAATACTATTAAACATCATAAACCTTATAGGCTTTAATGATTAAATGAATATGGTGAAATAAAGGTTACAAAATAGGTCTTGGTGTCATTTTCAATTGGGAAGTATTTTGATGAGGTTTTGTGTGATGTGATTCATATGCATATGATTCATTTATTATGGAAAGGTATGACAATTTGATAGAAAAGTGGTTGTTAATGATGCTCTTAGAAATAGGTATTCTTTTGTATAAGATTAAAAAAAAATCTATCATTCTTGTATAATTATCTTCAAAATAGGTCCACGAAGACCAATTGAAATTAAAAAAAAAAAAAAAAAAGTGAGGCCGAGGGGACCGAAAATCAAGGAAAGGACAAAAGGGAGTGAAAATGTTTGTGAGGCCGTGAGTTTTAAGGGAGAGAAAATAAGGTGAGTCATAAGAGAAAAATAAAGAACCATACAAGTTTTTATACAAAAGAGAGTGAGATCATGAGTGTTTTTTTTATTACTCTAACAAGCCAATGATTGTACTTTTATACAAAAAGCTTATTTTAACACTAACAAACTTGATCATTAACTTCCTATTTTTTTTTTTTACAAGAATTTAAAGATGTATCCCTCAAAGATATTTCTAGTGGTTTGCTACCGATAAGGAGAATTGAACATCAAAATGATCTAGTACCTGGAGCTGTTATTCTTATTTGACCAACTTATCAAAATAA
Organism: Populus x sibirica; assembly: GCA_019202695.1. Taxonomy (NCBI): domain Eukaryota; kingdom Viridiplantae; phylum Streptophyta; class Magnoliopsida; order Malpighiales; family Salicaceae; genus Populus; species Populus x sibirica. Next base: position 1,448,644 of record JAGMVL010000702.1, on the reverse strand, counting down.
TTCTGATGAGATAAAGAGACTTTAAAAGCAAGTAGATGAGCTAATGTCAAAAGGATACACAAGAGAAAGCATAAGTTTATATGTTGTTCAGGTGTTGCTTGTGTCTAAAAATGATAGAACTTGAAGGATGTGTGTTGATTGTCGTGCTATCAACAATATTATGGTAAAATGTTGGTAAAGCCATTTCTAGGTTTGATGATATGTTAGATGAATAGCATGATTCTTATGTTTTTACAAAAATTAATTTTAAAAGTGGATACTATTTGGACTTTAAAACCAAGTATGGACTTTATGAATAGTTAGTAAGTCCATTTAGACATACTAATATACCTGGCATCATTTTCTCAAATTTGCATATGACTCGATCCAAATTTCAAGTTATAGGTTCGAGGTTTTAGCTTGAATCAATCCATGTCATTCAAAAACTAATTTTCCAATCAAGACCAAGAACTTAATGCTTGAAATATTGCAGTTGGGTTTTAGAAACAAAAAATAAAGATGGTACTTAGGTAGTTTAAAGCGTAGGTTAGCTTTTCACATCAATTTTTTTTTGTGATGTACTTGAAAATAATAGCCATAAAATTTTGGTAGATGAAAAATCAGGGTTCTTGGTTTGTTTGCTTAGAAATCCAATTTTGAACATGTTTTTTTAACTCAAAACACCTAGAAAAGACCCTAAATACCTTAATAAACCCATAAATATCCATAAAAAAAAAAACATAAGAAGAAAACTGAAATAGACCCAAAATAAAAACTCTTCCTAAGTTTAGAATTGTTTTTTAGGCAATTCTAAGGCTTAAAAACACCTAAATAAAATCTCTCTCACTGAAAGCAACTCGTTGATACCAAGATAGACAATTTTGATGACTAAAAACATTGTAAATGTCAATTTTCTCTCTCTAATGTTGGAATTTAGCAAGTTCTTCTCTTTCCTCTCTCTAACTACGGACTAAAATATAAGGAAAATGAAGTTTAGGACCAAAATTGAATCTTAGACGTTCAAAAGGACCTAAATTATATTATTTGTAAAGTTTATCGACCAAAGAGTACTTTTAAAAAAAAATTGGACACATCACCCATTTTGGCTGCCTTTGTCATTTAGATCCTCCATCTCTCTATGTTTCCTTCACCTAATAAATCATAATCAATTAATGTTCAATTTAGGGTTAAATCGCCAAAAATAAATGTTTGAGGACCAAAACGGAAAGATTACAATATAAAGTAAGTGAACAGTAATCTATGAGTGCGTATACAAAGCTTTGTCTACAATAAAAAGACCGCATGTTTTAGTATTAACGATAACTAAAAATAAAACTAAAAAAATCAAGAGATATACATAAATCAAGATATTTAATCTTGCAAGACGAAAAATTTATCCAATTGTGTTTGTTGAATTTATTTATTGAAATTATTTTTTTCAATCAAACGATAATACTTATAGATGTACATATTAAATTAATTGAATAAAATAAAAGGAAAAAATATTTTTCAAGGCTGCACATATTAGAAATATTATCTGAAAATAAATATTTTTTATTTTAAAAAATAAATTTCATTCACACGAAAGATAAAAAAATATATATAGATGAAACAGATAATCTTTTCAAAAATTAAATACACATAACACTATTAACAAAAAAAAAAATATATATATATATATATATATCAAAAAAAAGGTTAAATAAGTGGGGGAACAAATCACGAGATGAAGGATATTAATTGAAATATAAATTTAAAAATTATTTAAAAAAAAATAAAAAATATATATCAATTAAAAAAAATATTAGAAAAAAACTAATAACTCAGGTGTTATGCCTTAACTCGTCAAACTTGTGATCCAGTTCATTGACTTAACCAGGTTCAATATTTTTTTCTCTTAAATTTATATTTTGATTTTTTTGTAAAAAAAGCTAAAAATGAACTTAGACTTGCGAGCCTATGGCCTAACACGTCTAGGCCACTGTAATGAAGAGCTTAGACGTGTAAGTGGGATTTCAAGCCCATGCCTGCAAGCTTGGGCTTGGTTTTATTTTAAAAAAAATGACTTAAAAACAAAAAAGTTAGTTACACATCTTCCGCTAAGGTAGATGACATGTCATACACAAAATAAAATTCTAATCACCACTGTAATGGTTAGAAAATAGGGTTAGTGTTTCTGTTTCCTAAAAAATATATAATTTTTAAGTCATTTCAACTCAAAAACACCTTATCAACACCCTTAAAACATCTACAAACCAACCCAAAATACCCAAAAAAAAGTACAAAAATCCAAAATCAGGGACTGAAAATAGGGTCAGTGGTTTTGGCTTCTTCAACTTAGAATTGTACTCTCATCTCTGAAATCTAGTGACTAATCTGTCTCTCTTTTCTTTTTCTAACCAATGACTAAAAAATAATACAAATGAACTTTTATACTGAAAGTAGATTTTGAAAATTTGAAGGAACCTAAATTGTATAAATTGTGTTATTATTAAATATTGAGAATTTAAGTGTATTTTTTATGAAATTTATGACGTATCATCCATGCTTAGTGTCTTTTTTTTTTATTTCGATCTCTCTTATTCTAATTTGTGATTGCCTAAAAAATCAAAAGCAATTGAAATTTAATTATGAATAAATCACCCAAAAAAACTTAAGAACCAAAAGAGTTGTTAGAAAATAAACAATAAGTTCGCAATGTTTCATGAGTGGATAAAGAGTGCAAGGCCTCGTTTGTTTGCTGGAAAGTAGTTTCCTTTTGGAAAGTGAATTCTGGGAAAGTTAATTCCGGGAAAATATTTTCCAATATTTGGTAGTGTAATGGAAAATAAGTTGGAAAACACTTTCCAGTGTTTGGTTATGTTATGGAAAATGAGCTAGAAAATAAATTATTAATGTTTTATTTTTTTCAAGTTTATTAAAATAATGAGGAACAAATCTTACAAATTAAAATTTTGAATGGGAATGAAATTGAAAAAAAATATAATTTCATAAATTATCTCAGATAAAATAAATAATAATCAAAATAATAGAGATCAAATAAAAAATAAAAAAAATTGAAAGATGAAGAAATTAAAATAATTATAATTAACATTTCATAAATTATTTCAAATAAAATAAGTAACAATCAAAAGAATGAGGACCAAATTTGATAGATAAAAAATTTCAATAAAAAAATGATAAGGAAAAAGCAAATAGCAATTATAAAAATAAGGACCAAAGTTAATATAAAAATTAAATTTTAAGAGATGAAATTAAAAAATAAATATTCAAAACAAAATATATATAACAATCAAAAGTTTGAGGATCAAATTTGATATAATCAGCAAATAATGACATTTCTAAATTTTTCAAAACTTCTGAAAAGTGTTTTTCTTTGACCGGAAAGTGTTTTTCATTGACCACCTTTTTTAATGGCAAACAAACATAAAAAAATTTTGAAAAATGATTTTTCAAAAATTACTTTTCAAGAAACAAACATGATCCAAATCTAAGTCTACAGTGTTTTACAAGTGCAAAAAGAGTGCAAATCTACCGTAATTCATCCACATCATTTCATAGCCCATTCATTCCTTTTAAGAAAGCATTAATTATTCACGTTGTTTTCTTCTTACAAGCAAGCAGCTAACTACTCTGACCAAAGTTGGGCGAGGAAGAATATTGTGGAATGCAGCCATGCTTTCAATGCAAGTAAACTCCCTTTTCTTTCTTTTCTTTTTCTTTTTACTTTGGTCAAACGTTTGCAGAAGTGATAGCAAAAGCTTTGATTAGAGGGGTGGGTTGTTTCTTCCTGGTTATTTCTGGGATGGAAGACAGCTATCCCATCTTCTTTTCTTCCTACATTTCTCAATTTCCTCCTTACTTTGGAACAAACATTACTTTTCAAACATTATTATTATTATTAACAAAACACTAAAGGGGATTTGAAATCACTCAAGCCATATAAATAAAACATTATTAATTAGAATAATATTTTTTTAATTTTACCTTTCAACAACCTAATTTTATTTTTATTTTTTTAATTTTATCATTTAATATTAAGTTGTTTTGATAATTCTGTTTCATAATTTTTATCATTTTTCTTTATGTTAGGTTATATATCGGTCTAATTGATTTTGTTTTTTTTCTTGATTTCAACCTTAAACATTAGATCAATTATAAGTGGAGTTTTGTAATTCTTTTCAATTTTCTTTCTATGAATTTATTCAGATCTCATAACATATGTCGCAGGTTTAACAGATTAACTCATGTTGACTTGGGTTGTTTCATTTTTTTATAATTGATTTTTTTTTCAATTTTATCCTTCAACATTTGATTGGTTGGAAATTGGGCTTTGTAATTTTTTTTTATTTTCATTCTATGAGGTTATCTCGATTCCATGACCCGAGTCGCGAGTTTTGCATGTTGACTGTTTTTTTTTATCTTTTTAATTAAATATTTTTTTAATTGGGTTTCATAATTTTTTTCAATTTTCTTTTTATAAAACTATTCTAATCTCGTGACTTGATTGTTGGTTTCATTAGTTCACCCAGGTTGTCTCGGTTCAATTTTTTTTGTTCTTTTTTAATTGATTTACTTTTTCAATTTCACCCCCCAACAAATATATATATATATATATATATATATATATATATATATATATATATATATATTCAATTCCATCCTCAATATTAGGATATTTACGAATTAGACTTCGTACTTCTTTTTTTAATTTGCTTTTTGTAAAGATATCCTGGCACTCATGAATTTAGGTTTTTTTTTATCGATTTCAACCTTCAACAAAACTTTTTTTATTTGTTTTTTATGAAGTTATCCTGATCTCATGACTTAAGTCGTGGGTTTAACAAGACTTGAGTTATTTTTTTAAGATTTTTTTTTTAATTTCATCTTTCAATATTAGGTTGGTTAAAAATTAGGTTTCATTATTTTTTTTTTTATGTGGTTATCCCGATTTCATAACTCAGGTTGCAGGGTTTAACAAGTTAACCTAGGTTGACTCGCGTAGTTTTTTTTTCTTTTTTTAATTTTTTTTTTACTTTCATCTTTTAATATTGGATTGATTAGTAATTACTATTCATAATTTATTTTAATTTTATTTTTATAAGGTTATCATAGTCTAATTATTTGGAAAGTAGATTTGATAAGTTAACCCGGATCAATCTAATATATCATCATCTCAATATTGTTTTTGTAAAATATAGCATTCAACGTATAGCATATCAATATTTAAAAAGTTGCCATTTAATATGCATTATATTTTAAGTTTATTATTATTTTTTGTTGAAAAACATGTTAGAAATGTTTAAACATTTCTTTTACGTTTTAAAAAAATGATCATACCTATAACATAATACAGGCCAATTATCTAGTTTCTAGCTATTAATGATTGCGAATTAATTTGTTATGGCATTAGCCACCATTCATGACTAATCTCCAAACTTTATTTGATATATTATTATCTATCAATTTAGGGAACTTTTCTAATCAATTTGATTGCTGCTCGAATTGTTTTGTTGCAAAAGCAAATATGAGATGATAGCCCTCTCATGCTGAGAGAGTACTTGTGTGCGCGCGCGCGTGCATATTGGGAAATCTTGTGTATATGATATTTCGTATAAATAGACGGATCAATTCATCAAATCCATGTTATGACACCATGAGATGAGGTTCCAGTTTAGCCAAGTAGGGGTGAGCAAAAAAACCGATAAACTGATTAAACCGAAAAAATTGAATCGAAAAAAAAAACCGAATTAACCGATTAAAAAACAAAAAAATTCCGGTTCGGTTCGGTTCGGTTCGGTTTCGGTTGCTAAAGCCTGAAACCGATTGAACCGAACCGAACCAGTTCAACCAGCCACCACTTAAAAAAAAAAAACAAGTATAAATACAATCTTTTCTAATTTCTAACCCTAGACTAACATTCGGCCGTCACCCCCCCCCCCCTCTCCCCTTCTCTGCATCTCTCCCTTTACTCACTTTCTCCCCTCCCTTGCCCCCTTCTCTTCTCTGCATCTTGCTTTACTCTCACTTTCTCCCCTCCCTTTACTCTCTGCTTTGCTTTGATTTTCCTCCCCTTCCTTATGGATTTGGTTCCTTTGGGTTTTCTTCGGATCTTAGTTCTCTGTCGAGTTTGTGGTTGGCTCTCGAGACAGAGAGCGATGAAGAAGATTACTTGGCTTGGTTAACTCGCCAAATGGCTCACTCCACCCTTGAAGCTGATTTCAAGAGAAACGACCTTCTTTGCGGCACCAAAAAGATTAAGGTATTGCTTCCTTTATGTTTCTTTTTAAAGTAGGACAACCTGCTGGTTTTTGTGATTATGTTTTTTAGGGCTAATGTTCAGGTCTTGGGTTTTTTGCCTGATTTGCAAGGTTGAGTTTTGTCTGGATCTCCTCAATCAACGCTATGTGTAGTTGGACGTAGGTGAGGTTGTAGACAAGGGTCTAGCCGTGGAAGCCCGAATGGGTCTTCACCTCCAGTAACTTGGGATCTGCTATACGAGGTCAGAGGAGAAGTAGAGAGGACCATTGAGTTTGAACCAGTTTGGAAAGGAAAAAAACCGAACCAAACCGAACCAAAATTAATCGATTTGAACCGGTTTTCGGTTCGGTTCGGTTCAAAAAATTAAAAAAAAAAATTCGGTTTGGTTGTTTATTTTGGTTCAAAACCAGACCGAACCGGAAATGCTCAGCCCTACAGCCAAGCACTCCCTTTTATCCACACGTGCATTCCTCCCCCAAGAATTTCTACCACAGAATTATGCTTTCATGTTTTATGCTTTAGTTAGGTTTTTCTTTCCCCTGCACCATATTTGAAAATAAAAATTATCTTCGGAAGTGCTCCAGGTTCATTTAAGGAGCTACAAGAAGCACTTTTCCTGAGTTGGGAAAGCACCACTATCTAGCAATTCCACGGCAATGCCAACATAACGCCCCCCAAAAGGCTTCATCATGACATCAAATAAGCAACCTCAAAACGCATAGGCAACTTAACAAACCACATGATATTCAAAACTTTAAAGAGTGAACAACAAATGCAGATTTATCTCTCCAGAAGTAACGAGTTCATAAAAGAGATCATGTCCAATTCACTCTAGTTCAACAAACTATTCAATCTAACAAGTTGACATATTGAGGAACCAGCAAAATGACGAACCACGTCACATAAACAGGTTGGGCCTGGAAGCCTTGTATGTGGTCTTGAGCTTCCTGGATGGGGGTCTAACCTTCTTGAACACCAATGGAAATTTGATTTTGGAGTTGTGAAACTGCTTGGTACTCTCTCTCTTGCAAAGCTTGGCTGGGATGGTAGCTGTCTTAATGATTTGGATGCATGGAAACCTCACCCTGTGGCGAGATGCCATCTCAGTGTACATTTGTTCAACAGCACCATTAAGAGTTGTATCGCGGTATTCCTTGTACATGTTGTGATAGCCAGTTCGGCTCTGGTATCGCAGCCATATTCCATAATTCTTGATCTTGGTAGGATTCTTCTCAAAAATCTACAATCAGAAAATAATTATTTGAAGATGCTTGCAACACCAAGGCACAACAAAATTGCAGAAAAGCCAGTGCATCTGTCCTTCCACCAGGCAATTCATTTACAAATACAACAAATGGTGCTAAAAAGTACGTGTCTAAATCAGAGCTGAGGAATTATAATTCCAAGCTGCTAACATCATTGGAATGGATGGGTAACACAGAAGCCCATTTCCTGTTAAAAGGATTTTACCAGCTTAATTCTTCGGTTCAACATTATCCTTATCTTAATTAAAGGGAAATTTGGCCCACACAGGCATCAAGCAAAAGAGCTGTAAAATATTCATTAATGTAACATCAAAATCTGGATTATCTAAATGCACTTATGTAGGAGATAACAAACACAAGTAAAATTAATCTGTCCAAGTTATCCTTTCATAGGCTTTACACATCAAGGGTACTTGTAAAATTTAGGTTTTATCATTTAGGTTCTAACACACTAATATTAGTAGTTGAAACAAAAAAAACATATGCTTATTTCCATGCACCCACCTGAATCAATGAGCTATTGAGTTGATGTGGTCAATCAATACTTTTTTGCATGTTGGTGGGATCCACACCAACACAAAAAAAATGCAGATATTTCAAGCCATAAAGCATGACAATAGACAGAAACAAATGCTCGGTTACAAGTTAAGCCAAGCAAATTGTTACTAAACTTTAGTCTAATTTCTTACAAGTTCAAAGAATTTCACTGGTGCAACTTCATCTAAACTCTTTATTGAAAGCCTTGGCATAATTCTGAGTTAACCTGGACATCCATCATTCTAGCCTTGAACTGTGTTAAGCATGTACAGGGCTGTTTCATACCCTTTTTAACTTAGATTCAACTTTAGATCAAACCCCCATTTTCAAATATAAGCTGATCCATCCTGATTGAAGAAGCTGGTTTCAGTATTAAATGGTTCTACTTAATGTAAACTTTGAAAAACTTGAGTATGGTCTTACTATATTGAAAATGATGTTTTATAGTCCATTTTACTACTAATCAGTACTGTTTTGGAAACCTTCTATATCAGCTCTGAGACTTTGCACAGTAGCTTCTAATCTTGAAAGGGAAACTATAATCATCAATGGATCCAAACCAATAGTTGAGGAAGATGCAAACCTTTCAAATAACTTCCCTACCCTCAAACACCAGGAGAGTTTAGCACATAAGAAAATACAAAAACTCATAACCTTGGTTGAAGATAAATGGATATTCGACTATAATTCTTAACGAGATATCATTAAAAGAAAACATCATTCTCGCATAATACGCCCATAGGAACCTAGATAAAATGGAGATTATTTACAAAAACCCATAACCTTGGTTGAAGATAAATGGTTATTCGACCATAATTCTTAACGAGATATCATTAAACGAAAACATCATTCTCTCGTAATACGCCCATAGGAACCTAGATAAAAGGGAAATTATTGCATAGACCATCTCATGGACAGCCTGTTTAGCCTGCCAAGTTGTGACAATTCAAGTAGGGGGGGAATTTTATGTTTTTCACACATCCCTCATTTTTGGATCTTTTGACTTTTATCTTTAAAACACAAGGAACTTTTCCTAGCCAAAAACTAATGCAAAGGTTTTTATTCGAAATGCCAGTTAAAGATTGCAGAAGAAAGAGAAAACATAGAGAGAGACAGCAAAGCCTAGAAGCCACAAATCTGACTGTTGTAATTAATAAACTGAACTAACCAGCATGCCCATACGCATGCCTACATAATAATTTGACCAAATAAGAGACTCATAACTGCATAACGAAGATATTCAAGGGTCACTATAAAATTGCGGAATCTAGATTCACATGGTTGTTAACTCCAAGTCTACAAAGAGGAATGCTAGAGGTATCAACACTTGTACAAATTCTCTCTGGTTTTTTTTTTACCAACAATCATCAAATGAGCCTCCACGGCCAACCTCCTAAATTATATCACTAAAGGAATTGTGTAACCATCCTACCAGTGGTTACTAAAGCATTGACTAGAATGACAATGTGGTATAATCCATGAGACTGTGGAGCAACCTTTTAGGATTATGAATACTTGACAGTAATATCGCTGTCAGAGTTAATGAACAATAAGAAGATGATAGCAATGGCAGGTAAGGGAAGGGAATTACACAGATTGTTGGTAAAGAATGTAGAAGGAAGAGTGAGAGAGAGATAGAGGGTGTGTTCCGAAGATTAAGGAATTTGTTATATCATTCTCCTTTCATGTCCCTGCTAGCAACAGAATTCTACTATATATAACAGTTTCTTCCTTCTTACGATTATAAGCATGTGGCTTTTACACTTGAATATTAAACACATAGTATTGACTATAACTGAAATATCAAAACGCACCGTTTGACTTAACGGTATTTTAAATTCCCTCTTCTCAGATTGTTTATTCCATTTCTACGTGTAACAGACTGTTCCATGTGATCTCAAAACAGTCATTTTTTCAATGTACTCATAAGGATATCTTGTATATAATAATCTTTTGCATACCCATGATTGTAGACTGAGGCTACAGCCCCTTTTACCATTAAAAGAATCATTTACAAACAATGAACAGAAACAGCCATCCCTTTTCACCAAAATCATTCTTTGTTTCAAGAAAGCCTAATGATGGGCAACTCAACACCGCAAGTCCACATGCATTACAAAAGAAGCAACAGTCACCACTCACCACCACTTCATTTGTCAGTACCATCATTTTAAATCAGGCAATTAAACAATAAAACAATGCAAAAAACAAAGAAAAATCCTAAAAAAAAATCCCAAATCAGCTCTCATACCTCATTGATTGCAAGAACCTGTCCATTGCTCTTCTTGACTTTCTTAAGCTTCCTCAAGAAGTACCTATAATCAACAAACGGACTTAGCAAATAATAAAAAACTTGCAAAGAAATATAGTAGAGAGAGAGAGAGAGAGGTGAGAAGTGAAAATAGATACATACCAAAACTTGGATTTGGCACGGACCTCATTAGTGGCCCAAAGCTTCATCCGGTAGATCTTAGGATGCTCATCACTCTCTGTTGGAAGTGCTCTCCCGACCACTTGGTACTGGTGAAACTGTTTCACTCCACAGTCAATCAAACATCTTTCTATTTAGATACATCAATGAATAATTAAAAAAAAATAAGAAAATTAAGGTCACATCCATACCCTGAAAGTAACCATTTTTTATGTGCTTGGGAGAGAAGCCGCCGGCCACCAATAAGGTTTCCTCCTTCCTTTCTTTCCCTCTTTTAAGCTTTGCAGAAATAGCATACGAGGGAGCGTTTAAAACCCTAGTTTCCTTCTCGTTGTTAAATTGGATTGAGCCCTAAATGCTTAACGTCAGCCCAGCCCAAGTTCATGACTAAATACCGGACAAGCCCTATTTTTCTGTTAAATATTTTTACATCAACATATGAAAAACACAAACTTAACATAATTTATATATAAAAATAATAATTTAGTTCTTGTTTTTTTTTATTGTTTTATAACTTGGTCCTTCTATTTTTGAAAAGAATAAGATAATTCCTTGACTAAAGTTGTTTGTTTATTTTGTCATAAGTGAGATTGCAAAATCGATTACAAATGAAAACTATTGTGGAAAAAAAAAGGGTAATTTAATTATGATGAAAAACCTACACAAAACCAAGTCCAGTGGGAGAGCTATAATGGGGATTAAGTGGTAATTTCCCCCTTAATCTTTTTTTTAATATATTTTATATTAAAATTTTAATATAATAACTTAACCGGTTTAATTTTTTTTATTAACTACTAATTAATCCAAGCTTTTTTGTCTTTTCTTTTTAATTATTGTTTCTGCCTCTCTTCCTTCTACAAAATTCTTTTTCAAGTCCTAAATTATTAATTAGTTAAGTAAGTAATCTTTTATGCTTTATACTTTATGTTTTAGGTGAGTTTCCTTCATTTTTTCTATTTATTCCATTGTTTAATTTTAGTTTTATTCCTTAATAATTAGTTATTAAAAATGTTAGAGTTTATAATAATTTATGAATTTGTTAAATTAATATGTGTATGGATACTATTATATGCATATGAATATGAATTGAAATGAGTTTTGATGAATTAATATGTATTGTTTTTTTAATTTCATATGAAAAATGATGATGATCAACTTACTAGTGATTAAAAATAAAATATTGAACAACTTAAAAAATTAGGGACATAATAAAAAAATAAAAAATATATATTAATATTTATATTTAACCCACTTGTAAAACAACAAGTCAACAAATAATTGTTGCCAATAATTTCACTAGTCCTTGAAAAATTTAGAAATAGATGAATGAAAGTTTAATTGTATATATTGAGAAAGAATATTTTTAATGAAATTAAAAATGAAGTCATTATGAAGCAGTTTTAAAATATGAAAACTCGAAAAAATTAATTATAATATAAGTTTTTTCATTTTAAAAATATTCTTAAATTAATTTTGCTAGACATGAGTTAGTACATGCATTTCAAATTGATTTCTCTATATATAACACATGTCTATATAGTATATAATATCAAGTATTTGTTAGTAATTTGCCCATCATTTAAAAAATTTTGGCTCCGCCACTGACCAAGTCACCATCAAACATGAAAAAATGAGGACTTAATTTTAGGTTTTTTAAATAAAAAGATTAACTAATCATCTTGTTAAAAACACAAATATCAAATAATAATTTACTCTTAAGAAAAAAAATGAATTTTAACCTCATGTGATTTTTTTTTAATTTTATTTTCTCATTAAATTATATTTGGTTTGAGTTTCTCAAGTTATGTTATTTTTGTATTTAATATAGGTGAGTACATATTAAATATCTAGAAACACGAGACAATTCTATCTAAAAAACTTTTCAAAATAGCCCCTTGATTTTGAAAGGAATGCTTCCTCTCAAAGAGGATCGTAGTGACTAGGTGAAACGATTATTTACTAATAATACAGGTCTCTGTAAAGTCATAAGACAATGTATAAGGGGCGATGGCTACATAATGATGTCAAATGTGCACGAGGTGCACGCTTCGCAGGTTGTCCAAAACAGTGCCTAAGGGTGCTTGGCAAACCATGCCAAGTTGCCAACAATGGGATAAATCAGCGCTTGATTTGTGCGGTGGAGGTTCGTCAAAGGAAAATCGGCGGTCACGGGTGTTGACGAACATGGGCTGGACGATGGACTGTCCAGGCCAAGCAGGAAAACTCATCAGGAGGATAGGCTGATGAGAACTGGGGTTGTCGCAAAATTCGGCAGCGCATACATTGGCATCCTGCACGTAGATGTGAATTCGGCGAACAAACATTGGCGATCTGCACGCATGCGAGTCGGCAAGCGTAAGACGGCTTGTGCGAGTCGTTGGTTCGACTTGGCACGATCTGAAACTTGGACGAAGAACTGTCCAAGGCATGTGAGAGACCAACAGGAGACGCAGCAAGAACGGTTAGCTAGGGCCGCCGGTGGGCATGCAGAACGTGGGTAATGGCAGTTATAGATATCCAAGATCATGAGATCATGGGGGCTGGCCAAGGGTTGCTCTCAACCCACTAAGATCATGAGGGATCATGGGGGGGAAACTTCCCACTACTTGGTAGATAATGGGGCCACTATGTTCATGGGTGAGATAGTGTCCCACTACTTCCTTAAAAGTAGGAATGGGAGTTGTGCCTTGTAAATGCTTGTCTATAAATACTTGTTGCAGCTCTTGGTTGAAGGGGAGCATGCGTGGGGTATGTTCAGCATGTAGGGGCATGCAAGAGCATGTAGAGCACTAGGTAAAGATAGCTTGGTGTAGCATGCAATCTTTGTGCATAGCACACATACGGATTTGTGTATAGTTCCTTTTGTTTACGAGATCAATAAAGGTTGGAAAAGAGTTCCTGTAAAGCTTGTTGTGCACTTTGATTATCTTATTCTACTTGTGTATTCCGCTTGCTTAGTTACTAGGCAAACACGAGTGAGATTGGCGAGGGAAGGCTGAGTCTAGTGAGGCACTAGGCTGCCGCACGGGTTTATTCGCGGAGTGAAAAATTACCCCGTGACACTACCCATCATTGAAAGGTAAGGAATTTGGTGCCTTAGGTATATTTAAATGTGTGATTGCGGTTGCATTTTAAAGTACTTTTCACCTAGAAATGTATCAAAATAATAATATTTTTTTATTTTTAAAAATTATTTTTAAAATTAGCGCATCAAAATGATCTAAAAACACTAAAAAATATTAATTTGAATAAAAAAATAAAAAAAATTAAATTTTTTCAAAAGCGCTTTTAAAACACAAAAACAAACAGAATCTAAATGACAGAGGAATTGGCGACCAAGAAGTTTGTAACTATAATGGTTTCAAGGTAAAGAAATTAAACTAATTTCCCACCTTTTCTTCCTTTCCTGTTTTAAAGATGTTGCCATAAATTATGCTTTTATCTATCAACATCATCATTATTAATATTATTAAGTTTGTTTTTTTATTAATATATAATCAAGTATACTAACATAAATTTTCAAAAAAAATTATTGAGAAATGGAATTAATTGTTCTCCTCCTCAATTCCCAACCGAAGATGCAAAGGTTCAACTTCATTAATCATACCGAAGGTGCTACTTGAAAATTATATTTAAGTAAAAATATTTTTAAAAAGCTACTTTTAAGCAAAAAAAAAATTAAAAAAAAAACCACGTAAACAAAAATCTTCATTTAACTATAAAAATAGGATCAATGTTTCTGTTTCCTAAAAAATATATAATTTTTAAGTCATTTCAACTCAAAAACACCTTATTAACACTCTTAAAACATCTACAAACCAACCCAAAATACCCAAAAAAAGTACAAAAATCCAAAATCAGGGACTGAAAATAGGGTCAGTGGTTTTGGCTTCCTCAACCAAGGACTGAAAAATAATACAAATGAATTTCTATATCAAAAGTGGATTTTGAAAATTTAAAGGAACCTAAATTGTATAAATTGTGTTATTTTCAAAGATTGAGAATCTAAATGTATTTTTTTATGAAATTTATGGCATGTCATATCCATGTTCGGTGTCTTTTTTTTTTTTTTTTTCGATCCCTTTTATTATAATTACACCATTATCTAAAAAATCAAAAGCAATTGAAATTTAATTATGAATAAATCGCCTAAAAAAACTTAAGAACCAAAATGAGTTGTTAGAAAATAAACAATAAGTTCGCAGTGTTTCATGAGTGGATAAAGAGTGCAAATCTAAGTCCACAGTGTTTTACGAGTGCACGAAGAGTGCAAATCTACCGTAATTCATCCACATCATTTCAGAGCCCATTCATTCATTAACGTTTCTTGTTTTACTTGTCTTCATTTTGAGAAAGCATTAATTATTCACGTTGTTTTCTACTTACAAGCATAGTTATTAAACCCGGCCCGAGGATTAACCCGGCAGAGAGGCCGGGTCTCGAGTTTTATGGGTTGACCCGGGTTAACCCGGGTCAACCCATATCAACTCGGAAATTCACTCATTTTTCTTTCTTTTTGAAAGCTGTTGACAACAGCTTCAACACAACACAAAAGTAATATTCCCACGACTTTATAATTTACCTTTCCCACCAAATGGCTCCAAAAGGCAAAAGCTACGGGGAATGCCCCACATTACAATTTAATATATTTCCTGTCAACTAAAAATTTTGAAGGAAAGGCACACGTAACCTAAACTTTTCCCTGTCTCCACCAAATAAAACAAGCCGCCGCCACTCCCCCTGCTTTTAGATTTTCTCTCCCAAAACCATCCTCTCCCAAAACCAGTCAAAGCTTCCCTTTTTGCTTGGCCAAAACAACTGCCATACCCAACTGACTATCAAAAATTGGAAGATAAAAGACATTCTCTTCCTTCTTTCTTCACTCTCGTTCTAGAAGGTATTCTATCAAGCAGCAGGAGACTAGAGAGCCACAACTTCCTTCATCCCTCTCTCGTCCACCCCCCGGTTTTTTGGCCAAAACTAGAGAGCCCCTCCTTCTTCTTCCCCCACCACCTCCGTCTCTTGGCCAAACCAGAATCGCCGCCCACCGACACAGGAGACCAGCCCGACCAGCCTCCAACAACCGCATCCCTCACTCTCCTTTCCTCTCTGTTTCTGCTAACAACAACTCATTGTACTACAATGATTGTAGAGAAGATGATGAAATAAAAAGGGCCGAAGGACACAAACCGCATTTGAAAAGGGGGAAAAACCGGGTCTCGTCCGGGTCATGGGTTGACTCGCCGGGTCGACCGGGTTTTGCCTGGTTGTTGCATCAGCCGATCTTTTAACAAACCCGAACCGGTCTAGGTCCTGGGTCGACCCGCCGGGTTGGTCCGGGTTTAAAAACTATGCTTACAAGCAAGCAGCTAACCACTCTGACCAAAGTTAAGCAAGGAAGAATATTGTGGAATGCAATCATGCTTTCAATGCAAGTAAACTCCCTTTTCTTTCTTTTCTTTTTCTTTTTACTTAGGTCAAACGTTTGCAGAAGTGATAGCAAAAGCTTTGATTAGAGGGGTGGGTTGTTCCTTCCTGGTTATTTTTGGGATGGAAGACAGCTATCTCATCTTTTTTTCTTCCTCCAATTCTCAATTTCCTCCTTACTTTGGAACCGACTAAAATCTCAACAAAACAAACATTACTTCTCAAACATTATTGTTATTATTAACAAAACATTAGAGGGGAGGTGAAATCACGGTAGCCATGCACGCAGATAAAACACTATTAATTGGAATAATTTTTTTTAATTTTATCTTTCAACAACTCAATTTTATTTTTATTTTTTTATTTTTATTTTTTAATATTAAGTTGTTTTAGTAATTGTGTTTCATTAAAAAAAATTCATTTTTCTTTATGTTAGATTATATATCGGTCTCATAAATTTAGTTTTTTTTCTTGATTTTAACCTTAAACATTAGATTAGTTATAAATGAAGCTTTGTAATTCTTTGCAATTTGCTTTCTATGGATTTATTTAGATCTCATAACTTATATCGCGTGTTTAACATATTAACTCAGGTTGATTTGGATCATTTTTTTCTAATTGATTTTTTTAAAAAATTTATCCTTCAAAATTTGGTTGGTTAGAAATTGGGCTTTGTAATTTTTTTTTCTATAAGGTTATCTCGATCTCATGACCTGAATCGCGAGTTTTACATGTTGATCCAAGTTGACTCTGCTCATTTTTTGTCTTTTTTAATTGGTTTTCATATATTTTTTTATTTGCTTTTTATAGAGCTATTTTAATCTCATGAATTGATTGTTGGTTTGACAGGTTAACTCAGGTTGTCTCGGTTTAATTTTTTTATCCGTTTTTAATTGATTTGCTTTTTTAATTTTCATCCCCTATATATATATATATATATATATATATATATATATTGGACTTCATAATTTTTTTTTCAATTTGCTTTCTGTAAAGATATCCTGACACTCATGGATTTAGTTTTTTTTTTTTTTATCGATTTCAACTTTCAACATTGTTTCAGTTGGAAATGGAACTTCCAAACTTTTTTTTTTTACTTTTTATGAAGTTATCTTGATCTCAATACTTAGATCGTGGGTTTAAAAAAACTTGGGTTATTTTTTTGAGTTTTTTTTTTAATTTCATCTTTCAATATTACATTGGTTAAAAATTGGACTTTATTTTTTTTATTTGCTTTCTATATGGCTATCTCGATCTCATGACTCAGATCGTGAGTCTAATAAGATGTGAGTTATTTTTTTGTGAGTTATTTTTTTAGTTATTTTTTAGTT
Organism: Populus x sibirica; assembly: GCA_019202695.1. Classification (NCBI taxonomy): domain Eukaryota; kingdom Viridiplantae; phylum Streptophyta; class Magnoliopsida; order Malpighiales; family Salicaceae; genus Populus; species Populus x sibirica. The sequence goes on along the minus strand of JAGMVL010000702.1, from coordinate 1,431,413 downwards.
TCATCATTTAATATTGGGCTGATTAGGAATTACTATTCATAATTTATTTTAATTTTATTTCTATAAGGTTATCATGGTCTCATTACTTGGGACACAAATTTGATAAGTTAACCCGGGTCGATCTAATATATCGTCATCTCAATATTATTATTCTTTTTTTTTGTAAAACATAACATTCAGCATATCAATATTTAAAAAGTTATCATTTAATATGCATCATATTTTATTTTTATTTTTTAAAAATAAAAAATACATTAAAAATATTTAAATATTTTTTTTACATTAAAAAATTGAACATGCCTATAACATAATAATGCAGGCGAATTATCTAGTTTCTAGCTATTAATGTTGTGATGGCGAATTAATTTGTTAAGGCATTAGCCACCATTCATGTCTAATCTCTAAACTTTATTTCATATATTATTATCTATCAATTTAGGGAACTTTTCTAATCAATTTGATCGCTGCTCGAATTGTTTTGTTGCAAAAGCAAATATGAGAGCGCAAGTTACAGAGAAATCTAGAGAAATAAATGTGAGAGAGTACTCGTGTGTGTGTGATAATTGAGAAATCTTGTATATATGATATTTCGTATAAATGGACAGATCAATTCATCAAATCCATGTCATGACGCCATGAGTTGAGGTTCCGGTTCAGGCGAGAACTCCCTTTTATCCTACACATGCATTCCTCCCCCAAGAATTTGTCACCGAGAAAACCGTCTAAACCTGGCCATTGCCGAACAACTCAAAACTTTTAGCACCTCCCATGTTACAGAGAAATGTTTACCATGCCTCTAGCATCACATTTCTACCACCGATTATGCTTTCACGTTTTATGCTTTAGTTAAGTTTTTCTTTCCCCTGCACCATATTTGAAAATAAAAATTATCTTCGGAAGTGCTCCAGATTCATTTAAGGAGCTACAAGAAGCACTTTTCCTGAGTTGGGAAAGCACCATTATCTAGCAATTCCACGGCAATGCCAACATAACGCCCCCCAAAAGGCTTCATCATGACATCAAATAAGCAACCTCAAAACGCATAGGCAACTTAACAAACCACATGATATTCAAAACTTGAAAGAGTGAACAACAAATGCAGATCTATCTCACCAGAAGTAACGAGTTCATAAAAGAGATCATGTCCAATTCACTCTAGTTCAACAAACTATTCAATCTAACAAGTTGACATATTGAGGAACCAGCAAAATGACGAACCACGTCACATAAACAGGTTGGGCCTGGAAGCCTTGTATGTGGTCTTGAGCTTCCTGGATGGGGGTCTAACCTTCTTGAACACCAATGGAAATTTGATTTTGGAGTTGTGAAACTGCTTGGTACTCTCTCTCTTGCAAAGCTTGGCTGGGATGGTAGCTGTCTTAATGATTTGGATGCATGGAAACCTCACCCTGTGGCGAGATGCCATCTCAGTGTACATTTGTTCAACAGCACCATTAAGAGTTGTATCGCGGTATTCCTTGTACATGTTGTGATAGCCAGTTCGGCTCTGGTATCGCAGCCATATTCCATAATTCTTGATCTTGGTAGGATTCTTCTCAAAAATCTACAATCAGAAAATAATTATTTGAAGATGCTTGCAACACTAAGGTGCAACAAAATTGCAGAAAAGCCCGTGCATCTGTCATTCCACCAGGCAATTCATTTACAAATACCACAAATGGTGCTAAAAAGGACACGTCTAAATCAGAGATGAGGAATTATAATTCCAAGCTGCTAACATCATTGGAATGGATGGGTAACACAGAAGCCCATTTCCTGTTAAAAGGATTTTACCAGCTTAACTCTCTTTTCGGTTCAACATTATCCTTATCTTAATTAAAGGGAAATTTGGCCCACACAGGCATCAAGCAAAAGAGCTATAAAATATTCATCAATGTAACATCAAAATCTGGATTATCTAAATGCACTTATGTAGGAGATAACAAACACAATATAATCTGTCCAAGTTATCCTTTCATAGGCTTTACACATCAAGGGTACTTGTAAAACTTAGGTTTATCATTTCGGTTCTAACACACTAATATTAGTAGTTGAAGAAACAAAAAAAATTGCTTATTTCCATACACCCACTTGAATCAATGCACTTTTGAGTTGATGTGGTCATCAATACTTTTTTGCAAGTTGGCGGGATCCACACCAACACAAGAAAAATGCAGGTATTTCAAGCCACAAAGCATGACAATAGACAGAAAAAAATGCGCAGTTACAAGTTAAGCCAAGCAAATTGTTACTAAACTTCAGTCTAATTTCTTACAAGTTCAAAGAATTTCATTGGTGCAACTTCATCTAAACTCTTCATTGAAAGCCTAGGCATAGTTCTAAGGAGTTAACCTGGACATCCATCATATTAGCCTTGAACTGTGTTAAGCATGTACAGGGCTGTTTCATACCCTTTTTAACTTAGATTCCAACTTTAGATCAAACCCCCATTTTCAAATATGAGAAAACATAGAGAGAGATAGCAAGGCCTAGAAGCCACAAATCTGACTGTCATAACTAATAAACTGAACTAACCAACATGCCCACAGGCACCTACATAAAACTTTGAAAAAATCAGAGACCATAACCGCATAAAGAAGATATGCAAGGGTCACTATAAAATTGCAGAATCTAGATTCACATGGTTGTTAATTCCAAGTCTACAAAGTGGATTACTAGTGGTATCAACACTCATACAAATTCTCTCTGTTTTTTTAACCAACAATCATCAAATGAGCCTCCGCAGCCAACCTCCTGATTTATATCACTAAAGGAATCATGTTACCATCCTACCGGTGGTTACTAAAGCATTGACTAGAATGACAATGTGGTATAATCCATGAGACCGTGCCATGTGATCTCAAAACAGTCATTTTTTCAATGTACTCATAAGGATATCTTGTATATAATAATGCTCTTTTGCATGCCCATGATTGTAGACTGAGGCTACAGCCCCTTTTATCATTAAAAGAATCATTTACAAACAATGAACAGAAACAGCCATCCCTTTTCACCAAAATCATTCTTTGTTTCAAGAAAGCCTAATGATGGGCAACTCAACACCGCAAGTCCACATGCATTACAAAAGAAGCAACAGTCACCACTCACCACCACTTCATTTGTCAGTACCATCATTTTAAATCGGGCAATTAAACAATAAAACAATACAAAAAACAAAGAAAAATCCTAAAAAAATCCCAAATCAGCTCTCATACCTCATTGATTGCAAGAACCTGTCCATTGCTCTTCTTGACTTTCTTAAGCTTCCTCAAGAAGTACCTATAATCAACAAACGGACTTAGAAAATAATAATAAAAAAAAACTAGCAAAGAAAAATAATAGAGAGAGAGAGAGAGAAGTGAGAAGTGAGAAGTGAGAAGTGAAAATAGATACATACCAAAACTTGGATTTGGCACGGACCTCATTAGTGGCCCAAAGCTTCATCCGGTAGATCTTAGGATGCTCATCACTCTCTGTTGGAAGTGCTCTCCCGACCACTTGGTACTGGTGAAACTGTTTCACTCCACAATCAATCAAACATCTTTCTATTTAGATACATTAATCATTAATGAATAATTAAAAAAAATAAGAAAATTAAGGTCACATACATACCCTGAAAGTAACCATTTTTTATTTGCTTGGGAGAGAAGCCGCCGGCCACCAATAATGTTTCCTCCTTCCTTTCTTTCCCTCTTTTTAAGCTTTGCAGAAAAGCATACGAGGGAGCGTTTAAAACCCTAGTTTCCTTGTCGTTGTTAGATTGGATTGAGCCCTAAATGCTTAACGTCAGCCCAGCCCAAGTTCATGACTAAATACCGGACAAGCTCTATTTTTCTGTTAAATATTTTTATATCTTGTGTTTTTTTATTGTTTTATAAATTAGTCCTTCTATTTTTGAAAAGAATAAGCTAATTCCTTGACTAAAGTTGATTGTTTATTTTGTCATAAGTGAGATTGCAAAATCGATTACAAATGAAAAATATTGTGAAAAAAAAGGTAATTTAATTATGATAAAAAACCTACACAAGACCAAGTCACCATCAAACATGAAAACATGAGGATTTAATTTTAGGTTTTTTAAATAAAAAGATTAACTAATCATCTTGTTAAAAACACAAATATCAAATAATAATTTACTCTTCAAGAAAAAAAATGAATTTAAAAACATCATGTGAATTTTTTTTTGAATTAAATTATATTTGATTTGAGTTTCTCAAGTAAGGTATTTTTGTAATTAATATTGGTGAGTACATAGAAAATATCTAGAAACACGAGACAACTCTCTCTGAAAAACTTTTCAAAATAGCCCCTGGATTTTGAAAGGAATGCTTCCTCTCAAAGGGGATCGTAGTGCATACGTGAAACGATTATTTACTAATAATATAGGTCTTTGTAAAGTCATAAGACATTGTATAAGTGTTGATGGCTACCCATCATTGAAAGGAAAGGAATTTGGTGACTTAACGATATATTTGGTAGTGTGGTAGTTTTTGTGGCTATGATTTGAAAAAAATTGTTTTATAAAAAAATATTTTTGGTTGAGGTTGGTTTGATATTTATATATGTTTAGTAAAAACTATGGTTGAAATTGAGGTTGTATAAAAAGTAGTTTAATGTGTTTGACTAAGAATGCTTTTTTAAATTGAGGTTATAAAATAATTAAAAAAGATATATATTAATATTGATGGTTTTTAATTTAAATATTGTAGATTTAACTACTACTATTACATCATGAAATAAATAATACTTCATATAAATTCATCCGACAAGGATTACAGTTTCCATGATTTTTTGAGCGTGCAACAAAATTAGGTAAAATATCATCAGGAACAAAATTGGAATTATAGTCAAATTCTGTAAATGTTACGTCATCATGCGATCTCCTTCTAATTTATGCAGTGTCATTGAATAATGTTAAACACTAGTTTTTCAAATAAAATATAATTAAAAATTAAAAAAAATGTTTTTTTTACTGGTCGGACCCGGCCAATATATTTAGGTTCAGGGGTCCAGCCATTAACAATGGATTCAACCGAACTGTGCAAAGTGAATTAAAAATTCACTTTGCATAATTCGGCTGAAGAGTGAATTATAATTCATTGTACATAGAAACGGTGTGGAACGTGGGCAATGAAGCAACAAGTTTTCACTTCTGGCAAACAATTAACCTCACCTGCAACCACAGTGCCAAACAACACTGAAGTTTGTAACTATAATGGTTTCAAGGTAAAGAAATTAAACTAATTTCCCACCTTTTTCTCCTTTCCTGTTTTAAAGATGTTGCCATAAATTATGTTTTTATCTATCACATCATCATTATTAATATTATTAAGTTTATTTTTTATTCATATATAATCAAGTATACTAACATAAATTTTCAAAAAAAATTAACAAAAACTAATTGAGAAGTGGAATTAATTAATTGTTCTCCTCCTCAATTCCCAACCGAAGGTGCAAAGGTTCAACTTCATTAATCATACCGAAAGTGCTACTTGACAATTATAATTTTAAGTAAAAATATTTTTTAAAAATTACTTTTTAAAAAAGAAAATTATATTTTTTAAAAACCAAGTAAACAAGTTCCAATCTTCATCTAACTATAAAAATTATAGAAAAAAATGTCGCTAAGTAAGAATTAAAGGTGATAAGATTTTGAGATTTCTCTAGAAATTAACATAGTTCAGGGATTCATGATTAATCCGTGCTACGCTGCGAGTCAAGTTAAATTTTTCTTAAATATAAAAAAATTATTCAAATGTTACTAATTTTTTTTCCTAGTGGAGAAAAAATTAAATCGTGTGACGGTTAACCCGATGTAACCCGGTTAACTTTGTTGATCCAAAAACAACACATATAACCTGTGAAAACAAATTTTAACTAAATAAAATTTCAAGATGATATCTTTTTTTAATATTAAAGTAACAACATATTTAATTGACCTTGGACAACTCAGGTTAATGTGTTAAATTCATAACCCGGGTTATGAGACTATGATAACCCTATAGAAAGCAAATCAAAATAAATTATTAAGCTTAATTCTCAATCAACCCAATATTGAAGGATATAATTGAAAAAAAAATTAATTAAAAAAGAACAAAAAAATAACCCAGGCTAACATGTCAAACTTGCAACCCTGGTCATAAGACCAAGATAACTCCATGAAAAGCAAAACAAAACAAATTAAAAATTTTAATTTCTAACCAGCCTAATATTGAAGGATGTGATTAAAAAAAATCAATTAAAAAAAAGAGCATAAAAAACAATCTGAGTCAATCCACCAAACTCATGACCCAGGTCATCTTACTGAAATAACCTTATAGAAAAAAATAAAAAATAACTTGATTTAACCCGAATTAACCTGTTAAATCCGTAACTTTGATCTTGAGAATAAGATAACTCCATAGAGAGAAAGTCAAAACAAATTATAAAGTTCGATTCTCAATCGTCCCTATCGGATCTAATATTAAACGATGAAAATTGTAAAAATTTTAATTAAAAAAATGACATAAAAAATAAGCTAAGGTAACCCGAGTTAACCGTTAAGCACTATTACTAAGTCATGAGACTATAATAACCTAATGAAAAACAAACCAAAACAAATCATGAAGCCTAATTCTCAATTAAACACAATATTAATAGATAAAATTGGGGGGGCAATTAAAAAAAGAGAGAAAATGAGTCAACTAGGTTAACCCGCGACTTGGGTCATGAGACAGGGGCAACTTAATAAAAAGCAAGTCCAATGTTAAAAGACTCGTGACCCAGATAATGAGACTAATATAACCTCTTAGAAAAAAAATTGACATGATTTAATAAGGGTTAAAATGCCAAAACTCGTGACCTTGATCTTAAGACCAAAATATTCTCATAAAAAAAAATCAAAATATATCATGAACCTCAATTCCTAACCGATTCAATGTCGAATGATAAAATTAAAAAAAATTAAATAAATAAAAGACATAAAAAACAACCCGAGTTTACTCGTGTTAATCCGTTAAGCATTATTTTCGTGTCATGAGATCGAAATAATCTAATGAAAAGTAAACAAAACAAATCATGATATTTAATTTTCAATCAAATTAATATTAAATGATGAAATTTGAAGAAAAAAACTAATTAAGAAAAAAAAAATATGAGTTAATTGGGTTAACTTGCCAAACCAGGTTAACTCGTCAAACTTTGGATCCGTATCTTGAGAGTGTGATAACTAAATAAAAAAATAATATTAAAGAATTAAATTAAAAAAAAATTAATTAAAAAGAAAAAAAAAACTATTCCAATGAATAATGCTTTGTGAGGAGGGGTACAGTAAAATCCCTCTCTTTTAATTTATAGTTAATCAATTCTTCTCAAGTCTTATCCTATTTATTTTACTAATTTTTTTTTTATTAATTTCCAATGGTTTAGTTTTTTCTTTACTTTTGGAGTGATATTGAGGCATTTCAAAAACTCGAAAAAATGAAAATGAAATTTACACACTTTTTTCTCTTTACTAATCCTGACAGAAATGGACAGAGGAGGAAATTGTAACAAAAACAAAATATGTGGGAACTGATTGGAATAAAAGTAAAGGATGTTGGAGTAGATTGAAATTGAGACAACATACAAACTTCAAGGGGCCAATGAACGAAGTCAGTTCTGTTCAATTCTTTTCAACATGAAGAAAAACTAGGGTTTCACCATTTGTAGCAAGAAGCAACAATCCTACCTTCTACGATACATAGAAGGTGTTTTGTCATACTTTAAGCATTAATTAAATCATAGCAGAAGCAAAAGGGACGAAGAAGCACTCGCGTTGAAGTCAGCCCAGAAATGGCATCCCATTATTCAGAAAGTTGTGCACTTCGCATCATTGCATGACCTGGTTACGATAACCCTGCGTATTATCGACCATCTCTCCAGGCTTGCAAGAACACATGCTGGCAGTGGCAGGAGAATGAGCGTAGAAAATATTTTTAAGGAAAAGCATCTTGAGCCATGCACCATACTTGCTCATCGATGATAAATAAGCCTATTAACATTATAAAAACAACTTCAAAGCAAGGGGAATAGATGAAAGGAAAGAATCTACTCAATTGGCTGTCTGAGCTTGAATAAAGAAGGGGTTCATTATTAACAGACACCAAGAAGAAGGAAAAACACATTAACGAGGCCACATTTGGGATTGCACTGCAGTTATGAAGTGAAATTTATTTTTATTTCACTTCATAACTGCTTATTTATTCAGGAGACAAATTTACTTTCAACAGCTTATTTATTCAGGAGACAAATTAATTTGATGGTCCTAAAAGGCTCAAGATCTTCTATTTTCTGTACATTAAGGATGTCTATAAACATAGGCAAGGACATTGTCAGGAGCTTAAATTGATATCAAAAGGATCACGAACGGAAGTTGAGGAAACGGCTGTTTCTGACAATACTAAAGTTGAAACCTCACTCCGGCTTTCTGGCTGTTTATAGTGTTTGCTCCTAGTGTCAAACCTCGCATTCAACTCTTCATCGGTTTCATATGGATCATCATCATCTGTGTGCACATGGGAACTGTTGTTATCCGATCTATCTAAGATCGAACTAGAGTTCTGATTGCCTCTCAAACTACTTCTTATACGTTTGTGAGGTCCTCTTATGGCCTTAAACCTCAAATCTTCACTATTTGGTTCAGGGATCACATCAGGTATGATCCTAGTTCCTTCTATCATGCTAACAACTTCAGACATGATTGGCCTTAGTGATGGTGAAGCATTAGCGCATAAGAGAGCTACTTTTATCAACCTTTCTGCTTCTACCTTGTTGAATTCAGATCCCAGCTTCTGATCCACTAGCTCAATCAGGTTTCCATTTTGCTCTAAATGGCAGGCCTGAAATGCAGATAAATCCACGTTAGTTTATAGCAGCAAAGATGTGCAAATTTAAGCTTCGACCTTTACATTATGAATTTTATCAACTTGTAAAAACACTCCTATTACAGTCCTTAATTATCTTACAGGAATTTGATTGACCTAACTAGAGATAAATTTTTCTGTTCAATGGTCTTCAAATCAGATGTGATGTCTCTAAATGAGTGGAATATTTAAAGAGAATGAAAGTACTTAAAGTGATTAACAAAAACAAAAACCATAAAGGAGTTCAATAAGTATCTGTGATAACCCCAGAAAATTAAGGTGGATCACTAAAGAAACTTCAAGAAATACAATAAGCAGATGTTAATATCTGTGATTTACCCAGTCTAGAAGACAAGAGAATTGATCATCTGGCCCACAACTCTTGTTATGCTTCCCACTCACAATCTCCAGTGCCACAATTCCAAAACTGTAAACATCTGCTTTATATGTCAAACGACCCCATAATGCATATTCTGGTGCCATATATCCTCTGCACATTAAAATTATGTAGAACTGTTCGTTAAAATTAAAAAATCACAACACATTTTTGCCAACCAAAATTAGAATATGCAAGAAAGAAGTGACTTACACAGTTCCAGCAACTCTGGTGCTGATATAGGTTTTTTCTCGTTCGTCTAGTTTAGCCAATCCAAAATCAGATATTTTAGGATTGAGATCCTCATCAAGGAGAACATTGGTGACTTTGATGTCTCTATGAACAATCTTGAGTCTTGATTCTTCATGTAAAAAAGACAAGCCTTTGGCGATTCCGATGCATATCTTCTGCCTTGTTTTCCAGTCCAAATGTAGTTGATTTTCTGGACCTGTGCATAATCATCCAAGGAAACAATGCTTCTGAAAACTAAAACATCACTTGCCTGTGTGCGATTTCCATAATTTTCTTTTATTTTATATGACACTATTATTTGTACTTACCAAACAAAGCACGAGAAAGGCTGTTGTTTTCCATGTATTCATATACTAACAATAGTTGATCTCCTTCAATACAACACCCATGAAGTTTTACAAGATGTGGGTGCTGCATGCATGAAATCACGCCGATCTCGTTCAAAAACTCACGATTTCCCTGACTTGACTTAGATGAGAGCTGCTTCACAGCAATCACAGTACCATCAGGTAACAAGCCCTGCATAGCGCAGTCATGGAAATACTATCTTCAGTACAGTCTTCGAAGATATATACATTCATGGCTTCATAATGACAAATAAAGGATAGAAAATCCCTGGAGAATACCTTGTAAACTGGTCCAAATCCACCTTCTCCAATTTTGTTTGCCGGATCAAAATTGCCTGTGGCAGCTTTAATTTGCTTTAAGGTAAAAGAAACAGTTTGGATTTCTATTCCTTCAAGACCTGTCAAAAACAGAAATCGGTTGAACAACTTCATGAATTCGTACCAAAACCTTAAGTTTGTTTTATAACAATGCTAAAGGCGGCCCTATTTTGTTTTCCTTATTGACAAGTCAAATGAGCTTGAACAATCAACTCATGATTTGCATGCCGTGTGCCAGGAACAACTATCTGAGACAAGCATCATATGCGATGATTGAGAGATCATACTCATAGCAAGTCTTAACACATAGTAGGTGAAAAAAATCATATCAATTGGTGTTTAGGAGTGTGGTAGCGGTTTAAAGTACTTTTCGCTTGAAAATACATTAAAATAATATATTTTTTTATTTTTTAAAAATTATTTTAGTATCAGCATATCAAAACAATCTAAAAATATAAAAAATATTAATTTTAAACAAAAAATAAAATTTTAAATTTTGAAAAACATGATTTCAACCACGTTTCCAAACATTATCTAAGTAGCATTGAGATTTCTCTTCCACTTTGTCTTCCTTGTGCAGTATGCAAAGTCAAAAAGCAGTAAAGACTAAAGAGTACAACCATAAGTTTTCTGATGGCCCTTAAGAATGGAAACAAGATTTTATTTTACAACTGCAAATATCGCATTCCTGGCCAAAGAACCAATTCTAGAGCATAAATGTAATGTAAACATTTACGGCGGGTACACCAAATCCACATCTGTTTGGATAAAGATAACAAAAGATAACTTAACCCGTTACTTTTTGGTTGAGAAACAGGACACATCCAAGCTCATATTACTGAATTTTATTTAGTTTTATTATTAGACTTTAATTTATGTTTTTTTGTTAGATTTTTATTAGGCAGTGGGTTTTAAGCTCAAATTTGATTTTATTTAGATTTTTATTATTTATATTTAATTTTTCTACATGTTAAACAATTTTTATGAATTGAAAAAAAGTTATAAGACTTTTGGTTTCCTCCCCTAATTCTCTCCTTTCTTCTTCAGCTCCTCTTTTTTCTTCTTCAACTCATTTTCTTTTTCTTGATGGCTTTATCTTTCTCTTCTCTCTAACTTCTTTCAATTTTCCCTGTCACGGCTTTGCTATGGTATCAAAACAAGGCTTTTAGTTTTTCCTACAACTAAACATCCAATGAAACAAAATTAATGTTGTTGCAAAAACAGGGCTTAACAAAGTAACTCAAGGGCTTAACAAAGTAACCCAAGAGAGGGAATGACTACTAAAGCCAATATCAACGAGGTTGATCATCTTGCTGATTAAGTTTTAGAATTGAACATGTTTGGTGTTGATTTCGAAGTCAACTGGATCAAAAATCTGAGCAGCAATAGGTTGACACTGTTGCAACAATACATGTATGCACCGAGTAAAAGATGTTCTCCACTTACAAAGAAGTGGATAGTGAACACTTGTACATAAAAAATTCATCAACCTTCAAGGTACTAGGTGTTGGGAAGTTTATATTGAAGATGACTTCTGAAAAACTTATGACCTTCAACAATCTGCTTTATGTTGATGACATTAGGATGAACTTAATGTCTAGTTTATTGTTGAGCAAAAATAGTTTTAAGTTGATCTTTGAGAATGAAAAATTTATACTCTTAAAAAAAATGTGACATGGATCACTTCTTTAATAGTCATCATAACCCTTAGAGTTTTACTAAGTGAATTCATGACACGGATCACTTTATTGATTGGTCAAACTGATCAGAAAGTAAAAAAGTTAAGATTTGCTAAGATAAATCTCATTGATACTACCCAACTTTATTGGATAAGAGTCGAGGACTATCTAGAGTTAAGAGAAAAACCTCTTATCACTTATTGGAATGAGACGAAAGAAAAATTACAGGATGAGTACCTACCCCAATCTTATAAAACTAAACTTTTAAACCAGTGAAATAATCTTAGACAAGGGAATGGATTTGTCATGAAGTACATAGCAAAGTTCGATAAGTATAGGATAAGATGCGACATAAAGGAGGATGAACCATGTCTTTGAGTAGGTTTTGTAAAAGTTTGAATGATAATTTTAGGAAATAGGTCATGCTCCAAGGAGCTTTCACTCTTGACCAAGCTTATACTTAATGCATGATTATGAGTTGGTCATAAAAGGTCAATGAATAAAACATCAGGACCATCATAGCCTCTCTTTTAGGTCTCAGTTTGGGAAAAAATATTTTTTATTGGGTGTTTCGCCCTACAGATCTAATCCTAATAGTGTTCAACTTTATAACAAAGATAAGAGCAAACGAGTCATCAAGAAAATGTCTAGAACGAGTTCAAAGGTTTAGTGTGCTAAATGTCAAAGTTTTGATCATATCACTGTCAATTGTACCATTAAATACTTAGTCATCCAAGAATATACGAACATAGATAAATAGAAAGATTATAGAAATCAAGTGTATGACCCAAATCCTAAGAATTTTAGTGACATAGATGAAGATGATGTGGAAGAAAAATAACATAGTACAATGAGCCAAATGAGTCTGGGAAAGAGATTAAGCAAGAGTCTATTGAGTCCACTTTAATTGTAGAAAAAGTTTCAGGAAACTTTTTAGTGAAAATGCTTAAAGAAGTAGGTGTGGTCTCAGAAAAGTCTTATGATTTTAGTACTTTTAAACTACCTAATTCCTTAATCCTATGCTTGGCGTTCAACACTTCATACGTTTTAAGCGACATATTGAAATCCTTGATCCCTTACATCTTACACGTGATAAGATGAAGGTAATCAAAATTTATTAGGTTATGTTCAAACCATATCTATTCGAGTTTTGAATAATGTTTGTTCCACTCCACACCCTTAGTTATATAGTGTTCATAGTTACAAACCTAAAAAGCCTGTATATCTTCTTTCCATGTCTCCTGATGTTAGGATATTTGAGTCAGTTGAGTCTTTTGCATGTAGAGTTTATAATTTGCATATTGAAATGATAAATCAAATTCATGTAAGTAGTAAACAATGCAAATTTCAAGCTAATTTACATAAGTATCATAATGCACTTAAATTGAAGATTATTTCATGTATAGATTAGACCTCAAGAGTGTTTTTTAGAAGTCAATTATAAATTGCAAGTGAGCAGTGCTAGACCATTCAAAGTATTACAAATGATCGAGTTAAAAAATTATGTCATTAATCTACAACAACTTTGATATTAACTCTATTTTTAATATGAATGGCCTCATTATATATAAAAGACCTTTACCCTTGATGATTCTTTTAAGACTCTTACCCTATTATTCTTATCATTAGCATAAAAAAAAACATATTAATGCTAGATTCAGTGAATCCTAGTTCATAGATAGAACAATCAAATTCAGAATATACTTGGATTGCTAGAAAAACATCACAACAACTTGATCTTAATCTGTGAGAGCATTATCGGAGCCGACTTAAACTATTTTCTCCAACTCTAGGAGAGTTGGTGGGGAGATCACATGGGCTTCATGGACCACACACACACACACACACACACATATGAATGAAAACGACAAAGAATAGCTCAACCGTCACTCTTTAATTGGAGACTAGGCACATAACATGTTATTGAATTTTATTTAATTTTATTAATGGACTTTAATTTATGTTTTTTTTTGTTGAACTTTTATTATTTAGAGGGTTTTAAGCTTACATTTGATTTTGTTTAGGGTTTTACTATTTAGATGATGTAATTTTTCTGCATGTTAGATAATTTTAATGAACTGAGAAAAAATTGCAGAATTTGAATTTTCCTCCCCTAATTTTTTCGTCTCTTCTTCCGCTCCTTTCTTCTCCTATTCAGCTTCTTTTCTTGTGCTCCTTGGCTTTATCTTTCTCCTCTTTTGCTTCTTTCAATTTTAAGCACTTAAGACTTATTGATATGGAAATTATTCACTTGGTTTTGATGCAGGAAGTCCAAACTAGTTGAACACTCTTCGAACAGTGGCTAAGAATCTTGAAATGAACACAAACAGGCTGCGGTATAGAAGTCTGATTTGTAGAAAACGTTTTTGGCCGTAAAACAAAGACCCCAGTCCCCATGATGTCAAATTTTAAATCAAATCAGCACATAAACATCTAACAATCATCCAACGCAAAGCAAAAAATATCCGTGTGAAATAGCCCAAACCTTTTTGTCTTTTTTTCTGTACTCTGAAATAGTATTTCCACCAAAAGATAGCCAATGCTGAGAATACGAGACAAAAGCCTACAACTCCAAGAATTATTGGTACAGTTTTTGTCTTTCCCCCTCCCGAAAAACGTGGTTTGAAGTCTGCCAAAAAGAACACCAAATAAGTAAGTAGGCTACTACAAAACTGTAAAGCTTACAAAAGAGAAAGAAACACTCTAGTTTTATGTTAGCTCCTGATTAAGATATTCTAATTTTATCTCAGCTGTTGATTAATTATGAAAATGTGCTGAGTAAAAGCTTTATTCTCCTTGTAAAAATAGATCAGTGTTTGTATCTTTTCATGAAAGTATCTGAAAATGATTAAATCAGGAGAAACTAATGTTCTTTAAAACTCTAAATTTATCTCAGCTGTTGATTAATTAGAATGGCACGCTAGAGCATCATGCATTCTGGCTAGCATAAGTTATTGCTTCTCTTTGAGAACATTTTTGACTGACCAGAAAAGAAAGCTAGTCTATTCATCTCACAAACTCTTGAGGTTCTTTTTTTGAACTTCTGAGGTTCTTGAGAATGTGATCATCTACTACTAACTATGTACAACATTAGCCATAACAGCAGATACCAAGGCAAGAACTTCTTACTGGGATATACAGAAATAGCTGATATGAGGGGGCCATAGACTCCACTAACAGGAATTCTTGTAGTCCCTTTGCCAGCCCAATATAAGTGGATATCCAAAATATTATTTGTGACAGTAGCATTGTGTATTTTTGTGACTGGCTTGGCAACCCCTGCAGCTTCAACTTCAATATTGAAATCCTTCTCAGCTAGATTATTCTGAAAAACAAAAACAAAGCAGTAGCACCTCATTCGCATTAGTTAGACAAACAATTTATTTGCATTAATTTGGACAGAAATAAATATCTTGCATCTAAGCATCAGACCAAAGGAAAGTAACTCAGCGAAACAACCTAGTGACGCAGACAGACAACCATGATCTTATTGTGAGTAACAAGTCATCCACTACACAAAGATCTAAATAATGCTATTTCTTTTTGAAAAAATAGCATTCTAAAATGAATTCTTGAAGCAACATGACACAAAATCAACGCATCAGCTCAAATATGCAAATAGCTACATATTGCAACTCTCAATTGTGATATTGTGTTGTTCAAACCTATTCACGGTCTACAGATCATGTAATTAATTACCTGAATATAGACATCAAATAATCGTCTTCCAAGGCTGTTATATGTATTATCATTTTTGAATCTGATCTCAGCGAAGTGTAGACTCACAGTGTAATTCCCATTTTCCAAACAACGATGATAATAAGTGAGTGAAATTGGAGAAACGCGTGCTGTTTGGTACAATTCATTAATATTTAATGATGGCATGTTTTCAATATAAGCTCTGTTTTGGAAATCGTTGTCATCCATAAAGTCTCCGGTGCTGCTAATTCCCCATTCATCCTCACTCCGATAGAATATTGCAGCACCGCTACTAGCTGCTGCATCTCCTTCATATGTGCTGCCATTTGTTTTAACATTTTGTCCTCCACAATTGATGTACATAGAGTGCCAGTCTGCCAAGAGAAAAGGGACAACTTAAAAGAAGCTTATGAAGCTCCATTAAGACAGTTTATATTAAAAGACTAGCCATCTCTTGTTAATTGAACCAATCGATCGGCTTCCCGGGGCCGATGCTTCTAACATTCATCACCATTTCACATTAAGAAACCTCCATTCGATAACATGGAAAAAATTTGCAACACTATCGGATTTAAACTAATTCACCAGTCTTGTTGAAAAAGCTATCTTATTTAATATTTCTGCTGCAATGCATATGGAGAGAACAATCCATGAAAACAATCATGGCACGTTTAAGTTGAATCACAGACGATAACTATATTGTGTTATAAAAAAGCAATTGATCAAGGAGTCTGCTAAAGCCTAATTTATGAAATGGAAATAGTATCACTATAATGAATTGACATTAAATCTCAGAATAACATACTTACACTTATCACAAGTGAGATCATCCATGCATGCTCCTCCTCTAGTTAAGTGAAGCGAAGAACGAATTAGTATTATATGAGATATTATGTATGGTCAACTTTGCACAAAAGAGAAGAGATTTTCACAAGGAGATGTCATACCAATTTTTAAGTGCATAGGAAATCTAGTTTATATTATGAGTAAGTAAAATAAGAAATCAGGAAATGGAACTTACATGTCATTTCCCATTGAAGAACTTCGGAACAAGTTTAGAGTTACATCCCTAGTACAATAAAAATGGAATAATAGTTAATGCAGTACTGAGATCTCCCATATGACAGTGAAGAACGAGAAATATAAAGAAGCAGAGAGTGTTTCAACCCTTGCAAGAGCGCGCGCACACACATAGACATGGAGAGAGAGAGAGAGGTACTTACATTCCCTGCTGACAAGCAGGCTGCCCAGAGCTTTGCTGTGAAAAATTATTATAGGAAAGATCTCTGCGTGCAGAAAGAAAACAGAACCTTCTTGTCAATATGTTGTGGTTCTGATGTATAATTATGAAGATATATGAATTTGGACAATCAAAGAGAGTGCTTTCTAACAATAGCATCTATAGAATTCCTTTCTCTAATAAAAGAAAAAAAAACACTTTGGGATCTTATAATTCGATCTTTTCTTCTTAAATTCCAAGAAATTAACTACTATTTTTATCATTTCTTACTTTGAAAGCTTTTAATTTCATTGAATGAAAGCCAAATCATATTAAAGAAGTTCTAATTCTTGAGCTTATATATATATATATATATATGGAGAGAGAGAGAGAGAGAGAGAGAGAGAGATTCCCAAAAATATAGTGGCACAGCAGCTTCAATAGGATAGATACTATAGAGTGTTCAAACACCATCATTTGTATGAATTAAAAATGAAGCTTCAGGGTAAAATGATGATGATGATGATAGTCTGATGTGATCCACGTTTTGGTTTCCACCTAGCACTAGTAAGATATCATGACAAGTTCAATGAAACCAAATGCACGCAAAACGTGCTTTCACCTTTGTGGCTTTACAAGGATGGATGTGCATAAGTTCCTCAATCAATAAAAGAATCTTTTAAGTATTAGAGACAAAGAGATAAAATACATACACACTCATTCCTTTCCTAAACATTGGTATATTTCCTGTGAGGCGGTTTCCACTTAGAAAGCTGATCCAGACAACAAGGAGTAGTTAGTATAGTGGACATTGCAAAGTAACATACTATGAAATGCTATAATCTAGAGGTTCCATTGCTTACATGAATACCAATGTCTCTGTGGTTATAGCATTTGGAAGACTCCCATGTAACTTATTAAAACTGAGATCCCTGAGCAAGGAATGGAAATGCATATGAATTCGAGGCCTAGTGCTTCCTTTCTGATATGTCAGATGAAAAAAAAACTGTTTGCACATGTCCAAATCACAAATGTCCTTGGGGAAGTTTTTGAGGCGTGATTGCATCTATTCATCTTCCCCAAGATTTATTTGGCTCTATGACATGCATAAATTAGTTGGACACATAAATATAGAGACGTTTTAAGTATTTTCTGTCTTGAGGTAATGAGCCTGCACATACTGATTAGCATCGAGTTCCACTCAGCATGCAAGAATACTTAGTTTGTGACATTTTCATGCATGACATGTTGGTACTTCACTATTCAAGCATGTATTTATGGTAAAGACACTTTAAAACACATAATGGAACACTCATTAAAAAATTAGTAATCACGGCATTGCTTACAAAATTCGCAGTTTACTCATTTCCCAGATGTATGGAGGAATTTCTCCAGATATATTGCAATTCCTCAGCAACCTGGAAGTCCAACAATGACTATGTCAGATCTGCTGGTCATATGGTAACCTAACTGTATGCACTCATAAACAGAACTGAGAATTAGAAGTGAACATACAGCCGCGAGAGGCCTACAGTGTTACTAAGATCAGGAAATGGCTGATTTGTGAAATTTATGTCAGTGATCCTCCTGCACATAAAATGGCAAGCACTCTTACAAAACAATAATAATTTAATATACCATTGTGAAAGTTTCCTTCAATAATACAGTATTCACTAAGTAAAATAACGTCATAAATTATTTGACTATTTGTAGTTGAATAATCAAGAAATTTCACTCACAAGTCTGTTAATGTTTTCAGAGCAGAGATGGAGGATGGAATGGGTCCTTCCAGTCCACTAGCTACCATTTCTCTGAAATAGATCAGTTAATCAAATCAATCAACGAACTTTGAGAGCCGCAAAATAAGTAAACTTTCCTCCTATATACCCCAATTCATAACATTGAAAAGGAATAAAGTATCAATGGAAAGATGTAAATCTTACAGTCTTTTAAGTTGCTTCCAGTTTTGTACAAAATCTGGTATACTCCCATTGAAGTTGTTATCGTTTATTCTACTGCATTGTGGAATGAAGATCATTTACACTTCACTCCTATTAAATAATGTACAGTGTGATAGAGGTTTCACTCAGAAATGCTTACAAGTCAGTCAGGTTTTTCAGCTCAGCAAGTTCCTTTGGCAAATTTCCATCCAATTTGTTGGAGGATAGAATCCTGCAAGAGAAATTGACATCAATCTCCAAAAACACTCCGGCGGCAAGATGAAAGTCAAAGAAAAGGCAAAGAAACAACCATCCATGAAATTACTTACAAAGTTTCAAGGTTAACTAAGTTCCCAAGCTCACGCGGGATCATTCCAGAAAATTGATTTAATTCAAGGTCCCTGTTAAAAAAATTTCAATGAAACTGCTAGTAAAATTCCTTGTATCAAAATACTTCAACGAACTCATATCTCCATAAAAGCAGAATGGAAAAGTAATTGGAGAAACTGGCACATCACAATTCCATTGAGCGTATGTACAGAAAAATCAGTGTTTTATAATGAGAGAAAAAATGGAAATTTTGCTGTTCAGCAACTATAGATATAATCTACAAATTCATAAGAAACTATAACTCAGGCCAACTTTTTCAAATATAATTTATCAGATGGCGTCAAGAAAAAACCCAGTAAGACTGAATATGAAAACTTACAAGTATGCTAGGCTGGTAAAGTTCCCCAAATAGCTTGGAATGTTCCCTGATAACCGGTTTGCTAGAAGAGCACTGCACTAATGCTGCTTAGTTAAACCAATATGTTGCCTGTTTAAAACGGAGATAGATACGAAGAAACCAAAAGCTTACATCATTTTTAGCTGCAATGAAGCCCATTGACTTGGTATAGATCCACCAAGTTCATTGTAAGAAAGATCACTGGCAAACCAGTGCAAACGAGTTTAAAACTCTCATAAATCATTTTTTATTTCATAAATGATCAGGAAACACAAAGAAAAATGCATAAGAAAAGAAACTGCTACATGAATCCCCTGTTGTTCTCTCAGGAAGAACAACCAAGGCAAACATAATTTATTCTTCTCAGACACATGCTTACATGCTCTCAAGATAACGAAGCTGAATGAGTTCAGGTGGAAGTTCTCCTGCAAGGCTAAAACGCTTGAACTTCCTGAAATCCATGGGAAAACAAAATCCAAAATTGAAGCTTTATTGACATGCACCTATATATAGAAACCAGTAACACCACAAACACACAATAAATCTGCAAGGGACTAATTGCAAAGAAAATAAATTTACACCTGTTTTAAGATGAATTAACCATCAACATTCTATTTCTTATGAAAAATGTTTATCTATCTAGATTTAATAGATTTTTATTATACTAAACACTGTCCGAATCCTATTATGAGCTGGGGCAATTCACATCTCTATACAAATAACAAAGGAGCAGTGGAGATTGAAAGTCCTCGAATTTCTTTCAAAGTTCAATTCAGAGAGAGAAAACATACAGGGAAGTAATATGACAGGTATTGTTTGCAAATTCGCAGTCACAGGTAACGTTCTTGTCAGGATCCGTCAGTTGGACATGAGGAAGATATTCTCCACAAGAATCAGCATTGAAATTCCAGCCATTGGCGCCCATCTTCTTGGTAATTAGGTTTAAAGCATCCACTAGATCAAACAAACAATAGTTGAAAGGCCACATTTTGAAACAAAAATTAGTTCAAGATATTGATTCCAGCATATATAGAACTCAAGACTACAGACTAGCTAACCTTTTTCTTCATCATCCTCTTCTTTCTTTTCCGTTTTACAACCAAAGTTAGTAATTCTTGCGTGATAACTCTAATTTTGAATCCATAAGAACAAAATGAACTGGGAGTTTCTAGCAGAGTATCACTAATAACTATAACCTGCAGAAACCTTAATAATTGGAGCAGAAATTGGAAGTTTTTAAGCGGGAGGAACTTCTCTTGTAACCCAGATGACAGAATCTTTATAGGCACCCATGTTTCATGAAACCGTTAACATAACTTCACCTCAAGTAGTGGATACTTGGGTTGTTTCATAATTGAGAAATGTCGTTGACCTCTGCCATAAACTCCCAATAGAGACACTAGATACTATCTGACAGGGATACAAGTTACTACTACAGTCATAAAAACTAAAGGTTCTTCTACTGTATTCTTATCAGATCACAAAGAAACTCTTGACATCACAGTATCATCTACTACCAAAGAAAACAGCAAATATTGGTAAAAAAAAAAAAAACCATACCCTCATCTTGAGGAAGCCTAGCAGCAGCCAACCTTGGTGTCTCCAAGCAAATGAAAGTTAGAACTGATATGAGGAAGGCATATCTAAGGGAAAAAGACATTTGTACTACCCAAAATATGCTTAAAAGGTTGCAAAGTCTGTTCTTGTCTGGGTTCTTCTCTACTGAGGGAGAGAACTTCATAGTCATTTTTGTTTCCTCTTTTGTGAGGATTGCCAAGCTAAGATTGTATGTGTTCCTCTATAATAATTGTATAACCATTACGTCCACATAGTAAAACCATGGCCACATTGCGAATACAGTCAACTGGTTTTTTTAAAAAATAAAAAATCGTCACGCAGATCTGAATTTACTTATGTTGATTTTTGAACGCCTACTGCAACTAGCTTGACTTTAGGAGTTTATCTTGATTGTGAAATATTGCCTTTGTATACATTTTTATTTAGTATTTGTCAAGCTCATCCTTTTTCCATGATTGTCTTTTTATGACTGGTTTTAAGATTTTCCCACCCATCAATTACTTGTAGTGGATTCTTTTTAATTCTACCTTTCCAAATTCAGAATTAAATTAGGTAAAGCAAGTACGTCATGTTGGCAAAATAACTCTTTAAGCAATTACCATTTATTTTAGAAATTTTTTTTAAGTTACTTGAGAATGTGGTAAAGTTATTTTTTTAAAATGATTTATGTTTGAAAATATATCAAAATAATATATATTTTTTATTTTTTAAAAATTTATTTTTAATATTAGCATATCAAAATTATTCAAAATATAAAAAAAATTAAAATTAAAAAATCAAAATCATGATTGAACCACAATATCTAACATGTTATTAATTTTCAGGGCCACCTAATTCATCTTTATTACAAAACTTCTTTTTTCATGCTTGAATTTTCTTAGCAAGACCAAAAAAAAAAATATTGTACTAACATTCATAAATAAAGATTGAATCTCTCATCATTTGCATACGAGAAAGTGTTTTATTGCTAATACTTCATCACATGTGCATTTTTTTTTAAAAAAATAAAAGAATAACTTTGTAATTTTAAGATAACCCTTGTAATTTTAAGACTTGTGTATCTAATAGTGTTTAAGATTATTGTAATAATTATTTTTTAAATTATTTTTTACTTAAAAATATATTAAAATAATAATTTTTATTTTTTTAAAATTTTATTTTTAACACCTACACATGAAACCGATCTAAAATCATAAAAAAATTAATTTAAAGTAAAAAAAATACTTTTTAATTGTTAAACGCACTAAATGCATAACCTTTAAATTTAAAAAGTTATGTATATATATTTTATTCACTGAACTGTTTTTTTTTTTTTAAATAAGAGAGAGAGAAGAATAAGAAGGAGGTAAGGTGATAAAAAAAAAAAAAAAAAAGGTCAATCGTAGGGTTGTCGAGGAAAGAGGGAAAAAACAAAGGAGGAGCACTAATGTTAATGGTACGTAGAATTCAACTCGGGGTCAATCGTAGGGTACCTTTATTTTACGTTGACGACAGCAAACCGCGTTATGTTAATATCACTTGTAGGACCCTCCACCCCTACGAGGAGAGGAGGCTGCGGAACCCAAATCAGTTCTACTTTGTTGCTTGGTTGTATAATAATAATAATAATAATAATAATAATAATAATAATTACTCCCCTCTTGAAATAAGAGAGGATCCTTTGTAGTAATAATAATAAATAAATAAATAAGATTTTTGTTTGGAGGTGAATTTGTAAAATCTACCATGGCTAGTCGTCAACCAACCACTTGATGCTTATCCTGATTCATGGAGACGTGTTTACCTGCATGTGGGCTTGTTTGTTCATTAATGAGTAGTGGAAGAGAATCTGCTTTTTATGAATAAAACAAATAAAAAAAACCCATTGTCCGTAAACAGCCTTTTACAGATTTGGTGTTATTTATCGTGTTACTGTTAAAAAAAATGGTTTTTGATTGTTTTTTAAAATATTTTTTATTTAAAAATATATTAAAAAAATATTTTAAAAAAAATTTAAAAATTATTTTTGATATTAGTACATTAAAATAATTTGAAATCACCAAAAAAATATTAATTTGAAATTAAAAAATTTTCAAATTTTTTCAAAAACACTTTTAAAACACAAAAACAAACAGAGCAAGTAAATAGTAAATGAATATATATATATATATATATTACATTTTCATCTTATGCCTTTATTAATAATTTGCTAATAATAGTTGTTTTAAACAATTCTTATTGTTATTTTGCTTTTGTTTTAATCAACCATTAATAATAATAGCAATTCTTTTAATATATAGATGCTAATATGAATAACAGTTATGTTCTCAGCACCATTTTAGTCTAAAATCAAACCCAAATATTATATAAAATAAAGTCTATACCACTACAAACAAAACTCAAACAAATCATAAATTATCGAACCTCAAATTCATAATTGAAAGTGTGATATTTTAACATCATTTTTATTTATTAATTATAATCTCAAACTAATAATGTGTTATTTTTAAACATTATTTTTATTTATTAATTATAAAGATAATTGATAATGACGGTAACGAAACATAACAATGTGCATTTTTTTACTTGTAAATGGATGGTTTGAGATTTTAAACAACATGTTCACATATTTGTCTATTAATTAAAGATTTTAAATCATGATTATCTAAAATAAGAATGACAATGCATAATATGTAAGACAATATTAAAATCAACATGATAATGAGCTAAAATAATATTACAAAAGTAATAATAATAAAAAAATAACTCATAACTAAAAAATAACACAATGTAATAATACATTTGAGTTTATTTATGTCTTCTATGACGTAAGTGGATGAGCTGACTTCATCAATAACATGACTTTCACCTGTCTATGTAGTCTTATCCTCTAAGATAACATCATTTAAGCTAAATGTCTTTCCTAACAAATCAAATGTAGTACGACATGTCTTAAACCAGGAAAATGCATAATAACAAACATATCCATCATCATCATTATTATCGAGATCATGAAGATCAACTACAAAGATGCCGACCATCATATAACAACTGTCCAACCTAACATGAAGCAAATATAAATTATTAATCCATAAATAAAATGCAACGATTTTTTCCAAGCTTATAAAAAGTAACAAATACTTACAACATTTTGAATCCGATGTCCATGTGGCTCATACTCCATCTCCTCGTGTGGAGGAACCTATGTTGGGTTTGGTGTGATGATTTGACTTGTTATACTTAGGTACCAGCCCATGTATTTCTCCTTGAAAATTACAAAATGCACCTTTTAAAAAATAAAATCTGTTCTTGCATCCTACAATGATATATACTGAAGATTGTAGATCATCTAATTATAATCAACGTGCCTACTCAAACGACTAATAGAATGTAATTATATTAAACAAGATATGTTGCTTAAAGCTAAATTGTTGCATTACACAATTCAAGTAATGTATCTCGACAAGCTCATATAAATATAAAAGGTCCCAACTGATGTCCATAAAACCATAGTCAATGTGCATATAACAGGAACAATTGACATATTATTTTCTGAATAAGGATTTCACACATCCTATTAAAACATCAACAATACAATTATTTTTCATTATTTACCAATATTAACCTATACAATTATTTCTCATTATTTACCAACAATATAAGATTTCTGCATCAATAATGCAATTATTTCCCAATATTATCCAACATTAGCTTATGCAATTATTTTTTAATATAAAAAAATTCCAACATCAACATAAACAATTATTTCTCATCTTTTACCAATATCAACCCATGCAATTATTTCTCAACATTTATCAATATAATTTTTTTTAATACCAAAGACAAACAATTATTTCTCATCATTACCAACATCAACGTAAATAATTCTCATAATGTATTAGCATCAACTTATACAATTACTTCTCAATCTTTATTCAATATAAAAAATTCAATTGGACTCGAGCAAGTAATTATTTTTCAATATTACTTCTCATTATTTTCAAACATTTAAAAAATTATCTCATCGTTTTTCAATATCAATTTTAACATCAACATTGCAATTTATTATAACATACCTGATTTGACTACTGTATATCTAACTCATTACAATAAACTGACAAAACATGAGTTTGATTATTTTTTAAATATATACTCTTGCATCATTTATTAATAAATAAACAATGAAACTTATTAAATAAGGTTTCCATAAAAATTAATTTTAATCTAAATAACATAATTTATATTATCAATGACATATTACTTGTATCTTAATAGAAGTTGTAGCTCAACCTTCAAAACCTGAACAAACATATCATGTTTAGACTTAATTCATGGTCGTCCCAAGTATAAATGCTTCACATTATATGAGCTTCTAAGTTTAGGTCAACTATTTGCATACAACTCCGTCATGTTTGTTCCACTTTGAACGAACAAATCCATTATTTTTCTAAAATCCACGTAACATGTGATCGATATTAGAAAATACTAATGTTCCCCAACAAGACATCTCTAAGTAATATCTATTTCAACATCATTATAATTCAGCTCAAGTCTTCCACATAACATATAATCGATATCATAAAATACTAATGTTCCCCAACAAGACACCTCTAAATAATATTTATTTCAATATCATTATAATTTAACTCAAGTATTCCACATATTACTTATTTGGTATCTTTAAATGACATGTCTCTAGTTGTGTTCAAGAACACAATATTTCCGTTAATATAAGTGATACTATTATTCATACTAGAAACAATAGTCCCACCATAATGACATAACATAAAGAAGTTTGAAAACATATGTTGTAAAATAAGAATACTCATTTCATCAAAAACAAATTATCTTACAATTCAACGCAAACTTAATTGTTATTACTTTGACCTTAATAATATCAATAAAAACATATCTAATTGCATTAATTAAAAACTAAATGATCTCAATTGAATAAAATTTCCAATTACAATAATTTTTACCAAAATTCAACGCAAACTCTAGTTGCTATGATTTTGACCATAACTTTATTAATAACATAAATTGATTAAAAGTCTATCTAATTGCATCAATTAAAACAAAATTTATCTCAATTCAATTAATATTATTAAATATAGAAAGTAACCCAATAATCAATTTAAACCCTAATTTATTTAATTCAAACCTAATTGATTCCATAAATAACATCAATCGTATTAAAAACACAAAATGAAACATTCAAAATCTAAAATTATCTCAACACCAACAAAACACATAATTATCAAATATAACACAAATAGTTATAAATCAAAACTCAAAACTTATCAATTCAATAATAAAACCCATAAAATTAAGAGACAATGCAACTGTTTTACCTTGATTTTTTTTATATCTAAGTGTCAGTTCCATCAGTTGTAGTGGTTAGGAGGTTGTTAACAGAAGCTTGGGTCAACGATTTGGAACAAGAAAACAGTAAAAAAAACACTCATTGAAATAAGGGGAAGATGATTTTGGTGTTTTGGTGGAGGATTGAAAGCTTTTTAAGTGGTTGAAGACTAGTTTTGTTCTAAGTTTTTTGGTTTTTAGGGTTTTTTTTTTCTATAAAAGTGATAATCATAGTGAAAAAATAAGAATTATATACCTATCATAACCACGATAGAAAAATCAACGATTATATTATATAACTACTATTCAAAATCAGAATGTGTTAAGCCCATGATTTTAAATTGTGGTTTGCATAAAAGTATTATTCCGAATAGCGGTTCTCTTGAAAATTAAGATTCTAAATAACAGTTGTGTTAAAGAGCACTATTTTCCAAAACTTTCTCATATCATTTTCCTAAAATTTTATTGTAACTGTCTCCTTTTTCAAAATAATTGTCTTTAAGACTTTGAGGCTGTTTGGGAGTGTTTTTCAAAAGCATTTCCGAAAAAATTTGAATTTTTTTTTTTGCTTTAAAGTAATATGTTTTTGATGTTTTCAAATCATTTTGATGTGCTGATCTCAAAAATGATTTTTAAAAAATAAAAAAATATTATTGACACACTTTTCTGAGTGAAAAGCACTTTGAAAAGCAACCGCAACCACACTCCCAAACACCCTCAAAACCGGGAGAAAGCCACCGGTAAAAGTGAGCTAACACACTGTCTCTGTATATTTATTTATACGGTAAGTTTAAAATATTCGTTCCTGCTAATTTAACATAGATTAATATGCACCCATCTCATTTTCCTACTAAAAGCAAGCTCTTATGGCCGACAGCTTAATTAAATTTGGATGAAACTAAATTTTTTTTCTGTTTGGTATAATTTAATTTTAGTTCTTTTTAATTTTTCACTAAAAACAGTTATAAATATATATGATTAAAAAAGTTTTAAGTTGTTTTATAAATTTTTAACTTTTAATTTACCAATTCTAACTTATACTACTTTTCTTTATTAAAAAAAATAATAAAAATTATTTTTTTACAAATCATAATCTAGTTCAAAATTGTTTTAATTTATTTCATCTTAAATTATTTGTCACACATGGACACATGTTATTAGAGGGTCAGAGAGTCACCGTCTAGTTATTTGATTCAGAGTCGGTAGGAAAGTCAGGTGTACTAGTTTTATTAGAAATTTTAAGGGTAAGAGACTGGTTATGGCTAGAGAAGGTATTATCATTTTTAATACACTTTACTTGAGATAAGTTGTATTTTGTGATTTAAAGGTTTTAAGGGTTTTTAACCGATAGTCTATCTATGGCTAAGGATAAAGATTCACCCGTGCAAATAAATCTGACATTTCAAATTTATTATGGGTTACCCAAATGAATTCTTATGAAAATGATTTTCACAATTTGTATTTTGCGATAAAAAAACATTTCAAATTAAAATTAGTGAATATCTAAAATAATTATGAGAATTTTCTAGTTAATTTCTGATATTTAAATATTAACCTACTTGTAGGTTCAACATTTATACTAGAATATTGACCATTAATTTCATGAATTAAAATTTCAGGGGTTAATAAAATATTGATCAAGTTCTCATGGATTCAATAAACTGATTATTAAATACAAAGTGAATGCAATTTTTTTTAATTCTATATAAAAATACTAAAACACACCATATATATATTAGCAAAATTTTTGTTTTTTTGTATTTTTGAGCGACTTGGACATATCCAACACACAAAAAGATATTTTTTATTATTTTTTTGTTATTTTTGTAAGATTATGTTTGGTAAGACCCTAATTTCCTTGAAATAAAAAACTACCCAAAATAGGCTTAAAAGTTTTTTGTCAAACACACCCTTAAACCAAAAAACCTTAACAAAAAAAATGACAAACCAAACAGGGTATAAGAGACTGGCCCGGTTTTGACCCAACTAGATTGACCCGATCGAGTAGACCATACTAGATAAACCTGACTAGGTTGACCATATTGGGTAAACTAGAATAGGTTGACTCGAAAAACAAACCCAAAATAAAGATCCAAAATCAAAACAGATTAAACATAAAAAAACATAAAAACTCAAAAAAAAATTCATAAAAATGGATCAAAACACAAAAAATTAAAGAATACGAGGAACACTCAAACTTAAATCTACCATGATATTACTTATTAAAAAATAATTTTTATTTTTAGAATATTACTAAAAAAAATCATGTTATACAAACTTTATTGGTTACCATTTCCAGGCGCAGATCAACTCTGCAAAATACCTGAGTACACGAACTCAATATTGTTACTATTAGTTTCACACAATCAATTAAAAATAAAATACGACAATAATAAAAAATCATCTTTTGTTAATTAACAGCTTGCAAATTGTAATAAAACAGTAGCTCTCGTGTCCTTTTTTTAAATAAAATAAAATAAAATCTGAACTCCCTTGTCGTTTATATTAAAGTAATTCTTTTCTTCTTTTGATTGGTCTCTTTCGAATCATTAACTATTATGATTATCTGTTCACCAAGAACGATAAAGCCAAGAGCTGGAGGATCGTACGGGTAAAATCATGCCGCGCGTGCAAGAAGAACTGCCAAACACCACGTGGCACTATCGACCCGAAACGAAATGAACGACCTGTAGCTGCAGAAACAGCAAGAGGGAGAGAAAAATGGTTCCAGATTTCTTCGATCAAATCGCAATGGAAACCCAAAAAACATTCAAAAACCCTAACCCTAAGTGTTACCTCATCATTCGTTTAATATCAATGGAACCGCCAATTCAAAAAAACGATGACGATGTTACAACAGCAATAATTACAGCAGCAGCTGCTCCTGGGCTGGGTAAAATGAAGAAAAATACCAAGAGAAAGAGATTGGCAGGAAAAGCTGTTATAGTTAGTTAAAGCTGTTGATGAATGTAACAGAATTAGTGGTAAATCAGTTAGTTAGAGAATCATTATAAATAAGAACAACGCTGTGAAGAACACTTTCTTGAAAATTGAATGAGCTTTCGGTATTGCAGAATTTCTCTTCTTCTCATCTCTTCTAATTCTCAATTCTATTTTCTACACTTCTAAGATTAGTTCTTGACAAATTGATATTAGAGCCTTGAACCCAAGGCAATTATATCATTAACAAGGATTTAAAATGATAGAAAACAGCAAAGTGAGTTTTATTGGCAGAAATTTTTATCAGTATTTACACTAACAATCTATCGGTACGTATGTTACCAACAGACTTACTGATGAAAATCATCTATCGAAAAAACTCTTGTAGGTAATTTATAAACTGTTAGTGAATCCGTCGATAATAAATATATTGATAGATTTATAAATGGACAAGGCGCGTCAACAAACAAATTACCAATTTTATTCCGTCAATATATCCATTGATAAATATAACATATCACTGACAGAATACCATATGTAATTTCATCGGTGCGTTAACAATAACAATTGCATTTGCAGTAATTCTTTTCCAACTCTATAGAATATATAGACGGTCTAGTTCTGTCAATAATCCCAATAGTAATAGTGACATTTGTAGTAATTCTTTTTCAGTTCTCTGAAATATACCGACGGAGTTATGCCATCAGTAACCCTGTCAGTAATATTTTAAAAATATATTGAACAGAAGTAAAAAATTAATTAAAATCAAATAAATTAGTATAAAAATCAAATATTATGATTTCTATCATATTTATTTTAAATTTAAACACTTATACATTCAAATACAATAAATCTAAAATAGAAACGACGCTGAAAGAGGAGCATCCTGGTTGTTGTTGGGACTATGAGGCCAATTAGAGGGTGCATATGAACCACCCATCTGTGATCTCATATCCATTATCAATCAACGAAATTCTTCATAATTAACATTGAGTCATTCATATTTATCATTAAGATGGGTTGTCTGATCCTATACCCGTTGCTCTAACATCGACGAGAACTCCAGAACTTGAATGCTCATAATCGATTGCGAGCATCCAAGGATCGAAGCACTACGAGTCGTCCACAAGTTCTCAGCCGTTTTGTTAGAGAGTCCATACACCTGATTTCTATCGGGATTACCAAACGATCTTGTCTCCAATCATAAATCCAAATCGATATCTGAATGAGTCAAATAATCGTCCCTGTATCTCTTCTTTAATCGATTGTTATATGTATCCTGGAAAGAAAAAATAAATTTATGAAATTCAAGGAAATAATAACTTAAGAAAAAAATGATTGAAAACCAACATACCACAAAGTGTTGAGCTCAGCTATCAATGAACTGTTGCAACTCTTTTTGGCGATCATCACTTCGCACATGCGTTTCAACAGAAAGCTCTATCAAGCTTGGCTCGCGTCCAAAAATTGTAGCCTGCAATAAAAAAATGTTGTTAGTTAAATATATTTATAAAAAAACAACTAATAAAAAATATGGATGTAATAAAAAAAATCTTACCATCCGCTTCACATGCGAAACGAATAGAACGAAGCTTCGAGTGTGTGTGGTAATGGAACCGTCAATATGATAGTTCAGGTTCTCCGTATTGGACAGTGATCGTCTGGTGAAATGCGTGGACATCACGTGCTTTGAATGTATTATGCCCATACAACCTCTAAGACATATGACATATGACAAATTGGCATATCATTTCAGCCTGGAAACTCTCTTTCTTTCACATATTTTTTGACTTTCTTTTACGCCTCGTACTGAAAATCACACAACCTATATGGTACAAATTAATTATCTGTTAGTAAATGAAAAATAAAATTTTAATATTTCAAATAAAAAGAAATTATCCTGAATTTGATCTTATCTAATTGCAGTGTGATTATCTCAAACCCTCATCGCAACATTATTATCAGCTCTTTCTCATTCAAATTTTCCCTTGAAGTAAAAATTTATAAAAGGAAAATTCCCGTAATTTCAATAAACAGCCCAAATCAACATAAAAAAACATATAAGTTAATACAAACCTTGAACCTTGAAAACCATGTATTGACCTGCTATTTCCATTTAGGATGTTTGGAAACTTGGCTCCATTGAAATAATGAAATTTCCATCAACGATTTAAAGGCTGATGTTATTATTCTCGCATCCTCAATATTTGAAAACCTGAAATTGCATTCATTAAATGATATCATTTTTTAAAAAATTATTAAACATGTCGTTGTGAAAGCAAAATAAACTTACATTGAAAGGTCGTCCTTCCACTTGGTCTTGTACTTGCAGGTAAATTGATTCTGCTGTGAAGGGACCCTTCTCTACGTTACGGTATTGCACTCGATGAACTCGCATCATGAGTCGATGTTTGTGCCTCAGGTATCTATTTTTGGTCGGCACCTAATGACTCGTGGTCATCAGTATCACTGCTTGAAGAACTAGCAGCAATCTTGTCCTTGTGATGAGTAATAGACTTTCTCATAGGCATCTACACGAATTAACGGATACAAAAAGATTCCTATTTTTTAAAAAAATTCGGCAGCATCTCCCCTACGACTACCTTAAACTCTTAAACCTGCAAATACACAATATATATGCCACAAACCAGTTGATTTTATTCAATTTCTTCAAACAATGTAGCATAATTTAATTTCATAGAAAATTTTCATTTTCCACATGATAATATTTTTAATCATAAATTTACAACAAATTATTCTAAATTTACAAAAATTCAAAATATTAATTAAAATTAATCCTACACATTTAATTGAAATTGAACAACAAATTAAATTGAAAAACAAAACAACTAAAATTCAACAAAATAATGCAAAACTTATTACAATAACAACTAAAATTCAACACAATTATTTTTAAGTAATAATATTTGTAATCCTAAATTTACAAAAAATTATTCTAAATGGAATAAATACAAAATAATAATTAAAATTAAAATTGAACAAAAATAATGACAAAAAAATCACAGAAAAAGAATAAAAAAGATGAAAAATTCTTACCTTACTATGTGTTTTATTTCGGCTCTTAATTAAAAAAAGAAGACGATGTCAGTAAACCCAAAAAGAAAGAAAAATGAAGAAAGAGAACAAACTTTAGAATAAAAAGATAAGATAATGCTTGATTTCGGGTGAGAATTAAGGAAAGAGAGAAGAGAAATGGCAAGAAACAAGATTATTGCAGAAAAGCAATGAAATGAATCAAGGATTACAGAGACAATTAGAAATGGCAAGAAACATGATGAAACAAATGGCAGATAAGAAGAGGACAAAAAGAACATTAATGGTTGGAGACTGGGTGTATTTAAGGCTAGCTGCAACCTTACAGGCAAACAATAGTAGCTTTAAGAAGAAATATGAAGTTGAATCCAAGATATTTTGTTTCATATAAAGTCATTCGGAAGATTGAGAAAGTATCCTACAAGCTGTTATTACCAGCAACAACCAATATCCACCTAGTATTCCATGTTTCCTTGTTGAAAAAGAAGATTAGAGATAATGCAGTTGTATCTTCAATAGTTCCAGTAACAGATGAGTCAAGCAAGGTGAAGGTGAGTCCTATAGAGATTTTGGAACGTAGGATTATGAAGAAAGGAGACAGGGCTGTGGCTGCTGGATTAATTATATAAATGGTCTAATCTGTTTACCGAGGATGCAACTTGGGAAGATCTTGAAGAGCTTCAGCTGCAATTCCCAGAATCTGACATTCATTCTGGAGGTCATTTTGTGTGGATTTTTAGTGTTCTCGGCTATGCTTAGTGGCTTTATAATGAGATATTTGGTGGAGGAACCAATACAAATAAGGCAGGATTTGAATTTCGATTATACAAAGAACAGTCCTGTTGCATTTGTGTCCATAAAACCTTGTGGTGGCGTTGCTTGTGATGACGAGGATTGTAAAGAGAATATTGGAAATGTCAAGAGCTTAAAGAGAATATTTGTGTCCATAATGCTTTAAGCTTTCCCAGTTTTGTTTGAAATATGTTTTCTAACTGATACTGCCATTTGAGAACTTGGGGGGATAATATTAAGCAAATTAACTTGGACTAGACTGTCGAGGCATTTTGGTTCTCTTGTTAGCATGGAAACCCTTGCTAGCTAACAATGCATGAAATTGAAGGTGGCAGCTACGTGCCCTCCATTTTGGCAGAGGACTTGGTGATATTTATTTTCACCTTGTCTTTTAGGAGCCCCTTTCCATTCTGGCATGACCTATAATAAGAAGAGGCTATCTTGTAACAGAATCTTGGAATAATGAGGTTGAGCCCGATACACATTACAGAGTCTAACGTGTTCTGTTTGTAGAAGTGCTGTATAAATTATTACAAATCATGGCCTGTAGTTAAGGCTGATATGATTTTCTTTAATCTTTCAGGGTGCTTGTTCTGACTAGCTTCACTGTTCATTTGCAGATCTGTGTGGACTTCCTCTCTGTTGATGGGAAAACCCTTGCCACCAAAAGCCATCCATGCATTTTAAAATTCAAAAGCAAGTTTATCCGCATTTTATTGAATTTTCTTAAGGTTGCACCTCTTGCTGCTGGCTACATTTCTGAATCCCAGACTTTGGCGTTGAAGATAAAAGGTTTTAGGGAAGGTGACGTGCCTGCTTCCTGCTTGAAGGTGATAATTGAACAACGAGCTGAATGCCGGCCTGGAGATGGTATCCCTGAAATATATGATGCGTCCGTCATATGGATTGTATGGTGCGGGAAGAAAACCATATTCATATGGATTAACATGGTTTTATTTATGATGGAGTTGTTGTTCGCTCTAGTATGCTGTAGACCTGTTATTATTCCAAGAGCAAGGTTGAGGGATGATTCTGGTATCAACAGTACCACTCCAAACAACGTCCCCGCACAGAGTTGATACCGAGGTTTCTATACTCTTGGATTGTGATGATAAAAGAAAAGTCTAGCCTTCAACTGCAGTGCCAAAGTTTCTGTAACATTTTACTCCAGTCAGGCATGCCATCCTAAAATGGTTCCATGAATTCATTGATTTCTCGATCATCATGTACATCTGTATCCATCAGTTGTAGTTTGTAAATATTACATGATGGGGAAGTCTTAGTGCCCTTTCAACATGACTGGTTCGGCAGGAATTATGCAACACAAAGCTATTCCAACAATCCGGTGTGGCTCTGTATAACCTACGTGTGTAATCAGTTGCAAATTGATAATGCTGTGTGAAAAGTTAAACAAAGAAAAGTGGCACAAACTGTTGTATGTTGTTCTTAGAGCCTTGGAAATTATGGTTTCAATAATGAAGTAAACTAGGAAATGTTGAGGGTTCCGAATGATTAATGCGCATGGGAGACCTTTTCTCGAGCGATTTTAGAATTCTGATTCCAGCACTCTGCCTGAAAATAAAATGACAGGCATTTATCATGATGTGAACTTAAGTTTTTCTTGACATCCTGATTAAATGGCCTTCATAGATTAGTGTGAGCATAGAGATCTTGCTCTTTCCTCGGCGAATTGTGGTCTGGACGACATCTGGTTGCCCAGAGTTCGTGTTCTTCGCATGGCATGCTGACTTCAGTTCCTGATCTGATAACCATCTTCTTACAGCTTTCTTAAGGATAAAATTATGAATGCATGATTGTCTCAGTACTAAGCTTTGCAGCTATGCTGTGTTCTTGAGGTTTAGGGAACCCAGAAACTGCTGTTGGAGAATTGCATTTGGTCAGTGCATGATTGTTTCAGGACCAATTGGCTGCTTACTGATTCGTAAACAAAAGCATCTTATATGAGCATCTCAGCCAACATTTGTTATTCGGACAGCCTGGAGCAATTCCATTGCTCTGAACTATCCCTAAATATCCTTCTATATATATAAAAACAATTCTTATAAAAAAATCGTTATCCTGGTTAATTTTAATTTTATTTAACTTGTGAACTTGATAGGTATAAAGATAATATAATTATTAAAAATATAGTTTGACTAAAATAAATTTTAAAAAGATATTTAAAAAAAATATTAAGATAAAAATATATTGAATTGACCTGAGTTAATCTGTTAAATATATCAGAGTTATGAAACTGCGATAACCTTGTAGAAAGAAAAAAAAAACTTAATTCTCAATTGACTCATAAAATTAAAGAAAAAAAACTCAATTAAAAAAATAAACTAAGTTAACTTTAGGTTAACTTGTCAAAGCCGCGTCTAATCTTTAATAAATTTAATATTAAAGAAGAAAATTGAAAAAAAAAAGACAAAAAAACACTTGAATTGCATCAACCGGAGTTAACATGTCAAATCTATAATTTAAATTATGAGATTAGGATAACATCATAAAATAAATTATAAAACTCAATTTCTAATATATATAATATTTAAAAAAAATTAAAAAAAAATAAAAGTTGAAAAATACATGGAGAAATGAATGAACTGTCATTTAGTTTTTATTAATGTAATGACACAGCAAAGAGAAGTGATGTGGCAAGGCAGCGGGCAGGTGTCTGATTTGAGCCCTTATTTGTCCTCGTGGATAGGGTTCAAAATATGGATGCTTGACTGTCCATGGCGGCAGGCGGCGGCCCAAGAGATCACCTCTTGTAAGCCAACCGTCGTAAAACAAGCCTCGTGCCATATATTGACGATTAAACGTGAAATATTTCTCACGTCTAAAAGTAAACAAGAATCATGTGTTCGGATAACAAGAACAATTAAACATTTATTTCGTCTAAAAGTATTAAGTTTAGAAATCATGAAGCTTGTGATCGGATAGCATGGTTCTTATCCATTTGCAGAGGATGTGGCATTTCCTTTCTCTACCTCCTGCGCCATAGGATTATAACAAGTAGGCACGTCTCTCATGGTCTCCCATCTTATCTTATGAATAACTATTCATTCTTTTCCTTATTAACTTTTATTTATTTATTTATTTTGGTTTCACATGTTGCTTAAAGACTCGCTACCACCTCCTTTGGCAGTGACGGAGGCAGGGGGAGGTTGGCAAGGACCCGGGTCTCTATAAATTATTTTTTCTCAGCCTTTTTCTTTGTAAAATAATTAAAATTTTAATTTTTTTAAAATATTTCTTTTAATTTGGCTCTCTTATTTTTTTACTTCTTGCTCCGCCTCTGTTCTTTGGTTTCCGTTGACAAAAACAACACTCACTGGAAGTTGCAATTTCAACACAGTGGTGGAAGCGAAGGCGAGAGCCAAGGCTAATGCTGGATTTTTGCACGATAAATACTGTGAGATGAGGTTCTTGATTTTTACGGGATCTTTTGTGGTGGTTTGCAAAGCAGATTTGTGGTGGGACGACGCTGATTTGTTTGGCCGCCGCTGTTGGTTTTTTTTATTATTATTAATATGAGTATTTGGGTCAGCTTGTATGTATCTTGATTAATCTTACGGGTCCTGAAGTTAACAACCACGTAAGCTTTCAGTGGCTCTGAGATTTGTAGGACTCAAACTAATTACCTATAGAGAACAAAACTAAAATCTGACCAGTTAAATTATAACCCTTAAAATGACCGCTATTAGTTCTTTATCGGTGAAGATGGGATACGATTTGAGTCCAGTTCTCATAGATCTAAGGAATTCTGGAGTTGAGGGAGCGTTATGTTGAGGAATTAGAGGATAATACATGAATTGATTTTTGTATTAGCTTGCTTTCTATTTTAGATTTTTGTATGAGCTTAATGATGAGATTTAGCAATAATTGGTACTTAGCTTTTAGGGTTTTTATTTGGAAAAAAGTTGTATTTTCATTATATTTTAGCTTCAGCTGTTTTTTAGACATTAAATAAAAAATAGTAGTAAACCTGTAAAAAAATAAATAGTTTTTATAGTTCTTTTTTAGAATATTAAGTATTACCATGCTAATTTTTTAAAATTCAATAAACAAATATAATTTTGATCAAACGTTACTTTCACTTTCTGTCACATGAAAGCAAAATCTAGAATACCAATTGGGCCCTCTCAAAACTTTTATAAATGTAAAATCTCAACTCAAAATTTGATCCAAGACAAAAAAAAAAAAAAAAAAAAAAATCCAAATTCTCAAAAGAAATGGAAATTGGGTACATATGCATCCTGGATTTCTATAATGGTGACTAAGAATATGTTTAGTAGTGTGGTAGCAGATGATTTTTAAATAATTTTTCGTGCCGAAATATATGTCAATGATATTTTTTTATTTTTTAAAAATTATTTTTGATATCAGCACATCAAAACGATCCAAAACATACAAATCATATTAAATTTTAGCAAAAACAATAAATTTTTAAAAAACATGGTTTACACCGCGTTCCAAACCGTTTCTAAATTTAGAGAAATTACCCTCTACATTTTGCGACATGATTAATGCAAGCCAGGTTTGGAAGATTGGATCCATTCATAGACGAAAAAGAAAAGGAAACACAAAATTAATGAAACTTTTTCCTTCTCATTAAGCTTAATTTAAAAAAAAAAAAAAAAAAAAAAGAATCCCCTTTGTTTAAGGTTTTGAGTTACATGCCATCACTTGGAAAACAGAGTAGCCATATAAAAGAAAGGAATAAAAACATCAAATTCCACAATCTCAATCTCAATCTCAAGAACTTTCTTTGCCATTCAGGAACGACGCACTCTTGGTGATCTCCCGCAGAGGCTTATCGGTGTACCTGATCAAATTATACACCCATGCGCCGGCCTGAGCTCCAAGGATAGGCGACACGATGTAAATCCATAGGCCCTTGTATTGATGGGACACAATTGCAGGTCCCAAGCTTCTTGCAGGATTCATTGACGCCCCTGAAATTGGCCTGTAAAACAGTTGACGAAAAATATTTGAAAATCCTCTTTAGTCGAAGCCACAAATGGGGATTTTGGATTTAGCAAGAAAATGAAATCACGCTTCCTCCTTGGTATATTTTTTGACAAATTGGTCACGACAAGTCGCAGTATAAAATATTGTGTTCTTGTTGAATATTCAGCTGAATTATGTCATCTATTTCATCACCATGATATGATTTAGACAACATTGACAATTAATCTTGTGAATTATTCTTGATAGAGATAAATGGATTAGATTAATACCCTGCAAACATCACATTAAGCAGCACGGTGGAACCGACAGCAAGTCCAGCCAGTTCGCCAATCTGCATAAACAACAAAACAAATACGGGGATGACAAGAAAAAATTATTCCAAATCACTGTCAGCACAAACGGTATCATATAATTTAAATGTCGTGAGACACACAACGCAGCTTGATTAATCATATAATAGAATACCAGAGGTTTGGCTGCGAACCCTATTTTCTCAATCATACGGGTGTTGCTTTCTATGACCTGAATTTAGAATCAACGATTGGGATAAGAATAGGAACTTACAGCTCTGTTATCAGTGGCGACGCCGGAAATGATGAACATGAGGTAGAACGTGATTATAAACTCAACAACAAAGGACTGCAGATTGGATCCCGCTGGCATTGTTCCTGTGAAGTGATCTTGATCGCCCTGAAAAAGTAATCGGATTGTTCCTGCTGCTAGAGTTGCTCCGATGACTTGACATGCTACGTAAGCCGGAACCTTGAGAAAATAAAATAAACCACGTAACAATTGGCTCAACGAACTTGGAAAACTGGGTAATGTTTTTTATTGAGAGGATGGTTATGATTCATTAAACCGAGTTAACAATCATTTCTTAGTAATCAACAGCTCAACAACCCAGTAATCAATTTGTGACAAAACTTGGATATTGAGACAAACAGGACCTTTTGGTACGGTTCTCGTTCTAGGTAGCTACAGTTACTAAAACAGCAAGTGGTTTTTTTTTTTAAGGGAAAATGAAGAGAGAAAACCATTGTTAACGTCAAGATTTCTTACACCTCTAGGTTTGTTATGTGCAGTGTACCTAATTTCAACGAGGTAGATACAATGGTTTTACCTGTTTCCATGGAAATCTTTTGCAAGTAGCAAAGGCAAGGGTGACAGCAGGGTTGAAATGGGCACCAGAGATATGACCAACAGAGTAAACCAAGACCATCACAGCCAGTCCCCAAGTTATTGATATTCCTGGAAGTGTCACAACCTTGTCAAAGTTCAAATTCACGGCCACCGACGAGCAACCGGCAAATATCAAGAAGTATGTTCCGGCTATCTCAGCTACCAACTGCACACGTTAATTAGCTCATCAACATCAATCTCAAATAAAAAAGAAGGAAAAACCACTTGTCTGATAAATTCCAAGACATGATGATGATCTTTCTAGACGGAAATGTATGCCAAGAACACGTTGATTCCTTATTCTTGATGTAGAGTAAATTAATTAAGAGGAAGCAAATTGAGGGTATGCAATTGGTGTGTAATCTTGAAAATCAAATAATATGGAAATATGGGTGTGAAAGAAAAGGGCAAACATTCTGGTTCAGGGCTTGATCATATGGCAAGGAGAAAACAGGCACAGAAAGAAGATAGATGTTACAGCACCTTTTGCATGAAAGACACAGAGAAGTTCAAGACAGAAACTTCCTTGATGGAGCTAGATGAAGGATAATTATCTTTAATATCCAAAACAACTCCTCCATGGTTTTCATTTCCATTAGTCCCATCGATCTCAGCCATTACCACAAATACTTACCGCTAGAAAGACAGCTAAGAACGAAAAGGGAGAAAAGATGAGAACAAGAAAGAGATACAAGAAGTGACAAAGATGCGCAAAGATATTGCCTTTGTGGTAGCTTTGTTCTTCTCCTATGGAGTATATATAGCAAGTTCAAGCTACTAGAAATTTTTAAGTTACAGAGGCTTGTAAAGATACAGAAGCCAGGGAGAGAAACAATTGTTAACTCCAATTTTCCTTATTATGTTTTATATAAGAAAAAGAAAAAGATTGACCATGACAACTCTTTTTTCACGTAATTTCAGCCCTTTATGCTTCCTTGTAGGATTATTTCTCTGAAGATCACTGTATATCAATTTTCTTTGGATGTGTATGTGACGTTGAAAAATGTCACCTTCGCATTCAAAGCTCATTCAACAGCCCACCGGAAATACAGAGAAGGCATGAATGAACATGATCATAACATTACCAGGTCCAAGGGCATCTTCAGCATAAGAGGAAAAAAAAATTTAATAGTATTTTTTTAGCTTTTCTTCTGTGATTTTGTAGTTAAATATTGAAGAGCTAAAATAGTTTTTTTTTTTTATCAAAGAACAGTCATTTTCACGTATCTATAAAAAAAAACCAAATATTAAAATATAGATAATGTAAAGATCATTCTTTTTTCAATTAAACTTTTCTCAAAAAAATCACAAGAATTAATATTAAATATATTAAAATACAAAGGGATTGTTGTTATTTTTTTTTCATTAGAGTGCATATATAAAAATTATATTTATACTATTAAAAAAACTATATCAACAATTTAACTATTCTAAATGAGTTTCCCCATTAAAAATGTTCTTACAATATGAACTTAATTTGAAGTTAAGTTGTGAGTTTGATAGATTAATTTAGGAGAGAAGTCAACCCAATTATTGGTGTATTTTTTTAATAAAAAAATAATATTATTTTAATAAAAAATATATTAGTTCATAAAGTTTGATCTAAGCCACATTCTGAACCTTGGGTCAACCAGGTGCAAGGACTGGGTCCTATATATATGCATGGGAGGGATATTTGTAGAAGCAGTTTTCTAGGAATATATATGATCAATTGCCAGTGTATAATTCAAAAAAAAATCAAAACTTTTCAAAAACGTTCTCCAATAAAAAAATCAAAACTTTTTAATAGTAAAATTATATTTATACTATTAAAAAAATTATATCAACAATTTAACCATTCTAAATGAGTTTTGCCAATAAAAATATTCTTACAATATAAACTTAATTTGAAGTTAAGTTGTGAGTTTGATAGATTAATTTAGGAGACGGGTCAACCCAACAATTTAAAAAAAAACTCTAAAATCATTGGTGCATTTTTTTTAATAAAAAAAATATTAGTTCAAAGAGTTTGATCTAAGCCAAATTCTGAACCTTGGGTCATCGGTTTCACCAGGTGCAAGGACTGGGTCTTATATCTATGCATGGAAGGGATATAGAAGCAGTTTTCTAGGAATATTTATGATCAATTGCCAGTGTATAATTCAAAAAAAAAATCAAAACTTTTCAAAAACGTTCTCCAATCACAAACCCTAGAATCTCACTGTTTGTTTAGTTAGTCCAACTCATAATTAATCATTTTAATTTCAAGTTTGATTACAATTCCAAAGCTATTTAACTCAATAAATTGAAGTATTTGTAGCTCTACA
The DNA here is from genome assembly GCA_019202695.1 of Populus x sibirica. NCBI lineage: Eukaryota > Viridiplantae > Streptophyta > Magnoliopsida > Malpighiales > Salicaceae > Populus > Populus x sibirica. Next base: position 1,389,811 of record JAGMVL010000702.1, on the reverse strand, counting down.
AGTTGAAAGTGTATTCAATGAATAGCCAGTGGAAGAATATTTCACTATATCCTCCTGGATTTGCTGGGAAAATGGAAGCGAGAGCATTTCATGCATCTCTGAGAAATTTGTCTGATTTAGCGGTAGGATTGCTCTGTTTTTTTGTTTTTTTTTTTCACAGGAGAAGTTCAAAATCAAAGTTAAAAATGGAAAATAACTTCTAAAAAATTACCAACGCATAAAAAGTCTCTGGCATCATCATTTAACTACAAATTTCAACCACTACTGTCACAACAACATCTATCATCTTACCAGAATTAATTGATGTAGTTGTCATCGTCACCTTGTTCCCTCCATAATCATTATTACAACTTTGTATTATAACATTTACAACTTTGTATATCGTCAAAGCTCTTTCCCAGATGTTTTAGGTAAAACAAGTTGAAAATAAAATTTTAGATTAAAAAAAAAAACACGTAACTTGCTTTTCTAGCCACCACAATTGCCAGAATTTGAGGAATTATAAAGAACCGCCGTTTGAAATATTTTTTGAAAATATTCGGACAAATCACATGTCGTCTGTCTCCATTACATTTAAAAACCAAAAAGGATACACCTGCTGACCCTTTCTAAATGGGCTAGGCATTGGTCTGTCCTTTTTTTTTCTTTTCTTTTTTTGAAAAAAAATCATTCTTTTTTTATATGTTTTTTAAAATAATTTTTTAAGTTATATATATCAATTAATACTTATTCTCTCTTATTTTTTATTTTTTATATTTAGCTATTTTTAAATAGTGGTTGTTTTTTTAATTATTTTGTATGTATTTAGTTTTTGAAGAGATTATTCTAATTCATCTATAATATTTTTATATTTTATATAATTGAACTTTATTTTTAAAAATAAAAATTATTTATTTAGATAGTATTTCTAATAAGTGCAACATTACGCGATATTTTATTTTCTCTTTGATTTTATTCAATCAATTTTATATGTGTGTTTATTTTCATTATCATTTTATTAAATAAAATATTAAATTTAATCAACATACTCATGGAACACAATTGAATAAATAATCAATCCGAGTTTAACTAAACATAGAGGAATGATTGATCAGACTACCTAACTCAGTTAAAAACTCAAGTCAACTTACAACTTGGTCGACCCAAGATAAAACACGAGTAAAAAATTCGTTGAGTTTTTTTTTATTTTTTTGGTTAAAACAAGGTTGATTTTATTCCTTTCTAAGAAAAATAATTGAGTCAACTTAGGTTAACCCTCTTGACATGAGCAAGAGTCAATCTCTAAGTCAGGTTTTATCCTTATCTTGACCTGAGTCAACCCGGGTTGACCCTCCTAACCTGTGACACGTGCTTTTTCCTGAGTTGACCATTGAGTTGGGTTTTAAAATCATGATAATAACCATTTTTATCATTATCTTGACCTGAGTCAACCCGGGTTGGCCCTCCTAACCCATGACACGGGCTTTTTCCTGAATTAACACCTGAGTCGGGTTTTAAAACTATGATAATAATTATTTTTATCCTTATATTAACCCGAATCAGCCTAGGTTAACCCTCTCATATTTTAACCCAGGTTTGCTCTAGGTCGACCCCGAGTCGTGTTTTTAGATTATAATAATAATCATTTTATTTTTATGCTGACCCGGCTCAACTCGGGTTGACCCCACCACCCATGATCAAAGCCTTGTCATAACTCAACCCTCGAGTCGGGTTTTAAAACTATAATAATAACTACTTTTATCCTTACAATGACTCGAGTCAATGGTCAACCCGTCGTGACCCAGATCTTATCTCGAGTCAATCCTCAAGTTGAGTTTTAAAAATATGATAATAATTACTTTTATACTTCTATTGACCTGAGAAAACACAGGTTAACCCTTCAAAATTGTGACCCGGGCCTTATTCCTGGTCAATTCTTGAATCGGGTCACCACTCATCAATCAAATTGATAGATTAATAACAAAGGTTTTGGTTAAAAAAAAAAAGAATTGACCTAGATTGACCTAAAAAAAACCTAAGTTGACTTGTGATCCAAGTAAAACCCGTTGATTGAATCTCAATTTGATTCTTTTAAAAATGTTGATTTTATATATGAAGGATAGTATGATCATTTCATAAATAATAATCTTTGTGCAGAGAATTAAACCTAAGTTTCCACTTACGAGTAGAAACTGAACAGAGTATACGAGCCAGCAAACCATGTAAAACGCGCATGCAAAGATCCAACCTCCCACTACTCTCTTTTTCTCTCCCTCCATTGAAATGAAGAAAAGAAATCCCACTACATATATATTATAATTACTTATTACTAAGCTTGCTCGATCTTGACTCATGGTTGCTCTCATATATATCCTGATCAGCACCTGTTCATATCAGTAATGCCCCATTACTAATCGCCCGCTGATTGCTGGACCATGTTATTATTGGAATCTTGATCATGTCCTCGATGCTTTTATGATCGATCCATGGAAATTTACCACTCCCAGTAATGCTACATGCTCATGTTGTTGACTATGGCCTTCACTAGCTTTACAATAATCTTTTATTTCCAACTTTGAGGTATATAATTCAACTAGGTAGATTCTGAGTTTGTTTCATAAAAATCACCAGTTCGAGTTTTACAAACTTCAAGGCTACCGGAGACTTACATGATCTATAATTTCATGGCCCGTGGAATTAATCGAGTTACGCGCAAGCTAACCCGAATACCCATGTTAATCTAAAAAAAATGATCTTTTATTCCACATCAATATTTAGGTTTCCCACTTTCAGCATAGAAACAAAACATATAGTTTACTCTTGCTTGCTAGCATGCTTAACGATCGAAGGATGACTGCTAGAAATCTTTATTGTTAGTGGCAAGCCAAGACTCTTGTGAGTTGTGACACTTGCTTTGGCTGTGGAGAGCTATATATGTTTCCTCATCAGCTTTTTGTATTTTCATTTCTTTTTTGGTCTCTACTGGTGTTTGTGACACATGCATCACGGGTGATCAGTTAATGTATTTCTGTAAAGTATTTAAGTGAATTATAACAAATTAAATTTGAGCTTCGATCGTTTAGACCTAAATTTAAGTATAAGAATTACTTTATTGCAGTAAGTTTCTCTTTATTTTTCATTTCAGAAAAATTACCCTGATATTCTACTATATATAGTTTACTCTGTCTTGCAGTTTTGTCTGTGTTGTTTCATAAATTATATATATATATATATATATATATATATATATATATATTGTTAAAAAATAATATAAATCATATCATGAGATTTCATTTAATAATTTAAGCTATTGGGTTGAGATGATTCTTTGACATGGTATCAGAACCTTGATAACTAAGCGGTCACGAGTTCAAATACTACTTTCTTTATTTATTTGATAAAAATTAAGTATAAGGTAATGTAAGTATGTTCAAGTTTTAAGCGACCTCACATAATAACTTAAATTATTGGATTGAGATGGTTTATATATATATATATATATATATATATATTGAATGTTCATAGCACTGTAGGGTAAAAAAATAACAAATCTTCTCAGGACACATTTCTAAATCAAATCCAGAAGAGAAATAATACAATATTAATAAAAGAAACGAGGGCAATAAAAAACAAAGATCTCACAAGAAAATCAAAACCAAGAAAGCATAGATATTTTTTTTTCTCAACCAATTTGTTAGATACAATTTTTTTTCTCTTTTTTATTTTATTGAAATGGGGGCTTGAAACTCTAAAAAAAAAACTCAAATCAAACGTGCAATCATGAATTTAATAAGATCAAAATACAATAATAAAAAAAATAAATCAATGCTACTTCGAATCAACACAAGAACGAGTTTTGTAATGATATCAACAAACCACAAAAAGGGGAGTTGAGAACTATGGGATCTTCCTTTTTTGTCGACTTAAGCCACAAATGGGGGAATTTTGTTGACCCAAATCAACCCAAACCCAGCAGCCACAGCCGACCATCTTTCTGAATTCTCATCCAATTCAACTTCCACAGCCACCGCACAGTCATCACTCTTCCTCTCCCCAACAACCAACAACCATTTATTAAGGAAGGGGGCAAATTCCCCGCTTAATAATTGCCCTTTGACCACTTCTAATCGTCCCTTTGTGATTTTATTAAAATTTGAAGGCAATTCAAGCCCAATCCAACAGAAAAGAGGCTAAAATAGAAATGCTCCTAGATCATGTATGATTAGACAAACACAAAGGTGAGAGTTAATTTTCAGATAATCAATTATTTATATAAGTTAGATTCATTATATTAATTTTAGGACCAATATATTAAGAGTAATTAATTTTCAAAATTAACTTTTTATTAACTTATATTAGCTATTAGAGTTTAAAATATTTTTGAATGCTAGAGCTTTTTTTTCAATATTGCACGAAATCCTAACTGAAATATATTATCAAGTTTAATTTTTTTAAAAAATAAAAGTAAAATGATCACGTTTAATGATGAAAAAAAAGGTATAAAATAAAAAAGAAAAATTATTTTGCAAATCTACAATGCATTATCTCACAAGCTATAATAAAAAAACCGATACCTTTTAGTTTTTCTTTTAATTGTGATAAAAAAGTAGATTAGAAAAAATTAAATGTTGTAATTTAAAAATAAAATAAAAATTACTAATTTGATATATAAAATGCTCCCATAGTAGCAGCTGTCACAAACTTATTAATTATGGACTATCGATTTAAAATAGAAAATTATGTATAAGTATATTTGCAAAATAATAGTTTAATATTAAACTGGAAAGCTTAATTTTGATTATAAGCTTTAGCAAGAAAACAGCTTACGTTGAATTTATACTTAATTCTATGAATAATAGAAAACAAATAGTATATTTCTTGCATCAATTATTTTTAATTTTTAATATTTTTTTTAAAATATTTATACTCAGACTCTTTTAGATTGGATCAGAACCATAGTTATTAAACCCGGCCCGGCCCGGCGGGTCGACCCGGTGGCTGGACCGGTCCGGTTTTAATAAAAGACCGGCTGTGGCAACAGCCCGGCCAAACCCAGGACCCGGGGTCAACCCGGACCCGGCGACCCGAGCAAACCAGGACGAGACCCGGTTTTTTTTTTTTTTAAATGTGGGATTTGAAACCCATTAATATATATATACTATGTTCCCATGAAAAAAACAATATTTTTTCAATATGGGATAAAAAAACCTTTTGGTTTAAATACTTCAACTTAAAAGGATAACATAATATCTTTTCAATGTGAGATTTGAAGCCCTTTCATATATATACACTATGTTCCCATGAAAAAAACCATGTTTTTTCAATGTGGGATAAAAAACCTTTTGGTTTAAGTACTTCAACTTAAAAAGATAACATAGTATCTTTTCAATGTGGGATTTGAAGCCCTTTCATATATATACACTATGTCCCCATGAAAAAAACCATGTTTTTTCAATATGGGATAAAAAACCTTTTGGTTTAAGTACTTCAACTTAAAAAGATAACATAATATCTTTTCAATGTGGGATTTGAAGCCCTTTCATATATATACTCCATGTTCCCATGTAAAAAACCATGTTTTTTCAATGTGGGATTTGAAGCCCTTTCATATATATACACTATGTTCCCATGAAAAAAATCATGTTTTTTCAATGTGGGATAAAAAACCTTTTGGTTTAAATACTTCAACTTAAAAGGATAATATATTATCTTTTCAATGTGGGATTTGAAACCCTTTCATATATATACTCTATGTTCCCATGAAAAAAGTTATGTTTTTTCAATGTGGGATTTGAAACCCATTAGTATATATACTCTATGTTTCCAAGGAAAAAGTTATGTTTTTTCAATGTGGGATAAAAAACTTTTTAAAATATTCTTTTAAACTTCATAATATGTATAATCTATATTTATATGGATTTTTTCATATGAAATATTAAAACTTTAATTTTTTTTAATTTTTCCGGGTTAATCCGGGTTGACCCGAGTTGACCCATGAAACCCGGGACCCGGCTCCTTGGCCGGGTCAACCCCCGGGCCGGGTTTAATAACTATGATCAGAACTATCCAGCCCAACAAACAATGAAGTATTCTTCACTAATCAAGATCGAACAATGTGTTAGCTATACAACCTTTCAGATACATCTATATTTCAATTACTTAAAAGCCAAAAAACAAGTTTGTATTTAAATGTGTTAGCTATGGCTTTTCTTAATTTAAAAAAAAAAACAAAGAAAAATTATCCCAATTTAGAAGCTGTTCGTAAATGTGTTTAGAAAGATGTTTTTTAAATTTATTTTTTTAAAAAAATAATTTATTTTTAAAATTTTTAATTGTTTTGATAGATTAATGTTAAAAATATTTTAAAAAATAATCATTATTATATTTTTAAATATTAATTTTAAATATATTTTTTAAAAATAATAATAAAAAATAGCTAAACTGGTACTGACAACGGTTGTTTCCTCTCTCTCGCAGTCTTCCAATTTGAACCAAAATTCGAAGTTAAATTATTAATTAACACCCAAATTAAACACATCTCCTTCCATGAAAATAAACCACCTCAACATGTCCACTCATGAGTCATGACTCAATTGTTCTCCAGTAGCTTCGGCTCCGAGCCAGAATTCATTCCCGTTACACCGAACCAAAATTCAAAATCTCTCCCCCCCAAAAGTCCCCAAAAGGGCAAAATGCTCAAAGAAAGATTGTACCCACACCTCTCTATTTTTGAAACAGACTAAAAATGGTGTCCAAGTCCCTCAAAAGAAGCCCCACGAAATCCATGAAGGATCCGAGGAGCCACCGCCCCCGCCCCCGCCGCTGCAACAGGAGGAAATCTCCGGTCAAAACCACCTCTTCCATCATCTCAACCATCAACAAAACTATCTTCACTTGCAAGCGCCGCCTCTCCAAGCTTTTCTCTAAATTGGCCCGCATTAGCACCCCAAATAGCCGCTACAAAGACTACAAAATCTTGAAAACTGGGTCCAAATATCATGACCTAGAAGTTGAGAAGGATACCGTTTGTAGGGCGCTCTTCTTCAACGAACGGTTACCTCCCTTGATTTCTCCTGATAAGAGGACTGTTTTTCTTGATCTTGATGAGACCTTAGTGCATTCTAAAGCAGGCCCACCACCCCAAGAGTTTGATTTTGTTGTGAGGCCCAAGATTGATGGAGAGATGATGATTTTTTACGTGTTGAAGCGACCGGGAGTTGATGCTTTCTTGGAGGCTTTGGGGACTAAATACGAGGTCGTGGTGTTCACCGCCGGGTTAAAGGAATACGCTACGCTGGTTCTTGATAGGATTGATCCAAAGGGGGTGATTTCGCACCGGCTTTATCGGGATTCTTGCAAGCAAGTTGATGGGAAGTTTGTCAAGGACTTGTCTGAAATGGGGAGGGACTTGAAGAGGGTGGTAATTGTTGATGATAATCCTAGTTGCTACATTTATCAGCCTGAAAATGCAATTCCAGTGAAGCCCTTTCTTGATGATCTTGGAGATTTAGAGTTGGGGAAGCTGGCTACTTTCTTTGACCGGTGTGATTGTTTTGAGGATATGAGGGATGCTGTGAAGGAGTATGTTGGTGGTGAAGGAAACGTGGAGGTACAAGTGGAAGTCTAATTTATTTTCTCTCTCTGTCATAGGTTTCTTTTCATGAAATTAGTTGCGTTGAACACAAAATTGTTCAATCCCAATTGAGAAAAGCAACTTGTAGCTTAATTACTTATTGTATTAATTCACTTGTAATTCAGTTCTTCATCATTGATTATTTGTTTGACTAGTGAAAGGTACCTATTACAAGGAAATTTTATTTCAAAAGGTCCTCCTAACAATTACAAATCTTGATTTATGCTTCTCTAACTCCGCCTTGCCCTGCTATGATCTTGCGTTTATCCCTCAATGACTTGAGGGAAAGAAATCGGATTTGCAACTGTCTAAACCGTGCAAAACTCCCAAGTGCATGAATGTGAGTCCTGTAAAAGTGCAGTCAGGATGGATGACCTGCATTGAGGTCTGTATCAAGGTGAGGACTTAGAGATAGTGATGGTGGCTGATGGGTAGGCCTAAAGGTTCTTCGGATGCATGGTAATGGCGGCGGAAGAGTTGTCTCATATTGAGCTACAGTCATTATCTGTTGTCATTGAAGAACTAAACGCAAAAGCAAGTAGAATGGTTCCTTTTCTGTGTTAGTTTGTGACAAATTGGTTTCTTAGAAGCAGCTCCTGCCTAACGGGGCTTAGAAACTACAGCCGCCCATTCATACGTACAAGAAAAGAAAAAAACAAACAGCTAACATTTGAGTGGTGTTCTTGGATTTTTACTTTTTGTACATTGTAATTATTGCATAGCTTCTGGGGTCAACTTTTCTTTACTTAAGGTTTAGGAGAGTTTTAGGTTTTTAAATCTCGAATTTTTTGGAATTAATATTCACTCTTTTTATAATTTAAAAATATATGTCAGCAAGTAATCATTTAATTATATCAAATTTTATTTATTTATTTTTTAATTTTATTTCTTAACATTTGATATCTATATTTTTATAACATCCTTATTCTTTTAATTTTTAATTATTTTGCTTTTAATTTTTTTATTAGATTTTATTTTTCAATTTAATCCGTAATTATTTGATTTTAATTCTTCTTCTTTTTTAATGTGATCCTCATTCATATGATTGCAAGTTTTTTTATTTTGAGTTTTCTTCTTAATTAATTTTTTTTTCAATTTCATCCTTTATTATTTACTTTCATTGAATTTCCGTATCATATTTGGTGCTTATTTTTTATTATGTTTTTAAAATTCATCCCGGGAGTTGACCCCTTCATGTCCCAAGTCATGGGTTAGGTCGAAAAACCAGAGTTAATGAGGTCAATTGGATTTATTTTTTTTATTGTGCAGGAAGTAAAAATGACGTTATTTTGATAAAAAAAAATAATAGCAAAAGAAAAAATCAACAGGTGTTGACATGATTTTCTCCTAGCTAATCGCTTAATTTTTTATTTAGCTAAAAAGTAAAAATGATATTATTTTGATAAAAAAAAATAAGAGAAAAATTCAATTGTGATCCTTTTTTTTTTGTTGGTTTTTCTTTGTTTTGGATTTTTTTTTAGATTTTTTTCCCTTCATTTTCATCCATTTCCATTTGATATTATTTTTTTTATATTAAATACGATATTCATTCTCTTGATTATTATTTTTTTATCCTTCTCTTGGTTTTTTTTTTCCTTTCAATTTTTTCCCTCAACATTTTCTTTCATTTCTTTTTTTTTAGATTTACTTCTTATTTTTTTAATTGCTCTTTTTTATCCTTTTCTTAATTTATTTTATCTTTTTTAATTTTATCCCTCAGTATTTTATTTCATTTGCTTTTTTATTCAATTTTGATTCTCATTCTTTTGATTGTTCTTTTTTATCCTTATTTTCTTTTTTCTTTTGTTCTATTTTTCAATTAAATCTCTCAATATTTTCTTTCATTAGTTTTTATACTAGATTTGGTTCTTATTGTTTTGATTACTAATTGTGTTCTTTTTAATTTTTGATGGTTAAAAATTTTATTCAAAATTTGTTTTTGGTCTTCTATATGATCATCTTGGTCTTATGATCAAAGTTATTAGTTTCAAAAATTAACCTGATTTAACTTCGGTTTTTTTTTAATTTTTAATTTTTATCATTTGACATAAAACTATTGGACTTTAGCTTTTTATTTTTTTCATTTTCCCTCCCTTAGAATTATCCAAATAGCGAGTTAGTTAAGTTAATCTAAATTTATTTAAATTGTCATCATTTGAATATTTTTTTTATGTTGAAAAAAAAAAAACTTGCCCCACAGCGGGGAAAAAAAAAACAAATCTAGCTTCATCTAATTTTGGTTAAGTGAATTAAGAAATACAGTAGCAGAAATAAAAATTCGATTGGATGTACAACCATCACTAACATTCCTTGCAATGTCTCACTTTTTCACCGGGAGAGCTCGTACATAAAACCTAGCGAGGGAAGTATTCTTTACTCTTTCCTCCTTCCAAAATGTAGTGGAATAGCAAACTGCATGGTCGAGGCTTGCCAGAACTCTGTTGTTCAGCATGGGCATCTCGACCAGGATTGTCCTGAAGCAACTTTGCTTCTTGATCACAGTGACTAGACATCAGAATAAGATACACTTGAGAAACAAATTATAAATCAGTCATCTGAAAAAACAGAACTTGCTCTAGATCACAGCTGTTTGCAGCAATTTGAAACTTAATAGCACACTGGACGCCATGTTATCCTAAAAGTAGTACCTGGAATTCATTCAACAGAAACTTTTCTTGTTTTTTGTGAAAAAAATAGCTCAAAACGAGAATTACTTCTCACGTAATCGCCGTAGCATAACCAGAAACACCATTACCAGGAGAAGAAGAGAACAAGAAGATCAAATAATCTTCTTGACCGGACCCAGTTTTTCCTTGTGACCTGCACATTGGTTAACTTTTCTTGTTCTGTGGCTCTACCAGTCAATCACTATGACCCTTCTTAGAAATGAAGTTCATAGTTCTCTTGTCAAAACTGGTTATATAAACCTTAAATGCACTAATTAGATGCCAACTGCATGATTCTTATCCGTTAAAGACTTCTTGAATTTGTTATATCCCTTAAAGACTTCTAGAATTTGTAATTCCCCACTCCAGCTGTGCTAATAAGGTTCCAATCACTCAGGATGAGCCAATTCATAAAGAACTTCAAAGCTAGGCTCTTCAAGCAAAGCGATCTATTCACCGGATTAGATATTGGACAAGATTGCTAATGCTTCCTTCTGTGTTCAATTAACTACAAAAGCACTGATCTTGCAACTGCAAAGCTTCATTCCTATTCAAAAGCAGACTGCTCATCACATTCAAAGTGTACCAGATTTCCATTTCCCCTCCACCAGGTTACACCACCTCCCTAATCCTCAAAAGTCTCCTTGGATCTTAAACTTGACAGAACTAAGAAATAACAGATGCATGCAGCATAAACCCACTTGCCCATTTGAAAACCTAATGCTCAAACCTTGGAAATCAAACATAAAGTTACTGAAGAAATTCTGTCCTCAAGCATTAACCAACTTGCCTTCCCAGTTTACAACTGAGAGAAAAAGAAATATCATTATAGGGTTGCTAATCAAAGTTAACAATACCCTCCAACATTTCCTATTTTAATCGGGATGACATTTCTCGTCAATGACTCCGTTGAGCAAACAGATGTTTGCTTGGTTATGAACATTTTAAAGGAGTTTTTTAAGAGCCAAAGAATTTAGACAGAGTCTAGCAGGTTCTTAAAGATGTGAAAATGAAGACGAACCCGAAGTCCCTCTCCTTAAATATAAAGAAATCAAACTGCTACATCATCCCTAAACCTCAAAACCCAGTAATGAATTGCTTACCTTTTCCTACCCATTTTTAGCATAAGCAGCCGAATGAAGAAGAAAATACTTGTGTAACTAAAATTTAAGGAGTAGAACAAAAATAGAATGGTATTAGTTTCCAACAAATCCAAAAGATTCCTTAAAAATCGCAAATCATAAAACATAAGAAGAAAAAAACCTAAAGCTCACTCGATTCATTTCCCATATGTTCACCATTGCAAAGCTAATCAATCAACAACAAGATCAAAAACTAATAATACGGGCAACATGGAGGAAATACAAAGAAACCCATATTAGAAATCAATCATAAGACAACAACAAGAAGAAAATGAATGAATCAATTGCAAAGAAAGACCTGTTGAGGCAACCTCCAAGCCTCAGCCTTACTAAAGCACATATCATCAAGAACCTCACTCTTACACCACTTGCAATTTGAGTTATGGCTGCACTGAGATCTTGATACCATCTCACTGCAACTCGGGATCTGAAAACGGGCTGCGTTTCTCTGTCTTGCTAATAAAACACGATCATGTAAAGAAGAAGAAGAAGCATTTGAGGATTGGACAAGAGTTGAAAGAACAAGTATAGCTACTGCTAGAAAGGATAAGATTAAGAGCTGCTTTGTGTTTGCCATAATTAACTTGCTAGTTTTGGGTCGAGACACAGACAGAGATAGTCGGTTTGAGTTTCTTTCGCCTTTGTTGTTCGTTTTCTTTTGCGGCATTAGAACGAGCTAACAGTTACTGTAATAAATTAGTTCAAGTCTTTGGGTTAAATTGTCTTTGGGCCCTTTTTTTATATATATAAATGAGAGACTCCTTCTTGAATTATTCTTTAATATTAAATATTTAACAAACAAATTCTTTAACGCGTGACAGCAACGCAGCCAAGGCGTGGCTCTAGCAGCCTTTTTTTTCTTTTTTCCTTTTCTCTTCCCTTCTCCGTTCTCGCACTTATCTTTAGAACAGAGTATTTTCGGTTCAGTTTATTTTTTATCAAAAAAAAAAAAAAATCAAACCATATTTTTTAAAAAAAGTAATCAAAACCGGTTCAAACTGGTCGGTTTCGGTTCAGTTTTTTAGGATAAAAACCGGTTCAAACTGGTTTGACTCGGTTTTTCGATTTGGCTCGGTTTTTTTCTGGTTTTTTTCGGTTTGGGTTCGATTTGGTTTTTTCGGTTTTAGGTTTATAAAACTGAAACCGAACCAGTCAGTTTTTTCAAAATTTTAATCGATTTTTTTTCACGATTTGATTTTTTCAATTATTTTTTTTTGATTTTCTCAATTTTTTAGCTTTTTTGTTCACCCTACTTATCCTACTTATCATGGAAAAAATTAACAATTGACATTAGTTCGTGAGAGAGGGCACAGTGGTCTTTCTACTATAGGAATTATATATATATATATATATATATATATATATATATATATATATATATAATACTAATAATGATTATGTTTTAAAATAAAAAATTGCATCACATTAAAATGTGCAAGGCTCAATAAGGAACTAAGGTTCCTTTCTCTCGTTTTTGTTCATGTTAATATAATTGAAAGCATTAAGGCTTTGTTTTGAAACGTGGTTGTATTCAGGTTTTTAAAATATTTAAATTTATTATTTGTTAAAAATTAATTTTTTTTTATATATTTTGAATTGTTTTGATGCATTAATTTTAAAAATAATTTTTAAAAATTAAAAAATATATCATTTTAATATATTTCAACACAAAAATTATTTTAAAAAAATAATCTTAATCATAATCACACTGCCAGAAATTTCCTTGTTGAACATAATCTTTAAACATGTTAAGAATAGCAAAAGCTTGACTTTTGCTTTTGTTTTCACTCTCTCCGACGTATTGTGAAATTAGAAACAAAGAATCAATCGAGTTAATTTGTAATATAAAAAATGAAGGTGTTGGTGTAGAGAATATATATGTTTTTCAGTATCCCAAAAAAATACTTAATTAAAAATTAGAAATATGATATTTGTGTTTAATAAGATAAATTGAAAATATATAAACTAATAAATCATAAAATAAAATTGTTAATATTAATTAAAGACTAAAATGAAAAATAAGATTTTCTTGTAGAAAGTAAAAGATATGTACATGCGAAAATTTAAATTCATGTCATGAGGCTTTATTTAATTATATGAAGATTAAAATGGACATTCATAAGAAAGAAAACAATTTAAATTTTGTAGAAAAAATTTATTTTTCATTCTGAATTATTTGTTCTTATTCATGTATCTTTTTGTTTTAAGAAAAAAAATATTTTTTTTATTAGTAGTATGTTTTATTGAATAAAAAACAAAGGTAATTCAAAAAAATCTATTGATTTGAAATAAAAAAGAAAAATATATCTCTTTATTTGAAACACATTTGTTTGTTCATGTGTTTATTTTTAACTTTGCTTTAACTTTGCTAAAAAAATGTATTCGTTATCAGAAGTATTTTTTAAAATAAAACTTATCATAAGTTTTAATTTAAAAATAAAAAATTATAATTTGATAATATTAAATATGTCAAAAAATACAAGAACACTAATTTTGAGAAAACTATAAAAATCTGTAATAAAAAAAACATATGTATTTTTTTGCACTGAATGCTCATTAGCAAATTTTTTAAAACAATGTTGCATATTAGGTTTTTATATAATTATTTAAAAATAATTGTTAATATTACTATAAAAAGCCCAGACATATTGAATAATCATTTAAATATCATCATGATAAATTTATTTTAAAAACATATTATTATAAAATGTACAAAATCAAATAAAAATAATAATAAGGGTTATTTTAGAAAAAGGTAAGGCATGCTTGGGGTAAAATATAGGATTGTGCACTTGGTCCAAATGTAAATAAAATAGGTGCACTTGATCTTGGAACGCAGTCTCACCCGTGTAAAGTTTTTTTTTAAAAAAAAAAAGGAGCAAAAGGTTATTATTATTATTATTATTATTATTATTATTTTGTAAAATAGAATGGATAACTCAACCTAAAAATCATTTCATAAACACCAAAATCATAGTGATTGATGGCTAAATTTGATCAACCTAAAGCTTTCTCTTACTTTTTATTTCTAAATCAACATACAAGAACTGAAACACAAAAAATAAAGTTTAGGATTGAATTGTAAAATTTTTAAAAACATGGATCAAATTTGACTTTTAAACGCTATTTGAATTGTGTAAATGAGAAAATGCTCTTTTTTTAATGTTCATTTTGGTCCTTGTTTTTTTAATTTTGTTTTTTAAAATAGTTTAAAATTTAATTTTACAAAATTTATCTTTAATTTAATATCACAATACTTCAAAACATATCAGGTACGCGAGAGCATGCAAATTGAAACAGATTATAATATGTAAAATCATGCCAATATAATTTGCAAGGATATAATTATAAAAAATATTTCATCGATTGAATTGTAAGTGATAAAAATCTTAGGGACCAAGAAAGGGAGAAAATGGCCATTGTTACAACGGGTTGAACAGGAAAACAAGAGTTCATTGGCAGCACAATAAAAAAAACGGTTCTTTTTTAGGTATTTGTACTTTGTAGTAGCGTCGGTGTTAGATTATTTTTATGTAAAAATTGATTTCATGTATTAAAATGGGATAAAAAAAACATAACAAACAGTCATAAATAAACTTGTAACCACGATAATTAGAGTTTAGTTAACCTAAGATATCCCATTAAATCCGAGACCTAAATCATGTGATTGAAATAACCCGATAAAAAAATAAAGAGAATTATAAAGTTTTTTTTAAAAAAAAAACATGTGTTAACTTTTTAAATTTGTGACATAAGTTATTAGACCTGAAGTATCTAATTTAGAAAAATCATGAAGTCCAATTCTCATTAAATTAAATATTGAAGGATGGAATTGAAGAAAAAAAATTCAATTATACAAAATGATTTTAAAAATAGCAATTATAAGAATGACAATCAAAATTAAAATATAAAATAAATTTTATATTTAATTAAAGGGTGAAAAAAATCAATTTGTTAAAAGGACAAAAAAATAAGAATCGAAATTGACATAAAAATAAAAATAATATTGTAAGTAAATGGTGAAATTGAAAAGAATAATAACATTTATAAAAGAGTCAAGAAAAAAATTCAAAAATCAAAACAATAAGAACCAAATTGGTAAACATAACACCATCAATTTGAATTTAAGGATGAAATTGAAAACTACTAAAACTTTTACAAATGGACCAAGGGAAAAAAATTAGAAATTCAAATAATAAGGACCACATTGAAGAATATGATATTTGATAAATTAGGATTGAATGATGAAAATGAAAACAAACAAAATTTCTACAAAAGTGCCAAAATCAAAAATTAGAAATAAAAAAAATAAGGACTAGAGTTGAAATACAAACAATCATGAGGGTCAAGCTATAATTTTTAAGGGAGGAGAAAGAAAAGGGAAAAAAAATACCTATTTATGCCAAATCAGACCGCCACCAGTAACACGCGCTACACCAAAAGAAAAAGAACATGGCAACACTTTCAACGACATGACGAAAAGATATTTTTGAACGCTGCACGCACCGCCTGAAGGGTGCAGACACCTCCCACACGCTGCCAAGTGCGCTTCACAAGCGCCCACCTTTTTGTTTTTTTATGTATCCATATACAAAATTATCTCTAAGATGACTTTGTAATTACAAAAAAAAAAATCATTGTAAAAAGCTGAAAACACCCCTTATCTCAAGGTTTAAAAATTTTTATTTTAAGGGTATTTCTGTCGTTTCAACGTGGATTTTAATTGTTTATTATTTTTTATATTTGTTCAAATATTAAATTGTTCCTCAACTTAAATTATAATAACCAAAAAACCATTATAAAAATACTTTGTCTCTAAGAATATTATGATCATTTCACTGTATAATCAAGATAGACAAATATTTATTTATTCCTGTGATAAATAAACTACATGAAAAGATTTCAATGCAAAATCAATGTTAAGTGTTATAGATGAAAGAGCAAAAATAACATTTCACTATTCCAATAAGCCGTTGGAATAATTTGGAACGAACAACAGTGATTTCCCATTCCGATTAGCTCTTTTTAATGATAATTAGCTCTTTTTAATGATAGCGAGTCAATCGTAAGCTTTGATCAACTTGAGATGTCCAAAAAGGACAAACCAACGCCCAAATATAAAGGGTCCAAAAGGAACAGAACCCTTGTAAAGACTAGAAAAAGCTTGAAGCACCTGTCAATTTTTCATAGAACACTGCTACGGAAGGGGATATTCATCCATTCAAGGCCCTGCGTCATCCTCCATCGTCTACAATAGATTGGAGATACGAAAGTTGAATCAATTGGTTTTGGAACAACGGTGGGTCTTACTGTTGGATTTCAGTACCGATATAAACAAAATAACCTTGTCAAGTTAAGAACTCTTCTCATATTGGCATTAAATGAAAGCCCCTGAACGGCATCAGTGACTTCTTTAGCCCACTACCTTTACATTTCATCTACGAGTGCTCAAATTAATCTCTGTTTTGGCCATGGATCATGAACGCAGGCAAGAAACACCCACACATAGGCAGATCAGCTACATTTGGGCGATTACAAATTAATCCAAACATCCCACTTTCAAAATGTGCTAATCAAATGGTAAAACTGGGAGCTGAATTCCTTACAAAATCATTATTTTTCACATTGCGCAACACTTCTCATCAACATGCTTAATGTCTGCCACAAAAATGAACAAGATTTGCTCACAGGTCAGGCATTCCCTTCCCGGTTTTAGCATCGTATGTCTTCTTGAACACAAGATCCATTGGGGTATCCTTGGGACCAGCTGGTAAAAGAATATTAAATCAGTTTATTGCCAACGATGACTTCGAACAGGAGTGAAAACAATGGAAAGATTATCTTAAGAGTTTCAGATAATACTTTGTACGTGTTAACTTATTCTAGAGCAAGTTTCATAGATAAAATGTTTGGAATGAAATCACATCTCATATATTTATTGGTACATTTTCTTTATTTATTCAGAACAATAATTCAACCGAGCAAGTCAGAATTACTTCAGTCCCATCAAAAGCCATTCAACCTCCATTTATCTTACCAAAAACCAGATAAGAGTCCCCCCTCCTCTTCCCTCCACCAATCAAGAAACATGTTTTTCACTCAAGAAATAAACACTAGAACAATGCTCGCATAGTGAAATCCTTTTAGATGATGCACATCCAGCCTAGTGACTTGCTGGCAGAAATTTGTGAAATTACACCAGCAATGAGCCATGAGGTACTTGTCCCGCTCAACACCTTTTCATCATCACATACCTCATAGACCATGCTATTTGGACCAAATATATAATGCGTTACAAACTAAACCATACTTCACCTCAATCAGGTCCAATTTTTATAATCCATTTAATGAGGGCTGTCAATCAACTATAGTCACCAACTTACAAGTTACATACCCATTAATCAAATTGGCTAAATAGAGAAAAGGAGATTCAAAACATACCATCTCATGATACGAAAGATTTCAATCACTCAATATCAGAATCTGTTTTTTTTTTTTTTCTTTCCAGAACACATTGCATATGCCATTAAGCTTCTTCCATTTCTGATACATGATGAATCTTTTACTTGTTTTTTTTCCATGTATTCCACCAATTATGAATCACGAAGTGCATGCTAAGTAGCACCAGGAACTTAATTTCTTATGCGTACCTATGTTTTGGCATGGGGAGATGCTTCTATATATTCTATGTTCTTTGGATTTACCATTTTGAATTACTATTTAATGTGTTGTTATACTTGACTAAAGATTATAAACACAGAATTTATTCACATGATAGCTGTATATCCCCTTGGCATTAGCATGTGTCATGCGAATTTATAATAAATAAGCAAAAACAGACACTACACATTGCCTCATATCCCATTCCTATCTCCCATCAAATGCAAATTTCAAAAGTTTTAAATTCTAGTCAAATGAGTCACAGCAAAAAGGTAAGTTTTTAGTGATGTACCAACAGTAGGTCTTGGAGTTGTCCTTATCTTTAAAATCTCAGGACGAGGAATTATGGACCCAGATGATCCTTCACCTCTTGAAACTCTTACTTTAGTACCATCTTCTAGATATCTAATTCCAACCTTGCATGGCCTCCTGCACAAGTAACCGACTGCTTGAAAATGAGTCCAAAGTATGAAACACAGGAGCATAAAAACCAATGATTGTTCAATCAGAAACCTCAAATTAACCATACCCTGTAACTGGGTCAACAACTTGAACATTTGATGCATGAAGTGGGGCTTCAACGGTAAAGATTCCACCTTCATGACCTTCACCTGCCTTGATGTGCTTTTTCACCTGCGACAAAGATTTACAAGACAATGAAAGAAATTTTACAAGAAAATACAGACAGCCTATGTCTCCAGGAAACTCATTGACAAAAATCCTATAATTCATAAGGAGATAGAACAAAATGAATACCCAAACTAAGCTCATAAGTTGCAGACAAATTTCTAATAATCAAGCACAGAAAAGCCTAACAGACAGAGGGGAACCAAAAGAATTATTAACATAACATGAGAGAAAAAGATCATATACACTAAACATAACATGGCATCACCATTTCCTAGCTTGGAAAACTCTGGTACAACACTCTTTTAAGTGTAATATCCACCTCCATTTTCTTTGACCCAAAACAATCTTTCACTTTCCTTGACTACTTTGCTCTTCACATTGTAATTAACGAGACATAAAGAAAAATCATCACGCCAAGAAAAGGGATGAAATTGAACCATACCATCCTCATTCAGATTTCTTCATAAGTTACTGCTGATAATTATCAAGCATGTCCCCAAAGAAAATTTGGAATCTCAGCAACAATCAAATTAAGAAAGAAACTTTTACATAAACACTAGATTAAATAGGATTTGATGCCAACTACAATAATGAAGGGCAGTTAACCAAACCATAAATGGATACAAGACAGTAAAAAAAATTAAAAAAAGAAAAACACAACCCAGTTCTTGTTTCTCAAAATTAAATAAAAAAGAAAACAGAGTTGCTTAAACAGAAAATAAAAGGAAACAGTAGTGATAATAATAATAATTAAATGTCATACCAGATTTTTGCCCTCGACAATAACACGATTTTGAGAGCGAACGACACGCTTAACAACGCCAGTCTCACCTTTATCCTTTCCTCTGATTATCATAACCTGTAAATGTAAAAAAGAAAACAATTAATCCATTAAGCCCACAAAGCAAAGAAATGATGGTGATGTTATTGATATTTTACATTATCTCCTCTGAGTACTTTCCAGTGCCTAATCAGTTTCTCAGCTGCTTTCCACCCCATTTTTCAAATCACAAATCGACTGGTCTTCCCTTCTCTGTGTGATTGTGGGGATATAAACCCTACTAAAGACTAGCTTGCTGCTGCTGGCTTTCTCCTAAGCAAAACGAAGGGAGATATAATTGTGATTGGGCTCAGTTGGGCTCCGCCTCTTTAGCCAAAAGTTGGGTTTTTTATTACAAGGCAACTGATAATTTGGCAGCCCACCCAAGCTACCAAATCCTTTTTATGTGCCTTTAAACTTTCTTTTTGAGTTCTTACGATTTAGTCCCTATATTTTAAAAAGTAAGTAATTAGTCTTTTTTTGTCTTAGAAAATATCTAATTAATCCTTATTTTTTTTATATTCGTTTATATCTTAGCCCATTCTCTATTTTCATGTTCTTTATTAATTTATTTTTTTTCTTTTTTGAGATATAGAAATTGAAAAGAGAAGCATGTAAGATGAGAAAATTTGAATGGAAAATTATCTACAGTAATGTTTTGCATCTTAATAGTAATGTTTTGCATCTTAATAATAATGTTTTGCTGATTTATTTTATATTTTATGTTACTTAAAAAATAATTAGTAATATCATATTAGTTATTTTATGTGCATATTTTAAAGAAAAAATAAAAATAAAAATAAAAAAATTATAAATATAAATATTCTTTTTTTTTTTTTTTGGGTATGAGTTTCGTACATCTTTTCTCTTTATATCTTATCTCTTTATTTATTTAAGGTAGACTTTTATGAAGACGGGAAATACACATTAGCACAACGACACGCCAATATTTCATAGCTACAAGTTTCCGTCAGCAGCTTATGGACTGATTGCCTTTGACAATCCTCTCTTTTGCACGTTTTCTCTGTCTCTCTATTGTTATTGTTATTATTCTTGCTACTGGAGATCGTTAATTTATTTGTTTCTATTGATCCTGAACCGTTTTTGCTTCTTCGTTCTGATAAGAGTTGCTTTCCATGGAGGGCAGCCCTGTAAACTCCGAAAATACCCACAACCTGGATTCTAGGGTTTCTGATTTCCATCGTCCCACCAATTCTCCTCCATCGGTAAAATCACTTATCCTATTCCGATTCCTTTGCTTGTTTCTTTACTTATATTGTATTGTTGTTGGTTTTTTTCATTTTTTATATTTCATGTCAATTTTTTTCAGTTTTTATTAGTTCAAAACCAGAATAATAATAATAATAATAAGAAAAAGTTTTGATCTTTACATGGTGTTATAATTGTGTGCTGATGTGTTATAATTGTGTACTGATCACAGGATAATGGGAAAATTGGGAGCCAGAAAATGATTAGACCTGAAGAAAGTGATACTGGGTTATTTGAGGAGGGGAATGATGAGAAGAGAGAAGAAACAAAAATTACCCATCAAAAGCTAGGGAATTACTTTTATTATGACTCGCCTCATTATGAAGAAACTGGGGTTTGGATTCCTGTTTCTGTTCCGCCCATGATAGAAAGTAATCGTGAAGAGTGGACGGCTAGAGGTGGTTTTCACTCCAATGGTGGTTATTTTCCTGAAGGTGATATGGGGTGGAGTCAGTATATTGGAGAAGACAAGGAGTTGACTATGTGGGATGTGATTGTAGAAATTTTACTTGCAGCTCGTGGAAAAGTGAATGCAATTGCTTCCGGTGATTTACAGGGGTGTGGGATTTCGTGGTTGTCCAGCCATCTACTTGAGCAAGCTTGGCAAGAGATGGCCCAAACTCTCACTGAGGCTAATTTTGGTAACGTGAGTGAAATTCTTGAACAGGACCCTCCTAAATGGTTGCCTGATAGCACTGCTGCTGCTTGTATGCTTTGTGGTGTGCGGTTTCATCCGATTATGTGCTCCAGGCATCACTGTAGGTTCTGTGGAGGAATATTTTGTGGTGACTGCTCTAGAGGAAGGAGTTTGTTGCCAGTAAAGTTTCGTGTCACAGATCCCCAGCGAGTCTGTGATGTATGTTGTGTGCGACTCGAGTCTGTCCAGACATATTTGATGGACCAAGTAAGCAATGCTGCCCAGCTACCAACCCATGACCTGACAGACCTCAGCACTTTGAGATCGTGGGTTAACTTTCCATGGGGACAGACCATGGAATATGAAATTTACAAGGCAGCAAACACAATTCAAGGCTATCATAAGGTAAGGTTTTAAGATCCTTTTTTTTTTTTCCTTTGTCATTCATTGCTGATGTTTAACAAATTCTGTGCAAGTCATTGAAAGGTGGGCATGAATTGGGAGTTTTGCACTATATGACCTCCTTTCAATGGGAATTGAACAAGAAAGCCTGCATTCTAGAAAAGCTTGTTTTGGCCTAAATTTTATTTTGCTTTCTCCTTTATGTTCAGCCCTTTCTCCTTTTGTTTATCCAAAGGAATAAAGAAAATGTGCGTGCAACTATCCTGCACTGGTTGTAACTGATCACGGGGAGAGGAACTCATGGATCTGTTCATTTGCATAGCTAGATATCTCTTGTGATATTGTGCAACGTTTAATTCTGATCTGGTGCATTTCCATTGACAGGTAGGTTATTTGAAACCCGAGAAGTCAATTCCAGATGCCATTCTACGACGAGCAAAAGGCCTTGCAATTATTACAATTGTGAAAGTTGGGGTGATGGTCACATATAATATTGGAACAGGACTTGTAATTGCTCGCAGAGAAGATGGTTCATGGTCCCCACCTTCTGCCATATCTACACTTGGTTTGGGATGGGGAGCTCAGGTGATTACATTTATCTTTATTAACTTCGATTACCTTGGGATCATTATTTTGCGGAACCAGGATTTCTTAAGAGGGGGTGTCAAAAATAACTACTGAGCTTTTTTTTTGTTTGGGGGGTATGGTGTTTTTTGTTTGAAAATATATCAAAATAATTTTTTCAATGTTTTTCTTTATGAAGCAAACATCAAAATCATAAAAAAAAAAAAAACACTAGAAAATCATAAATTTGATGTTTTTTTAAAAGCATTGCTTTCAACGGCAGAAGCTACTTACTTCCAAATATGGAGAAATTTGGGGGTGCTGTGGGCCCCCCAAATCAAAGGGTGGTTCCACTACTGTCTGTGTTCTCTGTTTAAAGACTGTCACCAGAATGTACTTGATTTTGACTTGCCTTTTTCCCTACTCCTGGAAAATATGTAGACACTGACCTTTTAGTGCTCCTGAAAGAGTAGTTACTTAGATTAGGCAATTATTTCATATTTGCACAGATCTTTGCATATTGATGACTCTATTTGTTGTGCTGAAATTCATATTGCTGATGACATGTTTGTTCTGAAAAAACTTCCTTGAGTTTATAACCCATCTATTCTTATGCAAGGGAGAACTAGATGCTTCTGTCACTCAACCCATAAAGTCTTATTTTCCACTTCAACTAGAACTATCTGTATTTGGATATTTGGCTTTCTTTCCCTTGGATTCTATTATGGAGAGGTAAATTTTCTTGCAGGCTGGAGGTGAATTGACCGATTTCATAATTGTGTTGAGAACTACTGAAGCAGTCAAGACATTTTGTGGTAATGCGCATTTGTCATTCGGTGCTGGTGTGAGTGCAGCAGTTGGCATCGCTGGACGGGCATTTGAAGCAGATTTACGAGCTGGTGATGGTGGATATGCTGCTTGTTATACATACAGCTGCAGTAAAGGTAATCTCATTGTCTTCGGTAATTCTGTCAGTTAAACAGTTATTTATTTCAGTCCAGTTACATTACATGTTTCTGTGGTGTTCGAATTGTGCCTTTTATGTTTCCTTTGCATTTTGTCTGTCCTTAATATTTTTTAGAAGCCAACTTTTTTTCCTGTAAAATAAGCTAGTTTAGATCCTGATGATCTCCTCCGCAAACTAATCCCACCCTTTCTAGCGCGTTGTTTTGACATGGTGGTGATTTCTCCGTTAAACATGATAATTGTCGAACATGCAGGAGCATTTGTTGGATGTTCACTTGAAGGGAGTATTGTCACTACCCGCTCAAAAGAGAATTCCAGATTCTATGGGAGCCAGTCTTTATCTGCATCAGATATACTACTTGGCTCGTTGCCCAGACCACCTGCCGCCACAATTCTGTATCGTGCACTTGCAGACCTATATCAGAAGTTCGAGAGGTGATTTGTTGGAGTTCATTGTCGAAAATATCTGGACACAAGTCAATGTAAAGAAAATAAATTCCCGTTATACTGTTTATCCGTGTTTGCCAAGTCATTTATTGCCATTCTTTGCTCTTCTGAAATAGTTGATTTGGGAGGGGGGGGATTCCCTGCATGAATGTATTGTGTAGTAGTTGTACATGACAAAGTCGATGACATGCTTGGATGTCTAACTGTACATACAAGACTTTCAATGCTTTAATGGAATTGAATTTATTTCCATGCAATAAAAAGAAGATTGTTCTGCTCGAATGCCTGTTTTACTGTGTAGTTTGTCCCAGCAGTGTTCAACCTAAAATAATGTTTTTTTTTTTTTTTGAAATTCTTTATTTTTCAAAAGCATTATATTTGCTCGGGCAAAATGAGGTATTTATGGGCGACACCAAATATTTCTGGTGATGCCTTGAGCAGCAGACATTGCCCCACATCATCAAACAAGTAACTTCTTTTAACAGCATGTTTCAGACCATTAATAAAAAACAGAGGGGTGCCCAAGTTCTACCTGCTATCGATTTCAATGCCAAATTATCATCATGTTGCCATTTTTATTGGAGTTCTAAATAAGTGAATATATGGATGATAGCACTCTGATCTGATCGAAGGCGCTCGAAAACCCCCTAGTGACTGATTTGAGAAGCCATGAATAAATAAATAATAATAATAATCTTTTAGACGTAATAGTTGCCCTTGGTAATCGTTGAAGGGGTTAGGATTTGCCCATCAATATCATCAAACAAAAGCTATGGCAGGGCAGCTTCCTTGCAGAGTTGCAGCCTGCAGGCGATGCAAAATAGGAGAGTGGTGAAAATACAGTCACACAGGACGGCAAAACAGCGAGAAAGGAGGATCCAGTGGTGGTCAAAACTCCAGAGCTAATCAGTAAAGAATTGAAATAAACTTCACTTTCAATAACAAAACAGGACTCACACCAAACAAGTAATCAAGGCTATGACGGGAACTTCTCTCTCTTTTTTTTTCGAAAAGAAAGAGCAAAAAAGAATTCCAAAAGGAGAAAGAGGGTGAAGAATGAATTCAACTGAAGGGGAAAAGTCACCACCATGAACTATTTATAATTTAATTTTTAGTTCTTTCTTCTGTTGGGAAAAGGAATAAGGAAAAGAAAAATGAACAGGCGCTCCTACTCACTGTACTTCTAACTCAGCTGCTTTATCGACCGAAAGATGCACAACACAAAGTTATTGACATGACAGCCTGATGGGAATCGAGAAGCCAAATGGAGAGATCAAGGGATAACTCATTCAACCCCCTCTTCCATTGATCTCCCTATCTGTAACATTAAAACAAACAACTTATTACCAAATCAAACTGGAATTAAAAATATATAAAAAAATAAACTTCAATACATGGTAGTTAAATCCATTCAACCCGATATCTACTCCAACTTACCTGGTATTTGAGTTTCCTAGTGTAAGCTCAAGATCATCAGAAACACATTCCTCATGGATCCTCTCTCCTTCCCAAGGTTTCACCAATCCTGCTGCATTGCTTCCAAATGCAAACTCGGCTGCCATACTGTCCGACATTGGCACATCAGCTGTCTGATCAATGCCTGCCGGAATTGCTGGAGAGCATGTCCCACTTTGTCCAGGAGTCCACATTCGTGATCCTGCACCTGATAAAGCCTCCTCTCTAAAGCCAAATGGATTCCGTGATACAAGACTAAATGTTGGTGATGAGGGTCCACTTAGGGGAATTTGGATACCAGCTAGCCAACCTGAATCTGGTAGGACGTGACGGCCAGGACTAGGTGGGGTAGACGAGGGCATAGATGAGGGCATAAATGAGTAGTTCTGTCCCATCCAAGATTGGCCAGCAGCTGCGTCATCCCAGTCATTCTTGGTACGTGGGGTTCGTGCAGTTGGGGAGCTCAATGGAGGGGTAACAGGAGCGCTTATGGAACCAGTGTGAATGAAGAGATGGTGAGGATGCTTGGGAGAGGCTGATGATGAGCCAGAGGAGAGGTTTTTGAGCCATGGGATGAGGGAATTGGGATCAGCATTACCATTAGCGTTGGCAGCATAATGGGATGAAACAGGACTTGGAAAAGAAGATGAGGCAGGGCTTGGATTATAGGATGCACATGGACTTCGATGGTATGATGAACATGGACTAGCTGATGCAAAACCTCCCATAATATCCATGCGTTCCACAGGTTTGCATCCCTATAGATATGCAAACAGATGATTCAATTAATTGAGACAAAAATATTTCAACATCTCAAGATGGTTTGATAAGGATATCTATCTAGGTACCCAAACAAATGAAAGTAGCTGTAAGTTTCTCCTATGGCAACACCTTAAATTATGCCATATGAAAGTTCAAAACTTTCATTCTTAGCAAGCGAGAGTAGTTGTAATGGAATTAATAGTACCATATTTGACTAGGAAATAACTCAGCTGTTGGATACATTTAACACCTGAATGTCCACGAGTGTTTAAGCAACTCTACAACCGATAGTCATCATCAAAATTTGAAGGATTTGAGTGGCAAAAATTTCCCTAAATCCTTAGACTTGTGCATGTACCATCACTATTTACGATGGCTCCAATATGCTCCAATGAGACCATCTACATAACACCTTAAACACCTCATGGAGCCCCCCAAATTCCTCTCTCTGACCCTCTCTATTTCATACCTCATCCATTAAAAGCAATCAAATTGGCCAATTCATTACTTGTTATTCAAAGGATTTGAAGCATGGAGCAACAAAATAAAACTAAATAAAATGTGATTCTTTAAAAAAAAACCAAGCCCCTTCACCAGTTATGGGAGCACCTACTATCACAGACCACCAGCCTGTACAGTTCATCTCCTTACTTGCCAAGATTAATGAATTATTTAACTGAAAATTTTAAATCTAAGTGACAAATCTCAAGCAGAGTACATGATTCAAATTACAACAAACTATATAAAAGCAGAACAGGTGGACTCCAACCAAATGCTGAGGTCAGATCATGTTGCAGCTCACAATTACATGATTTCTCTTTTCTAAAGATTGTAAAATCACCAGCAATTCGATTAGCCCATTATATTAAACAATCTTAATTGCGAGATCCACCATTACAATTACACGTGAACAAATCAAATCAACAGCTCTCACTACACAAGCTACCGTTCAGGGGCAGCGACTTCCCTCTCCACCCAAAAGAGAGAGAGAGAACAGGGTAGGGGGGAAAGGGTAATTTGGGGGCGACAAAAGAGGGAATTAATGTCAAAACAATAGCGCTATCGATCAATAAACTGCACCCCACGTCACGCCATCTTCCCTACCCCCAACATGTTCCTATTCAACGGCATTAATCAAACATCCACCCCTCCTCACACGCTTTGTTACTTTTAAATTATTATATTTAAAAATTAAAAGAAATAACATTACTCCATTGCATCAATGGAATCCAAGGATTTGTTATCACCTTATTATACCAACTTTTCAACTTTATCGGCATCTGCCTCAGTCATGTTATCGTCGAAGTAATTATAACAAAATAAATTAATTAAAGAAGGTAAATAATTGAGGGAATCTCGAGGTTAAAAAAAAAAACTTATTTTTGAGAAGAAAATGAAAAGAGCAGGAATCTCCAAAGCAGGCGAAGGTAAGGAAAAAAATAATCAGGACAGAGATTAAAAAGAGAAACAATCAGCTGCATTTAAAGCCCAGCAAAAGAGATGGATTTTGCTAAAAAATGACCAGACTACCCCTCCGAATCACACGAATATTTTGTCAGGCAGGGTACCCATCTGAGAGTTACTGTTTACCGTGATCGTGTAAGAATCAAAGCACGAAAAACAGAGCCCGAATCTTAAGATCTCGTGTTCCGTGCGTCAACAAAACACAAAACCGAAAACACTTTCTTGTGCCTTCACACTCCATCAACCAAATTAAAAATCCTAACCGTCCATCAGTATGCAGTACACCGCCCTCTATCATACGCCAAGATCACCTGGCGCACGTTAGCATTCATAAAAAACTCTCATTTCCAATTTCACACCTCCAACAACGATCAAAACAGATTTCATCTCAGATTCAGATCTATCTCTCTGAATTACCAGCGCATGCTATCACCACTAGCAACTAAAATTCTTACGTGTGCAGCTTACCCGAAAAACAAAGCAGTTAAAACTGAACTCATTGCTATAGTTATTTGATATTCGTGTAGCGTACCTTTCGATAAGTAGTGCCATCCTCTTCAACAGTCCAACCAGCTTCTTTACAGAGAGCTTTAAGCACTTCATTATTGTCACAGTGTTTTGGTAGCTTATAATTCCCGTACATTCTAAGTCCTGAATAGATCTTCGCTGCGATCGCTCTCCTTCTCCTTTCTCTTCTCTTATTGTTCTCTCGCTCCTTCCACGTCGGCATTCTCGTCCCCGACGTCATTCTTGTATCAATACTAACCTGTCTAACTCTCTGTCAACAAAACTGAAAAAAGAAGAAGGAAGAGATGAAAAATTCACCCTGCTGATTGGATCGAGTATTTTGATAGCTTGAATTTTCTCGAGAAACAAACGGATTTGGCGGCTTTTTGGCTCTCTTTTTGTTCTGGTTAATTATAGGAGGGAGGTGGTTAAATGAGGGAGGTGGGTTGGGGAAGGTGAGCTAAATATGGAGAGAGGGAGTGAATTTAACCTTGGAAAGTCGAGTTATTTACAGGGATGCCAATATAGACTTTATTCCGGGATCACGGTGTTAGCACGTGTTTAGGCTTTTTAAAAAGGGCAGTGGTGGTGACTGGAGGCGAGGTGTGGACGGGAAGCCAATGGAGTGAGCGGTGTCTTGTTATGTTTTTTTTTTTTTTTTATCATTATTTTAAATGAAAATAAAAATGTAAAGTGTAAAGTGATAGATGTTTGGATTAATGATCTTGGCACGGCATATTTGGACAGACTATGGGACCGTTTGTGTTTGGAGTTTGACCATACGGTCCGTGTCCAAATAATGCCAAATCAGATAATGAGTTCGAGGAATGCCTGAATTTGAACTTGGATTCGTGGATAATTGCCTAACGGCCGAACCTACTTGCTTAAGGATACGCCTGTTTTTTTTTCTTTCCGTTATTGTAGGTTTTGCAAAATTATAATTATAAAATATACTCAATCAAAACGGGGTTTCACTATGCCCTAAGAATCATACGCGCCGTTAATGGCACTTTAGCGCATAATGCCGTGAAAAAGTTATCTTCAGTCCCTGGAGTTTTCCTTATTTTTTCAACTTGGTTACTGAACATTTATAGTTTTATATTTTGATCTTTAAACTTCATTTTTCATTCCCTAAGTGCCGAGTGAGGAAAGAAAGTTGTTAGAAAATGACAAGAAAAAAAAAAATTCAACCGACAATATTTTGGCCATAAAAAGCTAGTCTTGGTGTCGATAAGTTCGTCTTAAAGATGAGAGTTCAATAATAATAGCTTTTTTCAATTAGTTATGTGAAAAAAATAGACCAGATCTATAAAGATTTTATAGTCTGGTGGCTGAAAAAATAATGTAACAAACCACATATTATCCACTATAATTTTTTTTTAGATTGAATGAAAGACGTGCCATTCATTTAATGTAAAAAGATAGAGGTACACATGTCTAGTCCAAACCCATTAACGTTCATCCTTTTTCTTTTTTGAGGTTGGATGCATGGACCTGATCTTCTAGACTCCTAAAATGTTTTTCAATTTAAAATAAAATTTTGTTTATATTAATAATTTCAATGCAATTTAACAAGACATCGATTATATCATATTTTTTAAATGAGATCATATCTTGTATGCTTATATTTATAATCACTTTTTTAACAATTATATATAAGCCTGATATGTAATAAATGGTAAAAAAATGCACATTAACATTCAATGAGAATTAAGTATTAGTTTGATTGTTAATTTTTATATAATTTTCATGAATTAATTATTCTTTGATTTTTTTTCACATCAACACATAAAAAACTATGAAAACATTTTTAAAAAAACCTTGCCTTTTGTTTTATGATGAGTTTTTCCTTAAAAATAACATGCTACTAATAAGAAAAATATGTTTTCACAAAAAAATTAAGTTAATTAGGAAATGGGAGTTTTGCCTCTAGATATAATTTTTTTCACTATTTTATTTAAATTATTGAGATTCTTGTGAATATACATTGACTTCTATTCATTTTATATTTATTTAAAAATACCCCCCACGTAGCATAATACATGCATACAAACTAGTTTTATCTATTTGAATTAATATATTTTATTTTTATTTTTATTCTTTATTTGAGTTTTTATTGTTCATTCATTTATAAACATCAATACGTCTGATATTATATGTTATCTCGTGAGATATGATAAAATATTCAACTTCATGAAAATTATAAAAAATAAAAAATATATATATAAAAATTTTACAAGAAAGTCGAGAAAAAGAAGATAAATATAGATAAATGTATTTAAAATTCTTAATACGATAATGAAACCTAAAGTATTAACAAAAATGTAAAAGAGAAGGAAAAAATCGTTGTGCACCAAGACAAAGTTTATTGTGGATTAGAACAATGATTTTTATTTTTCTTGTTATTTAATTATTATATTTTTACTTTGACCATCAAATTTTTTTTTGTCACTCACATTGCATTGATTTAGAATTGAACTTGATGATGCGTCTTAATTTATTTTCTATAAGTTATCATAGTTTAAAAAAAAAACATCTTATCACTGGGTTGGGACTCAATTTTGCATGTAAAAACTAGTTTTATTGTCTATGAAATATTGAAAATTCATGGATCAAAATTGACAATGAGGAAAAAAAATAAGGTTTTCCCTTTTTTTGGTATTGTTATCCAACGCTTTTTTAAAGAAATTTTCTCGCGGGATCTTTATAAGTTTATTTTTGGTCTCTTTAATTTGAAATTTTTATGGTTTGGTTCAAAACTTCATTTTATTGAATCATTAAGGTATTTTTGAACTTTCACATTGTTGAAAAAATGTATATCGGATTGAGAAGTTTTTTTTCATATTAATTATGTATTTTAAAACCGATTTAGAGATATTTTGAGTTGAGAAACTAGTTTATTGAGATTTTAAAGGTGTTTGTTAGATTTTTTAGGTGAAAATAAATTTAAAATAGTTTTTATATAAAAAACTTCAACCCGATTTTCCAACCATCTCTTTAATAACTGGAATCTCGGCTAGCAGATAACATGTAATTATTTTTATTTTTTAAAATACATGTTATTCATACTGAGTAGGAAACAAAAGAAGAAGGTCAAACATGTGGGCTTGATGTTGCAGGCCCACACATGTTGACCTTCTTATTTTTTAGGTTAGGTGCGCAAACCCTAGATCATTATCCCATGCGATTGGGCCTTTCATATATTTATTATTTATTTTTTTATTTAAATGTTTTATGGAAAAAAAGCTTAATATATATTAAAATTAATGTTTAATTTTTCCATGATTCTAATTTTTATTTCTGATTGTCTTATCTTTTTAGAAATTTTCAATGGAATTCACTCTTTATTCATGTGTCATTTACTAATAGATATATCAAACTGAATTGCCAACATATATTTAAATAAAAAATAAAAATATTAAATAAAAATAAAGGTGAAACACCCAATTAATGGCAATACCACTATCCCCTCTCATTCACAAGAGTATCAAGAAATGGCAAAAAAAACCTAGCTAGAGAAACCAGTGCTACGAAACCATCCAATCAGATAACGCGGAAATGAAGGGGCCAGGCAGGCTAACCAACTGATCAAGACGAGCAGGCAGGCACGTTTGCGGCGGGAACTCGATGCTTGCCGGCGTGCGGTGCTGCATTCTTCTGACTTGAATTGATCGTCTGACCCTCCCTTCGCTTTTGTGGGATCGAGCGGTGTCACTTTTGTCAGTGCTCGCAATGGGTGGGTGTAAATCCTTCTTTTTTAATGGATAGCTACGAACATCATCGCATTATCTTATAATTTGTTCTCCGTCTTTCTTCCTTCCTTATATGCCATGACATGAGATGTTTAATCCCTTCACCCTCTTCCATTCTTCTGTTGCAAAACCTTGCCTTCACGTGACTGTGCTCCCAGCGCCGCCTCCTGTTGGCTTTTTTTGCGTGACAAGTGAGCCTCTTGAATGATTAGACAGCCCAGATGGTATATATAACTGTGTGTGGTGCGTGACTTTGGGGCCTTGTCTATTTAGTATTTACTACTTTCTTTCGGATGGTTGGCGCTTTGTGGGGCAACCTGGGCTGCGCCACCTTCCAAAGTTGAATTTTTTTTTTTTTACCTTACCACAGTCAACTTTTTTTATATATAGAAATAACACAGTTCATGAAAGATATATATAAAAAATAGCATATGCGAATTAGCATAGCATATGTAACTCTCAAATTGTATTCCAAAAGAATGTATGTAGGGCAGTTTTTTTCAACCTCTCTAGCTCCCTACCCCCAAAAAAAAACCAAATCAGCTTCACATGTCACAACAATTCACATCCCAACTACAGCCCCCACAACCCAATTTCACAACTCATTAACATGATTTACAATTCACAATTAAACATAATAATTCACATAACATATAATTTTATTAAAATTAAACTAAATTCATATTTCTTATAAAATTTATTTTGATATTCAACCTTATTATTTTGATTATAATTTTTTTTTTACTTTAGATCCTTTGATGTATTAATTTGATTATTTTTCCGGTTTCATTTTTCAACATTTGATTTGCTAGAGATAGGACCTTGTAATTTTTTCTATTTGTGGTACTTTCGATCTAATTAACCGAGTCATGGGTTTAAAAATTTTATGCAGTCGATATCCTTTTTTTTTGCTCATTTTCTTTTCTAATTTAATTATTCTACATTATTTGTTTTTAAAAAGATTTGTTTTGTGGCTATCTTCAATTTATTTTTTACTGATTTATCTCGGTCTTATGATTTAGACCATAGGTTTTGGAAGCCTTTTTTTAATACAAGTTTTTTTTTAAAAAATATTTTACTTGTATTTAATTTTTGAAGTTATTATTCTGATTCATCTATAATTTTTTTCTTTTATATAAATGAAATTTATTTTAAAAAATAAAAATATTTATTTTTAGATAATATTTTTAATATGTTTAGTCTTGCATAATATTCTTTTCCTCTGATTTTATTTAATCAGTTTCAGGTATGTGTCTATTTTTATTATAATTTGATTCAATAAAAAATTGATTTTAACATAAAAAAACTCAGTAAACACAACCAGGTAAATATTATTTATTGCGGAATCAAGTATCTTGATCTACATCTATCTCTTACCTTTTCTAATTTTTCTTTAAGTTATTGTTAACGATTCTTTTTTTGTTTATTTACACAAATAGTTATTAATTTATTGAATTAAACATTTGCATAAATTTTTTTATTTATACTTGTAGATTTTTTATGTTAAAATAGCATGCATATTCAAAAAAAAATTAAAAACAAATATACAACGTGCGGCATAGCACATGTCAAATAGCTCATACCAAATATATTTATGTGCTTTTATAAGTTGTTGTTTAGTTAATTGTCATGAGCATAATTAGTAAACTCGACATGGGGTTGATTCGACCAATGGGTCAGGTCCCAAGTTAACCTGAAAAACTAAAAAAAAATATTTGAGATTTTTAATATCCCACATGAAAAAGTTAAAAAAACAATCAATGTTGATGTAGGCTACATATAATTATCTCACGTTGAAAAGTTAAGAAACAATTTATGTAAATGTAGGTTATAAAAAACATGAGGCTAAATATTCATAAATTGATTTAATATATTTTTGGGTTTATATATATATATATAAAGTCTCATCTTGGTTACCTCGGGTCACCCAAGTTTTAGGTTGGATATATATATATATATATCCAAGTTTGATCAGGTCAATTGCAAACTAGAGTTTTATCTATTTGAAACTCGGTCAAGATCCCAGATCGTTCGGGTCTTAGATCAGCCTGTTAGACCGGGCTAGGTTTCATAATAATGATCACAAGTCCATGACTCTCGAGCAAGGGGTGGTTGTAAATTTTGGGTAGGATTAAGGTATAAACCCAAAATTAATGGTAGTGTGGGCTAACCGTAGCATGGCATAGCTTATTTAGCAAACCATCACTAATTGACTACAAATATAGTTTAATGAAAACTAATCACCACACATTACAAATATTATAATCCTTGCAGGGCATAATAGTAGTAAATATGACAGCCGGGTGGTTAACAAAGTTAGAGACCTCGTACGGCAAACAGCTCAGATATGCTTTACACATTTATTTTCTTAAAAGATTTGATTTTTATATTAACATAAAAGTTGTCATTTTCAGCACTTAAAGAGAAAAGTTAAGCACACAAGTCCTTACTAAATACTAATACATAGATCACCCCCAAAAAAAAAAAAAAAAAAAAAAAAAAAAAAAATTGCTTGACCGTTGCCCATTAACCACCCACCAAAGCACACACGTCACTCACATAAGAACACACAGACAAAAACATAAAATAAAAATAAAAATAAAAATAAAAATAAATCTTTGTCTAAACTCGACGAGACTCTTGTGATTTCCTTGACAAAATAAAAATCAAAGGGACACCATCATGTACAGTTCATGCTTTTAATTTATTCCAAGAACGTAGCCATCGTACGTAGTTTTATTTTATACCTAAGTTTATTTGATTATATTTTGATTACATCCTTTGGTTACTTCGAATGCATGTTATTTATATTTACTTTGATTTTAAAGGCGGAAACATTTTCTGTTTTTTATTGGTTAACAAAAAGATCTATCTTTGATAATAAAAAATTATGTTTTTGGTTATTTGTCCGAAATTGTGATTAGAAGGGCATATAATGCTCAATATCTTAAATTTGTAGGGTTATCATGGTTGTATTTTTAAAATATAGTAATTTTTTAATTAAAACCTATATTCTACAAGTTAATTGTTTAGGTTAGAATTGAAAAAAAGTTGTTAAATATTTTTTATTGTTTATGTATCGATGATATGTTTGACATTAAAAAAAAAAAAACTAAAAGAACTGTGATGGCCTTAACCTTTCCTTTTAATTTCTGTATTTTTCTTTTAGAGATTTTCTTCTTCTCCTGTTTCAACTTCTAAAGTTTGTATAAGCTTACCTTATTGTATTTTTTTAAGTTTATTAGTTTTTTTTCTTTATTATTTTTTGGTTGATTTTAATTTCTTCTTTTTTTCTTTTGATGGCCATGTGGTGTAATTTGTTAGAAAATGATACAAATCATATATTGATTTCTCATTTAATAACTTAAGTTTTTGAGATAAATTGGTTCTTTTATATGAAATTAGAGTCTTAATGACCAAATAGCCACAAGTTTAAATCTTATAACTCCCTCATTCTCTCTTCAAATTAATAGCACTTCAAATTAATAGCACAAGGTAGTATAAATCTGTATAAGTTTCAAATCTAAAAAAATTTCATTTTAGGAGGTGTGTTAGAGAATAATATAAATTATATTTTGGAATCTCAACTAATATTTTAAGTTTTTGGACTGAATTAGTTCTTAGACATGATATTAATAGTATAAATCAACTCTAAGGGATGTAGTTCAACTTGTCAAACTCTAGATTTGCTTCTTAGAAATCACTAGTTCGAGTAATTTTTTTTAAAAAGTTGAAATTAGATTGATATGTTTATTTTATATATCTTTTTTGAAAAAAAGATATATATCTTGTGACACATAATCACTCTCTACTCGTGTTTTTATTTTATTTTATTTTCCTTGCTTTATAAGAAAATTCTGTAAGCAGTTGTGGAATAATTTTTTGAAACGTTTCTAGAATCCTACAATAAATCAAAGAAAAGAAAGCTGAAATTAGATTGTGTAAAATAGTTTAGAACTTGCTTTGTTTTAAAAACTACTTTGTAAAAATCCACATGCAATGTCGCTTTGTATCAAGATGTTTGGAATGGGCTCAAAACTCTACGAATACGCAGGCATGTGATTTTTTTACCCATAAATTGTTATGATATTTTTCTTAAACAAAAGGTTTATGTTATCTAGAACTGTCTTAATCCAATTTTTACCCCTAAAGACTTTTCAAAAAAATATCTTCAAAACCATTAAAAAAATCATGTTCAAAGAAAACATTTTCAGAAAAATTACTAAAAGAAAAAAAGATCTAAAAAATAAAATGCAATTTTGATTTGTAATCAGGCAAGAAATTAATGTACTCTAAGTCAGAATTTCATGAGGGCATGTAATTTGAGGGGGTTTAGTTGAAAAAATTGAAAACAAAGGACGGAATTGGTCATAATTGAAAGAATTGAAAAATCAAGGATCAAAATAAAAAAGACGACAAAGTTTGGAAGTCCAATCCATTCAATTGGGGGCCTAATTGGGGAGAAAAATATGAATTAAGGGTGAAATTGACCAAACTTGCTAGTCAGGGACCAAAATGGAAAAACTGGCAAAGTTTGGAGGCCTAATTAATTCAATTAAGGATTTAATTGAATAAAATGTTAAAATTTAAAGTTAATTTTACCAAAATTAGAAGAATTAGAGAACCAATAACCAAAATAAAAGAGATGTTGAAATTTAGGGATCCTATTAATTTAATCAAGGATATAATTGAAAAGAAAATTTGAAATTTAGACTTAATTTGACCAAAAATAGAAGAATTGAAGGATCAGGAACCAAAATAAAATAGGCTTTGGAATTTGGAACCTTATTACTTCTATTAATGGTGTAATCGAAGGAAAAACTAAGATTTAGGATAAATTTGAAAAAAATGCATAAATTGAAAATCCAAGGTGATGCAGAAACCCATAATCAAATCAACCTTTCCCAAGAAAGTTAAATTCAGACTTGTAATTGAACTTGACACAATAATAACCTATATCTAGACACAAAAACTATAAGTAACTAAAGCTTCCAATACCTATGAAGAGAAGTGAACACGATGTAAGAAAGACGTCTCAAGCTTGGTTAATTAGTTAATAAGTAATAGTAGTTCAATGTAGAACCAAAAGTATAAGCAAAGCCTCACACACACAATAATAATTGTTAAAATCAAAGTCTATAAAAAAACATACTGCAAGTTAAATAGCTCTATTTATAATAGATATAAATGTCTGAAATAATTTTAGAAAAATAACAAAAGAGTTCTAAATAAAATAGAAAAATAATCCTAAATCAACTAGAAAACTAATACAATTCTTGCACAGTAGTTTCTATATCTTATTATAAAGAATATACATATCCGATCATTATAAAATCTTAACCGTATATAAAATAAGGCCTCTAAAATCATTTGATAAAATATTATTCTGATCAAACGATCAGATAAAAATATATGTTATTAGCGTAAAACTGTGTATTAGAAAAGAATAAGCCTAAAAATCATCTATGGTTGCTGAAATTAATTTATTTTCTAAATTTTAATAGTATAGTCAAACACTAGAAAATATTTTTTAAATCATTTTCATAACATTGTCAAACATAAAAAAAAAACTTTTCAAACTTTTCATGAAAATCAATTTTTAAGAGAAAAATAGTTTTTGACACACAAACAGCTGTAGTCTTATAACTAAACAAGAAAGAAATAAATGTGTACCGAAAAAAGAAAACTCAAAATAAGAACATCTCTACCCGGTTTGAGTGGGAATGAGAAGAAAAAAAAAACTGAACAAGAAAGAAACGCATCGTTTTTTACATTAATGCCTTGTTTGTTTCAAGGAAAATGAATTCCTGGAATTCATTTTCCTTACTTTTCCATGTTTGGCAACATTAGGGAAAAGTAGTCAATGGAAACTTAATTCCGAGTCAACAAAAAACACCCGTTTTATCAAAGGAAAGTGTTTTCCTCCGATAAAAAAAGGAAAACACTTTCCTTTTCACAAATCATGATCTCTCTCTCTTGTCAAAAATGATTGGAAGCAGGAACAATTACAGAAGCATTCTCTGAACAATTGAAGCATTTCGCTTGCACAATTTCGGGTATGTTTTTTTCCTCTATTTCCTTTATGTTCTATAATCTTCTTTGCAGATCTGTAAAAAGTATGGCATTCCATTTCCATAAATCGTTTACCTGTCATATGTTTTCCATAACATTTCCAACACAGCTAAAGGGGAATGGAATTAAGTTTAAAATTCATCAAGCAAAGCCACAAAAAACAC
Organism: Populus x sibirica; assembly: GCA_019202695.1. Classification (NCBI taxonomy): domain Eukaryota; kingdom Viridiplantae; phylum Streptophyta; class Magnoliopsida; order Malpighiales; family Salicaceae; genus Populus; species Populus x sibirica. The sequence goes on along the minus strand of JAGMVL010000702.1, from coordinate 1,351,820 downwards.
AATCTTGCCATGACAGTTTTCTGCAAAAATCACTCACATTCGGCAGTTTTATTCTAACCCAACAAACCAATTCAAGGCACGCCAAAAATCCCCAAACTGTGTTAATCAATCTTCCAGCAAAAAGCAGCCCCTCCCTGTTACCCCATCTCCGGATCCAGCCACCATATCCCGGGTGGAAGCTTTGAAAATCAACCCTTGCTCTCTTTGTTTTTGAACAGTAGCCGGGGGGGAGAGGGAGGAGAACTGGGAAGGAGGAGCCCTGTTGCCTCTTGAATCTTTGTCCTGCTTCTATGTCTTTAATATTTGCTTTTTTGTTCATAAATGACGAGAGAAACAGAGGGGAACATGGGGAAACCGATAGGGAACAGGGGAATAGGAGAAACCGAGAGGGAGAGGAACAGGGGAAGGGGAATGAGAGAAACCGAGAAGGAACAGGGGAATGGGGGAATGAGAGAAACCGAGAGGGGAAACGACCGAGAGGGAGAGGGAACATGGGGGATCGACCGAGAGGGAGAGGGACAGGGAACAGGGGAATGGGAGGGGAATCGACCAAGAGGAAGAGGGAACAGGGGGAATTGACCGAGAGGGAGAGGGAACAGGGGGAATTGACCGAGAGGGAGAGGGAACAAGGTACAGGGGAATGAGAGAGGGCAATCGACCGAGAGAGAGAGGGAGAGGGAACAGGGAACAGGGAACAGTGAACAGAGGAATGTTTTAGGGGAATAGATCGAGAGGGAGGGGGAACAGGAGAGGGGAATGGAATTAAGTTTAATGTGATACTTGTGAAGTCAGGGGAAGGAAGCTTTGAAGGATTAACCAGAGAATGTGAGCTCCCATTTTTTTCATGTCTTTGTGCGAGAGTTTAATGAGGGGAATTACATATGGAAATAATAAGGGGAATTATAACAGAACAATAAATATAAATTTGTGTTTTAGTTTGCTTTGATTAATATATGATTAGTGTTTGATTATATTTCTTATATATTGATAAATTTGTGGGACTATACCGGTAATTATATGGATTTCATTGCGCAATGTTTATTGATCGTTGTGAACTTATGAATTGTATAATTTTGAAAACGGTTTTATCATCGAGAAATTTACTTTTATGGTCTTAAATAATATATTTTAAGACCTTATTTGTTTAGGGAATCGATACCATTGCCATAACTATTATACATGTCAGCTTCTTTTAGCGTAATTTATTGTATTGATTGTGGAAGTATTTTATATGCATTTTTTAATATTTATTTCCTCAAATTTTTAGGTTTTGTTATCAGAAAACTTCACTTTCATGATATGGATAGTAAGATAATTCATGCAGCATGTATGAGAGCATATGTGATAGCTACAGGGGGTAGCTATTATTGAACAAGAAAGAAATAGAATTTATATACCAAGAGAACCACGTATAAATGCAATTGCTCAACGAGAATTCTATATTGACAAGATTTTGAATCGAGGTGATAGACATTGCGTTGAACAAATTCGTATGAAACCTGTTGTCTTATATAGATTGTGTGATGTTCTCAAAAAATGCTAATTTGAGGAAAATTTGGGTTCAGAATTTTGTGAACCAACACTACTACAGGCCTGCTTGCTAAGATGGTTTGACTATGTTTAAAATTTGGATTCAGACTATGTTTGTTATTTGACAAGTATGTTTACTTGTTTAATTCGGTCTAGCATGTTTATGTTTGTAATTTGAACTAATATGTATGTATATGACATCAAAACTTAATATTTATGCATGATTTTGTTTGATTTTAGATATTTATATTTATTTCTTGATGTTTATTCGATATATATTAAAGGGATATTAAAGGGATAATTGCCTTTACCCGTAAAAGAAAAATATTTATCCAAAAAAGCCATCAAAATATTTTTTGAATCTATTTATCTTTTAAAAAAAACTTCATACAAAAAAAAAACCCAAATATATAACTCTTACTCTTACCATAAAATAATTTGGCTTTCTTCATATGAAAAAAAAAACTAATTTTAAACTTTTAAAATTGAAAAAAATATAGTAATATGTTTTACTTAAAAAATATTTCACAAGCTTATTTCTATATAATATGATATGACATATATAGTTATATTTTATAAAATAAGCTATGAATGAATATATATATTTTAATAAAAAAATTTATCATTATACTTTTTAGATTTTATTTTTTTATTGTAAGTGATTAAATATTTATATTAAATATTTTATATATATTAGATAAACTTCAAAAAAAAATTAATTCATTAATAAATTATTTTTCAGTTCATTTTCCATAACATAACCAAACACTGGAAAGTGTTTTCCATTTTATTTTCCATAACATAACCAAACACTGGAAAGTGTTTTCCATTTTATTTTCCATAACACTACCAAACATCGGAAAATACTTTTCCGGAATTCACTTTTCAGGAATTCACTTTCCCCGGAATTCACTTTAAAAAAAAAAACAACTTTCCTACAAATAAACAAAGCCTAAATGACAAATCACCTCTACCCTTCCCTGCAACTTCTTGGCCATTAAAATAAAGAATTTATTCATTCATTGTTTTCTTAAAATTGCTGAAGTTACTGAAAATTAAAAATAAAATTAATTGTTGCTTAGGCCCCAAGTTATTTGTTTAATTAATTTATTGATAGTATTTAAAAAGTATGGTCATGTTATAATAGCAGCAGCAGTATATACATTGATTTTGTAGCTAAAAATAACAGAATAGATGAACAAGTGGCTGCTGTTGCTTTTGCTATAAAAATAATTACAAGAAAAGAGACCCAAAAACTGTCATACGTTTCTGGGGTTTTATTCTTCTTGTGTTGTGGGATTTAATTCGTCATGTGGGTCCACTTCAGTTTTTGTTTGGTTTTAATAGCAACAACAAATAATTAAAGGGTTTCAACTTCTATCTGAATTTTGAGATCTGCTTAAATTTTCTCTTTCTTTCTTTCCGTTAATTGAGGATAAGATGGTTTTGGGGTTTAGAGGGAGGTTTTTTGGTCTGTTTGATTGATTCTTTGGAACCATAATAATAATGGGTTCTTCTTGTTTTGGTTGAAATTGATAAGTTTTTCTTTTTCGAAGGAGGATGAATTGGGTTTTATGGGAATTCAAGGCTTGTTGGATTGGAATTGGAAAGGTTTAGAAAAACATTTTTTCTTTTTGTTGGATTTGAGGTTGTTGATGGTGTGACTGGGTTAAAGATTAAGGTTTTATCTTAGGATGGATGAATCACAGGGCAGTCCGAACTCGCTGCCGCCTTTTCTTGCAAAGACGTATGAGATGGTGGATGATCCTTCGACGGATTCAATTGTTTCTTGGAGTCAGAGCAATAAGAGTTTTACCGTATGGGATCCACCGGAGTTTGCCAGGGATTTGCTGCCCAGATTTTTTAAGCATAATAACTTCTCTAGCTTCATCAGACAGCTCAATACTTATGTAAGCCATTTCCTTTATAATCAGCTGGCTTCTTTTTTGTTTCTCTTGTTATTACATGCTTATACATGTTTTATGTGTGGTTGTGTTTGTGTGTGTCTGTTTCTGTTCTTCCTCCTTTTGTTTTTTTAGGTTGAATTGAAATGTCTTGATATTTAATAGGGTTTTAGGAAAATTGATCCCGAGCAATGGGAATTTGCTAATGAAGATTTTATAAGAGGTCAACCATTTCTAATGAAGAACATCCATAGACGGAAGCCAGTTCATAGCCATTCGTTGCAGAATCTTCAAGGACAAGGCTCTAATCTGCTGACTGATTCAGAAAGACAGAGTATGAAGGATGATATAGAGAGGCTTAAACGTGATAAAGAAGCACTTATTTTGGAGTTACAAATGCAGGAACAAGAGCGGAAAGGATTTGAGATGCAAATTGAAGGTTTGAAAGAGAAGTTGCAACAAATGGAACGAAGACAACAAACTATGGTATCTTTTGTGACCCGAGTGATGCCTAAACCAGGTCTTGCCTTAAATCTAATGCCGCAGTTGGAAGGTCATGATAGAAAGAGAAGGCTGCCGAGAATTGGTTGTCTACACAGTGAAGCCAGTAGTAATGAGGATAATCAGACGGTGACTTCCCAAGCTCTGTCTAGAGAAAATGCAGATGGTAATTCTTTTGCCCTGTTAAACATGGAGCAGTTTGAGCAGTTGGAATCATCCCTGACATTCTGGGAGAATATGGTAAATGATGTTGTTCAAACCCACAGTCATAACACTAAAACGATAGAGATGGATGAGTCTACAAGTGGTGCAGAAAGTCCAGCTATATCTTGTGCACAGCTCATTTTTGATTTTCGCCCTAAAACACCTGGTATTGACATGAATTCTGAACCTTCTATAGCTGTTGTGCCAGAGCCTGTTTCACCGAAGGAACAACCTGCTGGGACTGCTCCCGCTGTGGCAACTGGAGTCAACGATGTATTCTGGGAACAGTTTTTAACTGAGAATCCTGGTTCAACTGACACACAGGAAGTTCAATCTGAAAGAAAGGATTCTGATGGTAGAAAAAATGAAATAAAACCTGGTGATCCCAGAAAATTTTGGTGGGATATGAGGAATGTAAATAATCTTACAGAGCAGATGGGGCATCTTACTCCTGCTGAAAGAACTTGACTTTGGTTGAAAAATTTCTCAACTTCTGATGCCTCAGGGACACACATGTAATAAATTAGGAATGATTGGTTCAATGAGGTTGCATTATATTTTATATTTTGACCTCATTGTGATCTCTTATTTCATATTACGTTTCCCTTGTCAATATTAAGTTGTATTATAGCTTGCATGGTTACAGAGTCGCAGACTCCTGTTTAGCTTTGCCTCTTTTGTTATACAGTAGTAACCATACAGTTATTAAACACTGTCTATCAGTCTTAGCAATGGAAATTCCTTTGTAACCTTTCTGTATCTTTAGTTGTTGTTTAACTATCTTAGTGTCCCATCCTTTTTTTCCTCTGGTTTCTGTTGTTATTGCCTTCATTTAGTCAAATTTTGACGTCATGAAGTTTTTGAATGGAGCCTGTCATATAAGTATGCTGTTCAGTGTGTTTGGAAAGCATGTTATGTTTTGTTTGGCAGCAAATAAGCTCGTTTGCACTCTTTGAAACTCTTACGAAGTGCCTGTGAAATTTGGAAAGCATGTTATGTTTTGTTTGGCAGCAAATAAGCTCGTTTGCACTCTTTGAAACTCTTACGAAGTGCCTGTGAAATTTCAACCTGCAGAAATTGGAAAATTAATTGCAATGTTCTATTAGGTGCTTTATTTATTCCAGAAGCTCTGTATCTGGTCTTGATGCTTAGCACTGAGAATATAGTTAGATAAGATTCCAATACAGACAATTGACAGATATCTTTTCCTCTTCATCAAGACAATGGTGGTAGTGTGGTCTTTCCAATTTCATCTATATCTCACCAGTGAAGAGTGGAAAACAGAAAAAAAGGATGGTCCATCTCTATGCTCAAAGTGTTCTATGAATGTGAATATCGGTGAATATTTTTTTGTTTGCTCGAAGGACTTATTATGTCTGAAAGGTGAAAGCACATGTAGCATGTCGTGCAAAAATATGCTTACATACCATTACTTGTTCGAGCAAGACTGGTTATGCATGCCAAAACCATTCTTGTTTTGTAGTAGATGGAATCAAAGCTCATCCAGAGACCTCTTCTTTGGCGTTCTTTTCCTCTCGAGTTTCGGTTTTATTGTTTTTTCTCTTCTTAGGTTATCTAAATGCCCTTGAATCTTAACATTGCTAGCTTTAAAACGGAGTTGTTCTGCTAGAGTTTCCTGGGCAATCAGTCCATGGCCTTCTGCCTTCTGGGGATAAAAATGATCGAAAACTTGGTTGCTCAGAAGGCAACAAATCTTGCTGCAAGGTGGAGCTTTGAACTCCTCTTCACAAGCATTTTCCTTTGCTTCACAATGGTCCAAATTGTGCATGTAGCCATCCTGTATCTTAATTGTTATCCAAATTATACTGAGGCTCATTCAAATGCGGCTTTCAAATGGTAGGCTGGCGTTTAGAATAGCTGTAGCTGTACTGGCTTGCACTTCACAAATACTAGCCAGCAAGAACAAAATAGGAAGTGATGCTTTGATATTTATAGGCATAGCCTATGATTTTACCTTTTTTACATGTCAAGCCTTTGCCTCTACAGTAGCATGATCAAATCTGTTGTTAAAGATGGAGCATCTTCTTTTCTAGCCAGTTTTAGAGTATGCTACGTAAACGACATCCTAGTTGTAATGACACATCGCCTTTCATTTATCATGTTGGTTTATCTAGATGATCTTATGAATAAAATAAACAAAAAAACTAAAATAGCAGTATTTTTTTATTTCATTTTTAATCAATGTTTATATATATATATATATATATATATAATTTTTTTTATTTAATATTATATTTATTTTTTATTAGGTTATTTCATTTTCATAACATGAATAGCAAATTAATTCAATTATCTCGAGCTTTTTTTTTTAAATTTTATTCTTTAATATTGGATTGATTAAAAATTAGGTTTCACGATTTGCTTTGTTTGCTTTCTATTAGGTTATTCCGACCGTATAATTCAGGAATAATGCTTAACGGGTTAACTTTAGTTGACTTAAGTTGTTTTTTGTATCCTTTTTTTTAATTGATTTTTTTAATTTCGTCATTCAACATTAGATCAGTTGAAAACTGAGATTCTTCAACTGAGATTCATAATAAGCTTTGATTTGTTTTCTATGAGATATCTTGGTCTCATGATCAAGTTCGCGAGTTTTGTCATTTTAACCCCGATTAAATCAACTTATTTTTTTTTATAAGAGATTATCTTGGTCTTATGAATTGGGTCACTAGTTCTTTAACATTGAATTTGTATTTTATTGGATTGTCCTTGTCTTATTACCTAAGTTGTGGGTTTAATGAATTAATCTAGTTGACTTGTTTTTTTTTTCTTTTTTTAATTAGTTTTTTCCTAGATTCATCAATTAATATTATGTTTGATTGAGAATTAGGCTTCACGATTTACTTTGGTTTATTTTTTATTAGGTTATCTCGGTCTCATAAACCGGGAATAGTGCTTAACAGGTTAACCCAGGTTGACTTGGCTCATTTTTATGTCATTTTCTCAATTTTAATTTTTATAAATTTCATAATTCAACATTGGATCCAACAATGTTGATTGAGAATTAAACTTTATAATTTGTTTTAATTTGCTTTTTATAGGGTTATTTTAGTCTCATAACCAGTCGTGGATTTGATAGGTTAAGCCGGGTTAAATCATATTTTTTTTTTCTTTCTATGAAGTTATCTTTGTCTTATGACATGGATCATGAGTTTGGCAGATTGACTCAAGTTATTTTTTATGTTGTTTTTTAATTGTTTTTTTTTAATCAGATTCTTTAACATTGAGCTAATAAGAAACTGGACTTTGTTATTATTTTTGTTTTTATAAGGTTATCTCGGTCTTATGACCCGGATCACCAGTTTAACAGGTTAACTCAGGTTCCTTTTTTATATCATTTTCTTAATTGATTTCTTTTTAATTTTATCATTCAATATTGGATTGATTGAGAATTAGTCTCATAACCCGGGTTGTGGATTTGACATGTTAACTTGGGTTGAACCAAGTCAATCCAATATGTTTTCATCTTAATATTAAAAAAGATGTCATCTTGAAAGTTTTTTTGAGTCAAACTACATTCTTAAGGGTCATCCGGGTTGTTTTTGGACCCATAAAGTCAACCAGGTTATATCGGGTCAACTCCAACATGATTTAAATTTTTTTCATCTAAAAAAAATTAGCAATATCTAAATATATTTTTTTATGTTCAAGAAAAATTGACATGACTCGAAGTGTAACACATGTCAATGATCTAATGTTCTTCTAATTTAACATTACACTCTTGTATTTGTATCATCCATCCATTTGTCCATGCATATGAATTCCTTCCAACTAAGAATAATGCTTCTTTCATTTAGAGGTCGTTTGCCTACGCGGCTGCGACTGCGTTTTATTTAAAACGCAGTCCGCAACTGTTTGGTAATAACAAAACTTACTTTACTGTGCATGGGGTCCATATGTTTTTTGCGTTTAAAACGCTGGAAAGAAAAAGCAACGAAAACCTGCTTTGCATGCACGGTAGAAACCTGGGACAGTGCAATTCACTCCTGTTCACGAGTGAATTGCACTGTTCACGTGAACAGTGCAATTCACTTGCACTGTTCTCGGTTTTTTATTTTTTTATTTTTTTTTTATTTTTTTTAGTGTGTTAATTGTATTAATTTTTTTTTAAAAAAAAAACTAGTTTAGAGAATTAAATTCATTCGCGATGTGAACAATATTTTTTCTCGAAAAACTAGTATAGAGTGAATTAAATTTACACGCACAGTAATATCAATTTTATATCTGATAATATTTTATCTAATTTTATTACACGCTCAAAAAGTTATGAAAACTGTAGTTCTTATCGGATGAATTTTGGACGTAATGGAATTATAAATAGTTTAATGGAATAATAAAAAATATTTTATATAAAGTATTATTTTTTTCATGATGTAATAAGAGTAATTAATTTTACAGTATTTAAATTTAAAACCATCAATATTAATATATTTTTTTAAAAATTATTTTATAACCTCAATTTCAAAAACATTCTTAACCAAACACATTAAACTACTTTTTCTTAAACCTCAATTTCAAACACAGTTTTAACCAAACACCTATTTTTTCAAACCAACCTCAACTAAAAGTACTTTTTATAAAACAACTTTTTTAAACCACAACCACAACAGCTACCGCAATACCAAACACACTCTTACTACTAACAAGGATGGGATGGTTTATGTTACAAAAATATCTCTAGAATCTCCAACCAATTAACAAGTAGAGAATTCTAAAAAAAAAAACAAGCACAATCAATCATATAAAAGCACACACGAAATTTACTTGGTTCGGTAATTTAGGCATATTCTACGGGTAAAATGATCAAGAATATTTACTATGAGAAAGTAGAAAATTACAAGATGTCACATAAAATTATTCTCTTATCCAAGATCTTAAAGTAACCCAAAACTCACATTTTCTCTCTTATCTCTAGCCACTAAAGTGTAGAGAATGAAGAAAATTACAAATAAGCTTAACCCTAAAAGATGACCACGTTGGCCTTTAATATATGAACTAAGTACATGGATGTTTATTTCTCATTTGAGCTCATAATTTAAGACAAACTCAACAAATCTCAACCTTGGCTTAAATTGAGCCAGCTTACAAAACTTGAACTCCTCTATAATAACCTCCACCAAACATCTTTCAAGTACTACATAAATTAATCAAGTCTAAGCAATACTTCAACTTGATTGTAGAGATAAGCTTCACCAATATATTTGCAGGGTTCTCAACTATAACAATCTTTTTCACTAATACAACACATTGTGACATTATATCTAAAATGTAGTGATATTTGACATCAATATGTTTGGTTCTTTCATGACACATCCAGTTCTTGGCTAGATGAATAGCACTCTAGCTAGCACTCTAGCTATTACAATGTATAACAATCAAATTATATGACAAACTAAGATTACCAATAAACCTCTCAGCCATAAAGTTTCTTTTACTGCCTCTTTCAATGCCATATACTTAACCTTTGTTATAGACAATGTAACAATGGATTGTAAAATTGCTTTTCAATTAATGGCACATCCTGAAAGAGTGAAAACATAACATGTCAGCAATCTATTTATGTTCAAATCACTAGAGTAATCTAAATCAACAAAGCCCTTAACATTACTTTTAGTGCTACTACACTTGTCATATATCAAGCCAATATTTGTAGTGCTTCTAAGATAACAGAGTATCCATTTCACAGTCTGTTAGTGAACTTTACCATGATTTTCTATAAACATGTTGACCACATTAATAACATATGGAATTTTTGGATGAGTGCAAACCATAGCATATAAAATGCTTCAAACTACACTAACATACGAAACATCTGAAATATGCTCCTTTTCGTCCTTAGTTTTTGGTGACGAGGTTGAAGATAACCTAAAATGAGTTGTAAGTATAGTACTCACTGGCTTGCAGTATTGTATACCAAAACACTCAAATACCTTCTCAAGATACTTAATCTATGACAAGTATAACTTGCCAACACTTTGATCTTTACATATCTCTATACCTAAAATCTTCTTAGTTGCATATAAATCCTTTATCTTAAACTCACCACTTAACTGATTTTCCAAACCATTGATCTCAGATATATTTTTGGAGGCAATCAACATGTTATCAATATACAATAATAAGTACACAAATAAATCATCCAAAAGCTCCCTGGAATACACATAATTATCACAGTCACTCCTAAAATAATCATGTCCAAGCATAAAAGTATCAAACCTTTTATACAACTACCTTGGTCATTACTTTAAGCCATATAATAACTTCTTCAATAAATACACATTGTCTTCTTTACCTTGAGTAATGAAAACCTCTGGCTTATGCATATATATCCTCTCCTCCAACTTACTATATAGAAAAGTTATTTTGACATACAGTTGCTCAAGTTTTAAGTTAAGCAAACAAACCATAGCAAGAAATACCAAAATGGAACTATGCCTTACAACTTAAGAGAACACTTCATTAAAGTTAACACCTTCTCTTTGTATAAGGCTCTTAGCAACTAGACATGTTATAAACATTGTATCATCAACCCTTGGGATTCCATCTTTCCTCTTATAAACCTATTTGCACCCAACAATCTTCTGGCATTGTGATGGTTGAACAAGTTCGCATATCTTATTTATATAAAAACACTTAGTATTCTTATTCATAATAATCATCCATTAAAAAGATTATTTGCAAGAAATTATCTCTTTATAAGAATAAGGCTCATAATCATCAATATTTTCTGCAATATTCAAGTCAAAATAAACTAGATTAGCATAACCACACTTAACTGATGATTTTATCTGTATTTTTTATCTTCCTGTAGCAATATTGTAAGGTTGTTCTTCATGTGTATTTTTAACAAAAATATTTTGCACCACTTCCTCAACAAGCTCAACTAAAGCATATTTTTGCACTGTCTTTGAAACTCTAACCTCAAGCTCCATATGTTTGCTGGTACCTTGATCCATCTCAACATCAATACCAATCGACTTCTTTTTCTTATGAAATATAGCATACTCATCAAAGGTTACACCCTTGCTACTAATAAATTTACGTGATTTAGGATCAACACACCATAATTGATATCCCTTCACCCCATATTATAATCTAGAACTATATATCTTCTCACTTTCAGCCCAAGTTTATATTTATTAACCTAAGCATAAACAGGAGAACCAAATACTCTTAGTTTAGAATAATCAACAGGAGAACTAGACCATACCTTATATAAAGTCTTTTACTCTAAAACTATCGTTGAAGATCTATTCACTAGATAATAAGCCATGTTAACTGCTTTAGCCTAAAAGTTCTTTAACAATCTAGCTTATGAAAGCATATAACGTGCTTTTAATAAAAATGTCATATTCATACATTCTGCAACCCTATTTTGTTGTGGTGTAATCCTGATAATGTAATGTCTAGCAACTCCTTTATTAAAGGTGATGACCACATCACTTTTTCTTTTTAGAAAATACATCCAGACCTGTCTCGAGTAATCATCAATAAATATCAATAGATATTGTGCTTCACCTTTTGACATCTAAAGATCATAATGAATATAATCCATAATACCCTTGGTATGATGAATAAACATTCTGAATTTTACCTTGCAATGTTTACCATAAACATAATGCTCATATAAATCCAGTTTACTTATTTTCTGATCACATAGCAAATCTCATTTGTGTAACTTTATCATTCCTTTTTCACTTATATGTTTTAACCATATATGCCATAAATAAGTAGACCATTATCCCAATCAACCATAAATGATACACTAGTTAAATCAATGATTATTAAACCTTGAAGATGGTAAGGACCATTAACCAACTTTCTTTTTATCATGACAAGAACACTTTTACAAACCTTCAAAACTCCACTTTTAGTTGAATAACCATAACTTTGAAAATAAAAAAAGACTTAAAGAAATTAAATTCTTCTTCATTTCTGAAGCATGTCGAATCTCTAATGTCCTAACAATTTTATCATACATCTTAATTCAAATTGTATTCATACCAATAATAGAAAGTCTTTTATTGTCTCCAAATAAAATAGTATCATTGACAACTTTATAAGTTTCAAACCAACTTCTATTAGGATAAATATTAAATGTGCAAGTCAAATAAATAATTGATCCATCACCCGAACTACCAATAGACACAATCAGAACACTTTCAATATCACAAAAAAAATTTCCTTTCACTAGAAACATTTACAGCATCAGAGATTTTCTTCTTCTTTCTCTGATATTTTCATTTAAGATAGTTTTTCCTAAAGTTCCACTTCATAACATTAAAAGCATTTAATATTCCCAGACTTTAATTTTGATATAAACCTTCCTCCACTACCTGAACCCTTTATTATTTGTTCTACCCCTCACAATCAAACCCTTTGTATGATTAACATTATAACTCTTTGACTCTTGCCTTTTCAACTCCCTAGAGTTTAATGAAGTTTTAACATCTTCTGAACTAAGACTATCTCTTCCATACAATAAAGTATTAATAAAATAATCATAAGAAAGACGTAATGAACACACCAAAATCAAAGCTTGGTCCTTATATTTAAACTTAACATCATCATTTTATAAATCTAAAATTACTCTATTGAATTCATCAATATGGTCTTTAATGGGCATAAGTTCTTTTATCTAAAGAATATATAACTGATACTTTAGATACAATCGGTTTATCAGGGATTTGGTCATGTAAAGAGTTTTCAAATTTGTCCAAAATCTAGTAACTATAATCTCCTTAACAACCTTTCTCAGATTCTCATTAAACAAATAAAATTGAATAGCACTATGTGCCTGTTCTATGAGATCTTCTTTCTCCTCATCATCCATTCTTTTAGTCAAATTGTCTACACATTTAAGTGCCTTGAATTAATATTGTTGAACTAACAAGGCGTGCATTTTAATATGCCATGAATTGAAGTTGTTCCAACCATTAAATTTTTCTACATCAAATTTCATCATCGACGTTACTTTTATCACCATCGTGAAAGCCAATTAATAACCAGGCAAGCTCTAATACTAGTTTGTTATGAAAACAACCCTATAATCTCAAACTAATTAAAAAGTAGAGAAATATAAAAGAATAAGCACAATGAATCACACAAGAAAAAACACAAAATTTACATGATTTAGCAACTTAGACCTACCCTACGAGCAAGACAATAAAGGAAATTTATTATGAAAATATATAAGACTACAAGGTGTCACATAAAATTTTTCTCTCATCCAAGATCTTAAAGTAATTCAAAACTCACCTATTATCTGTTCTCTATAGCCACCAAAGTGTAGAGAATAAAAGCATTTACAAATAAACTTTAACCCTAAAATATGATAACTTTAGACTTTTATATATGGACTAAGCACATGAGTGTTTATTTTCTCATTTGGACACGTGATTTAAAATAAACCCAATAGTTTACTTGCTACTTTTGTAAAGTAAAAGATTGAGAAGGCTATCAATGTCTTTAAAATTTCTTTTTAGGAAGTATATTAGTATGTGGGATTTGATGTCTACAAGCTTATACACAAGTTAAGTAGCTTGTAGAAAAAGTAGAAGTGTGAGGAAAAGAAGCTTTATTTGTTTAGAAGTTTTTTTTAGGTGTCTTCAAAACCTTAGTAGGTAGAATTGGCCAAGAGTTGTATTGACGCTCTCAAAATGATACTGATTATTTTAAACTCTTAAACAAGTTAGCATCTATGCAAAGATTATGAGAGATTATAAAGGTGCATAAAATGTTGGAGGAGTCTAAATATTGAAGTTAAAGCTACTTGTATTACAATATAAGTTGAGCATCATCTAGAAAAGAAAGGATATGTGACTATTCTTTTAATTGCATTCACATTGCATTTAAAAATGTTTTTCAAAATGTCATATGTGTATTTCTTTTCAAAAGCATCGACATTATAGGAGACACATTAATTAACAAGAAAAACTAAATGATGAGGGGTTTTTGTTGTACCCCTCCTCACAAAGCACTAGTCATTGTAATAGTTTTTTTTTTACATTTTTTCTATTAATGCTTTTTTTTTAAGCTTCATCTTTTAATATTAGATTTGTTTTTTTTATTGGGTTATCCCACTCTTATTACACGAATTGCGGGTTAACCTGGTTGACTTATTTTTTTTCCCTTTTTCTTATTAACTTTTTCTTCCCACTTTCATCATTTAATATTGAGTTGATTGAGAATTAGGCTTCATGATCTATTTTATTTGCTTTCTATTGGGTTATTCCGGCCTCATGATTCGATAATGGTGATTAATGGGTTAACTCAAGTTAACTTGAATCGTTTTTTATATCTTTTTTTATTGATTTTTTTTCAATTTCATCATTTAACATTAGGTAAATTGAAAATTGAGCTTCATGGTATGTTTTGATTTTCTTTCTACGGGGATATCTTGGTTTCTTGATTAGGGTTATGGGTTTTAACATTTTAACCCTGATTAAATCGGGTTGTATTTTTTTTCTAAAAGGTTATTTTGGTCTCATGACTTGAGTCACGAGTCTTTCAATATTTGATTTTCTTTTTATTAAGTTGTCCCCATCTTATGACTCGGGTAATGAGTTTAGCGAGTTAACCCAGTTGACTCAGGTTTTTTTTTAATTGACTTTTTTTCAATATCATCATTTAATATTGTGTTTGATTGAGAATTAGACTTTATGATTTATTTTGATTTGCTTTTTATTATGTTATCTCGTTCTTATGACCCGTGAATAGTGCTTAGTGAGTTAACCCAAGTTAACTTGACTTATTTTTTTTATCATTTTTTAATTAAATTTTTTTCAAACTTTATCATTCAACATTAGGTCTAATAGGGTCGATTAGGAATTGAGTTTCATATTTTTTTTTAATTTGCTCTTTACCAGATTATCTCCGTCTCATGATCAAAATCATGGATTTAGCAGACTAACCCGAGTTAAAGCATGCCATTTTTTTTATTTTTTTTCTATTAGGTTATCTTGGTCTCTTGACTCGAGTCATAGGTTTGATAAATTGACTCGGGCTGATTGAAAATTGAACTTTGTAATTTATTTCGATTTGGTTTCTGTTGAGTTATTTTTTTCTTATAACCTAGGATGTGTGCTTAACAAGTTAACCCAGATCATTTTTTTAGATTTTTTTTAATTGAATTGTTTTTGAATTTAATCCTTCAACATTGAGTATTGAGAATTAGACTTTATAATAGCATTAAGGTTATTATAATCTCATAACCTAGGTTGTAAATTTGACATGTTAACCCGAGTTGATCAAAGTCAATCCAATATGTTGTTGTAATATTAAAGAAAATGTCATCTTGAAATTGTTTTTAGTAAAATTATGTTTTTACAAGTCGTTCGGGTTGTTTTTAAACTTTCAAAGTCAATCGGGTCAACCCCTATTCAATTTAATTTTTTTTTACTAGAAAAAACATTAATAATATCCAAATATTTTTTTATATTATTTAAAAAAAAAATTAACTGGATCTGCAACCTAACACGGGTTAATGATCCACTAGATTATGTAAACCGAACTATATATGGATTTGTCGCTTTGCTGGCTTCCCGCTCATAGATGTTGAATGTAAGTTATTGACATTGCACGGCAATCCTTGGTACTTGTGAGAGGATAGGGTTTCTCTCACTCTGTAAATATTCGTAGCATGATAGGTGATGGGAATGCTCTAAAGCATCAATACGTGTTGCAAGCAATTAGCTGTGTACTGTTTATAACTCATCAATTCTCTCCTTTCCTCATCAGTGCATCCCTTCGATTATGGTGGACATATGTACACAAACTTTATAGCACTAATTCTTGAAATTGTCACTGCATTGAAGTTATGATGATAATTTTTCATGGAATGATAATTAATTAGAGGCATCATCATATTATAACAGTAATATCTGAGCAATTTACAGGAAATTTACAAGTTTCTTGCTATAATTAACTGACTAATGCGGTTATTCATCGTAACCTTGTTCATTCTCTAGTTCAGTATCAGAGCAGGCCTCGTTCAGATCAAACCATACCTGCCGGAATACCTTGACAATAAGATCATGATACTCGTCAGCGTTCAATGTCAGATAGCACGCCAAGAGTTCTTCGAGCTCTTCTGACCGGCTAATTCTCTTCTCCTCAATCATTTCAATCATTGAATCTCTGAAGTCCTTCTGTGGATCAAACGAGGTTTTCACCACAGCGAAATTCTCTAGGCCTGTGAATCCCTCCATTTTTTTCTCCCTAGCCTTTTTCTTCTTTTTCATCTTGGCTTTCTTCATGTCTTCAAGTGCTTTTATTCTGCAGATTTCGACTTTTGAAGCTGTTCTTGGAGAAATAGCCCTGACTTTACTTTTCTTTTTCCTCTGCAATTCTCTGTTTATGTACAGAGATTTTCTCTGTTTCTCCCTCTTTGTCTTGAGCTCTTCAATCTTCATGTCTTTCAACGTTTGCCACTCAGAACTCAAATTTTCAGCAGAAAATCCATCACTTTCATTCTGAGCAGCAAATACAAAGTCTTTTTTAGTCTTTCTTAGATGAGTGGAGAAATCTTTTTTTGAATGAGAAGCTGTCAACTTACAGTCCTCTCTCTCTATCCTCCTAATCGTTCTTTCTGATTCCGTTTCAGAAATATTCTTTGATGTCTCTTTTCTTGATACCCTCTCTGCTTCATACGATTCTCCATCCAATTTGAACTGCTGCGCTTCGAAAACCCTTTGATCTGTTTTCCTCAATTTCTCCTCTCTCTCAACCCTCAACCTTGGGGTTCTGATTTCTGCTACCTTTTCACTTATACATGCATCCATTTCAGGCAAAATCTCAATTTCTCTTGGCAGTCCTCTCATTTTCCTTGCTTCAGAAACCTTGTTGCTGAACCTGATTTTGTCTTCTTTTCTATTATTTACCCTTGTAGCGTTTGATCTACAGCTGTGACAACTTGATGGTGGAGCCTGGAGCTCACTGTCCAAATCATTATGAAATGAACTCAAAGCACCTGTGCTAGCACTCTCGTCACCAAAAGAAAGTCTCCAAAAAGCATCGCCATCCCCTCCATAGAATCTACCTCCTCCTTCACCACGAGCAAATGGCAATGGACTTGCGGAAACAGAATTCCATTTCCCTTTTTGCTTCGCTTTTGCATGTTCTTGCCCTGGGTTGATGCTCATGTGCTTGAACTTTGTTAGCCAGGAAGTGGGGAAAACATGAGATATTAAAGAAGGGCGCGAAGAAGATGGGGTTTTTTTCCTACCCCACTTCATCCTTTTCTACTTCTGACAAACAGGGTTTTTCCTGTTTGTTATGGAGTAGTTTTCTTTCTTTTGTTTGGATGAGAATAGCTTGATTTTTTTTAAGGTTATCCAGTTGCCAAGAGAAGAAGAAGAAGACGGAGATGATGATAAGAAACTGAATGGGATGTTAATGGGAGGGGGAGAGAGAGCTGTAGCAGTTTGGGACAGTTAGAGGCTTGTAAATAGGGACGTGGGTTTCTTACTTTGTTTTCTGCTGCTAGTATTTTTTTTTTTTTTTCAAAAGAGGCACCCACCCTTAATCTTGTGACCACTTTGGCTTCTTTTTTTCACTTTATGATTTGTACTTGGAAATGAATTCATGCCTAAACCCATGCTCAGATGGGAAGCCCTTTGATCCTCTAGGTGCAGGATCACCCAAAGTTCATTCACAAGAATTATGGTCTATAATTCTGTCCACATAGCCAGTGTAGTTGCATCAGTAGCTCGTGAACTTTTGTATCTTGGTATGAACCAGCTACCAGGGCTTTGAAATGGGGGCAGATTTTGGACAATTAGGACTGACAGTTCTCTCTTTATGGCTTTAGTGATTTGGAGATTTCTTTCTTTAATCATTTCCTTTCGTTTCCTTTAAAATCTATCTGTTTCCTTCTTTTACCTTTTGCTTATTTGTGGTTTCTGGAGATGTGACTTTTTGCTTTTATGTCAAAGACCACTACAGTGGCTAATAGCCTCGGAAAAAAAGAAGATCTTAGCACTTGATAAGAATGAAGGCTGAAAGAATGGTTGGGTTTGGTAAGCCTCAGGCCCACAAACAAAAGTAAATCGGTCCAAATCCTTGGCTGCATTGGATAAACACCTGCAGTAGGTTGAGGTCCTGTATTGTCAACAAGTTTTGCGTCTAAAGGATTGATTGCATTTCAAGAACAGAATATAGAAACTTTTCTCTTACTCCAGATATGATAGAGGCATCACTTTGTTTTAAAGAAAACCAACAACTGGTATTCTAGTTAGAAAGGCTGCAGACATCAATGTTTGCTTGTTAAGACCAAATTAGTTATACTAATGCCCTTACCCACTGTTACAGTCAATGTGTGGTTTGCATCACAGACAGTGAAGGATTTGGAGTAAATTTGCATTGCAGAGCTAGAAATTACAATTACACTTGACATAATAGCATTCATGTTACTTGCACAGGCTAGGACAATTGTTCCACTTTCAGTCCCACTTTGGCCCTGTAATAAGTTTAGCATGTGCAGCCAACCCGTGGTCCATCAAAGGCAAGAAGGGTCATTGTCAGATTCTTACTGTAATGCGATGTGCGATCATCATCAGCAAGAAGGGCCAGAATCCCCTATTTTGGTTTTCCTCTGCTTGTTCTGCAGAATAACGGCTCAATAACTCTATACGTATACCCCCAAGTACTTACTCGAAGTAGTATAAACTTTTTTATTGTAATGTCCTTTGGGAATACATGAAGACTTGCTAGGGTAGGTTTTAACGTCTACAGAAGTTAGCTAGAAACGGCACCTTTCCTTACAGCATAGGCTGAAGATGAACTTTTACTATTTTCCAGTGATTTCTCTAACTTTGTGAATATGATTTTAAACACATGTAACCAAAAGTCCTTTTGTATCCCTAGCTTATATTGTTTTTCATTAAAAATTCTGGTTTGTCCCTTTCTTTTCTGGTGCGAGAGTTAGTTTAAGAAAGGCATAAGTAGCCCTCTATGAACGGGAATTTGTACCGACCGAAGTTACACATAGGAAATTAACAATAATATCTGTAGAGCTTTCATTATGAGGAAGAGTATGTTCCTCGCAACTGGAAAGTAAGACCAAAGTCTAGAGCAATTTTTTCGTACTTGGCTCTCAATCAATCAAGTTCGAATTCTACATCTCTACTGAGTCTCTTCAATTCATTATCATATTATATATAGTTATGTACATGTGTGATATCAAACTTCCTCTATTCTAACCAATGGATGGAAAGAAGAACCCAGTTTATTTTCTTCCTGTTCTGGCCGTGGTTATTCTTTCAGGAGCCTTATATGCTACAGCTGGAAATGAGTATGTATCAGCATTAGGCGATCCTGGAATGAGAAGAGATGGTTTAAGGTTGGCAATAGAGTCATGGAATCAATGCAATGAGGTTGGAGAAGAAGTTCCTTCTATGGGCAGTCCAAGAGCTGCAGATTGCTTTGACATATACAAGGCTTCTCCGAAGGCAGAAGGTAAGATTTTCAGGCCATTTTCTTTGCTTGTCTTCTATCTGCACCTGGATGCAATGAAGCCAAATATGCTTGTTTAAAGTATTCATGTATCTCTGGTGATAATTTAGGAAGATCTGTTTGCTTTATCACCGTATTGAATTGCCTTTTTGGATAGAAAATTGTCATGTTGTAGATTGTTAGTACAATGGTACCTTTCCTTCAGTGAACAAGAGTTAGTCTGTTTATGATTCTTGAGTTTTATAAATCCAATAAATGCATAATTCCCAGCAAGAACTTGAAATCAGAATAGACAATTTCTTAACGAAGAGAAGGGTTTGTGTAACTTCTATGTTTCTGTAGTAAGTTGTGAGAAGAAAGTACTCGAACATTTTTTATCTGTATTTATTTTGTTTCTGAATTCTGTGTCTTGTAGAAAAGAACTGCGCCCTCTGCAATTCCTTGCCCTATGCATTGGTCCACAGAGTCACAGAGGAAGACAACAAGCTTAGTGTTGGAAACCCTTTTCTAGGAGTGCAACCAAATGCCCTTTATGATGTAAACCTTTATGCTGCGGATAAGGAACTCTATTTAGGCTCAAAATGTCAAGTTGAAGACACTCCTAATCCGTGGCAATTCTGGATGATCATGCTCAAGAGCGGCAACATGGACACTTACTCAGCCAAGTGCCCCAAAAATGGCCACAGAGTGGGGCCTTTCGGCCCGGACACTGGATTCCCTTGCTTTGGAAAAGGGTGCATGAACCAGCCATTCATTTATCATGATTACACCACGTTGCAAGGGCCTAATAGGACGACACTTAAAGGAAGGTTTTATGGGTCATGGGATTTGGATACAGATTTGAGCAAGGGACTAATGGATAACATTTCATACCATTCTGTGACATGGGAGAAGGAGGTAGGAAAGGGAAGTTGGATTTTTCATCATCTTTTGAGGACCTCAACAAAGTATCCATGGTTGATGCTTTACTTGAGATCAGACGCCACACATGATGTTTCTGGTGGGTACCATTACCCAACAAGGGGTATGTCAAAAATTGTGAGTACTCCTTTACATTCTTTGATCTAATTAATATACATAATTCAAATTCCTCAACAGTTCAAATACAAACAAAGGGAGTGCCAAACTTTTTCTTTGTTTCTGCCAAGCCTCCGATGTAGATAAAATATTATGATGCATAGAAATAGATTGAAATGTAGGTCAAATCCTGCAAACATTTCACAGGGGAGGTGGATTTACACGAGTGACATCTAGGGGTTGAAAAATTAGTCTATATCATGCACTAATGCAGGTTTTACTTACAAGCCAAACAAACTTGTGAGTGATGGAGTTGACGTGCACTATATGCAGATCCCGGAATCACCAAACTTCAAAGTAAGGTTCACTTTAAATGTAATCAATGGTGGGGGTCCTAGCAGCCAGTTCTACCTGATGGACATGGGAAGCTGTTGGAAGAACGATGGGAAACCTTGCGATGGAAATGTTACTTCAGATGTCACTCGATACAGCGAAATGATCATAAATCCAAACATAAGTTCATGGTGCCATCCAAACAACCTCAATGTGTGCCCTCCTTACCATACATTTCCCGATGGAACACGTATCCATCGCAATGACACTGCTCGCTTCCCTTATGCCGCCTATCACTTGTACTGTTCTCCGGGGAACGCAGAGCATCTTGAATTTCCTTATAGTTTGTGTGATCCCTATAGCAATCCTCAGCCTCAGGAGATATTACAGATTTTGCCACATCCAGTTTGGGGTGAGTATGGATATCCTACCAAGCAAGGTGAGGGTTGGATTGGTGACCCGAGAACTTGGGAACTTGATGTTGGGAGGTTGTCGCAATCACTTTACTTCTACCAGGTTTGCTTTTCTGTCTTTCACTTTTCTCTTATGGATTAAATGGCCTTAGCACAGTTTCAGAGCTTCAAATTTGCTAATTCTTTCAAAACTCGAAGTTACTAGATATAATCCTGCATCCTAGAAACGGAAGGAAATTTTTACAGAGGCCGAAAGGAAGTGACATGATGAATTATTAAAATGGACAAAGCTCTTTGACATTAACATATGGTGGCTATTACTTATTTTGCAGGATCCTGGGACTCCTCCGGCTAGGAGGCAGTGGATGTCCATTGATTTAGGAACAGAGATATTCAAGGCCCCTAATCAAGTTGCTGAATGGACTGTTAGTGACTTTGACATCATTATACCTGAGCAATGAGTAGCGATTTGCGAAGACAAATTGCAGCTTCAAGAAAAAGAAAAGAAAAGAAAAGAGGTTTCTGGGGAGGTAGCTTCAATTTTCCATGCTAAGTCAACACAATTCAATCAAATGCCTTCGATATGATTTTTCTGTTCAATTCAATCAAATGTTAATAGTAACATGTTAACCGGAATCATGTATATTTGGCTCTTTGTTGGCTATAAAAGTAATTTTTTTACCTCAAAAACTCAACTGAAAACTGATGGCATGTCTTGGCTTTAAATGCCAGAGAAGTTATAATCATTGCAGTGATATACTTGGAGCTAGAATTTACTTGGTTATTTTATTTGTAGTAAGCAGCTAATTGTAGCCAGCAGTTTCTTGCAATTTTTCATGCTTTCCTGTCACACTTTATGCTAATTGATCAATTTCCCAGATAACATTACAATAGCGATATAAAGAGAACTGAAGGTAAAACACCTATCAGAGAAACATAAACAGCACATTTATATCGCAAAAGATCTTTCTTCACCTTGGTCCTGATAGTAGTGATGGCAGCAATGTGGCAGTACTGCCCAGCGCTGCCTCTCTTCTTATTGCTGCCATTGTTGTTGCATTCTGAAGGCAATAGTCTAGGTCTGCTTCAACACCCATGGTGCCCTCTAAGACCTTAACCACGGTTGACATGCTAGGCCTCCTGGTGTGATCACTTTGCAGACACCAAATAGCAACCCTCACCATCTCCACAGCTTCTAACCTGTGCAATTGCATATCCTCACTAATATTGTCAACCATATCAATCAATTGATCCTCCTGTGCTTTCTTCATAAGAATAGGGAGCAAATGCATGCACTCAGGCTGTGACCTATCCAGATTTTTCTTTCCGCAGACAACTTCCATGACTACGATTCCAAAACTATAAACATCTGCCTTCTCTGTGATGACTGAGCTGAATAATTCAGGAGCCAAGTACCCAGGAGTTCCTCTCATTGTGGTCACCACTTGACTTTGATCCCTGTCAATCAACTTAGACAAGCCAAAATCAGAGATCTTAGCATGCAGATTTTCATCCAACAAAATGTTTTGTGGTTTGATGTCTAAGTGGACTATTGTTTGTCTGCATTCTTCATGGAGATAGGCCAGCCCCTTTGCTATATCCATGATAATGTTTCTTCTAGTTTGGAAGTCCAGAGGATGTAGTAGTGGTTCCCTGCAGAAAATCCACTTATCCAAAGACCCACAGCACATGAACTCATAGACTAAAAGCCTATGCAATTTATCAGCACAGAATCCAATTAGCCTCGCCAGGCTGACATGATGGATGCTTCCTATAGTTTTGACCTCAGCCAAGAATTCCTTCTCCCCTTGGCCTAAAGCATCTAGGCGCTTTACTGCAATTTTTTCTCCATTTTCTAGAATTCCTTCAAAAACTGATCCAAACCCTCCTCCTCCAAGCTTCTTCTCAAAATCCCAAGTTGCCACTCTTAGTTCTCGGTATGTGAATCTCATGGGCATTCCTGATAGTTGATTCAAGTCTTCCATTCCTTCCTCTCGATCTCTTTTCTTCCTCCAAACCATAATACATAGACCAACAATTAAACTCATAAGAAGGATGGCTCCAATAGTTGATCCTGCTATTATTTTAGGATTGATAGAAGATGTAGGATTGATAGAAGATGTAAAAGCCCTTCCATTCTCTCCATCATTAGAAATTTTGATGAAGGCATAAGATTGGTAATTCTTTCTTTCCTTACCATCACCCATTAGTGTAAGAACTGGTGAGGGCAAAAAACAATTCCCATGAGAATTATTACCGTAATACTGAAATAGAGCAGCGTTGCATGAACAGGTTTTCAGACATGCATCTTTACAACTCTTCATGTCTGTTCCTTTCAGGACCGCTGCCTCAGGGTCAACATAATTGAAATAGTAGACATCTTCCAGGGGAAGAAGAGAATGGGATTTTGGATTTTCACATGTGGTTGGACTACTCTGCGAGCAACTGTAGTTGACTTGATCATTTGGGGTATTGGCTCGAGCAAATCCTGCTGGGCACGAGCACAGCCCATTGGAGCACAGCCCATAATTACCACAAGCTGTTGGGTAATCACATGCACTCATCATATCTGTCAACAGATCAACCCCGTCAATCATGTTTCCATCATAAATTCTGAGATACCCATCAGGATCAAATTTCATGTAAGCCGTCGCTGAGTATTTAACGGTGCTTGCAAGCGTTGTATTCGGCTCATCAGGTGAAGCTGATATTATAAGTAAAGCAAGATCACCAGAGGATTCATCATAACTTAGTTGGAGGCTGTCTATGCCCCCTAAAACTGAAAATTTGAAGTACGTTTGTGGCGCAGTAGCTTGGTAAGAAGCAAACAAACCTTGTGGGATCACAGAGAGGCTGAAGACACCTTCAGATCTATTAGTTTTCGAAACACTTGCCACCAGCTTCTGTCCTGCCACTAATTTGTTCCCAAGAAGCAGTACATCAGAAGGATGATCAAATGAATTCCAAACAGTCTTGTTATTGACATCATAAAGCTCAAGGTTTCCAGTTTCCATCATCCTCATACCCGCAACAGACATGTTAGATGTGTTAGTAGACCAAACGAAAGTTCCATCAGTATCTCTCAAGACCACATCTCCATCTGGTAAAAATTGTAAAGTTGCGTTCTGACCAACAGGCCTGTTTCTGTTTGCTAACCATAAGGCCTCCGAATCATCATCTCCAGAATATTCCGACTGCTTCCATATTGCAAAATAGAAGGATTTCCGGTCCATGGAGTGAAATCCACAAGAAAAACGAGCTCCGTGCATCATGACTATTTTATATAGATTATAAGGAATGGCTGATATGGGATCATTATTCGTCCATGAAGTGGACACATGTGCTGTATTACTAAAAGATTGCCACACAATCTTATTATTGTGGTCTTGAAGCACAAGCATTCCTGTTTCCATCATCCTCATACCCGCAACAGACATGTTAGATGTGTTAGTAGACCAAACGAAAGTTCCATCAGTATCTCTCAGAACCAAATCTCCATCTGGTAAAAATTGTAAAGTTGCGTTCTGACCAACAGGCCTGTTTCTGTTTGCAAACCATAAGGCCTCCGGATCATCATCTCCAGAATATTCCGACTGCTTCCATATTGCAAAATAGAAGGAATTCCGGTCCTTGGAGTGAAATCCACAAGAAAAACCAGCTCCGTGCATCATGATTATTTTATATAGATTATAAGGCATGGCTGATATGGGATCATTCGTCCATGAAGTGGACACATGTGCTGTATCACTAAAAGATTGCCACACAGTCTTATTATTGTGGTCTTGAAGCACAAGCATTCCTGTTTTCATCATCTTTATACCTGCAACAGACATGTTAGACGTGTTGGTAGACCAGACTAAAGCTCCATCTGCATCTCTCAGAACCAAATTTCCTTCTGGAAGCAACTTTAGAGTTGCGTTCTGTCCAACAGGCTTATTTTCATTTGCCAACCATATGACATTCTGAAGAGTGAAACTATAATTAGCAGCATCTACATAATATGATAGTTGGAGTGATACAACTGCAAAATAAAAGGAATCATTTTTCTGGTCTTTGGAGCAAAATCCACAAGCAAAAGACTGAGACTCACTCATCAAGATCATTTGGTAGAAATCGAAGTGTTCCGCTGGAATGGGCAAATTGTTTGTCCATGATGTCGATATTTGTGCTGTGGAGTCATCAATTTGATCAGCTTCTAGGAAGTACGCAGGAGATAACATGATCAAAAGCTGCACGAGCAGGATATCACTCAAAGGCCATATAGCCATGAGCTCTACTATTTTTGTATGGTATTACTCTGGAATGTAATACAGATCAATAAATGCTGTTGCTATACAACACCAAATGAACGCAGTGCAGCAGCAGCCATAGGACTTAGGAAGCTTCCCTGTTTTTCAACACAAAACGTGATGCTATTTGCCCCCTCAATGAAAATTCTTTAATTTCCGCGTCCTTATCACCAGCCATGGATAGTGGACATGTTTACCCTCAAGAGTTTACGATTCTTGTTGTATGCTTTCCTCGCAGTACCCATCATGACTTTTCTTTTAACTTCAAGTAAACATGAGACAAAAAAATCCAAGCATTATCTTCCCATTTGGAGCAAATGAAAGTGACATGGGAGAATAGGTTCATACTCAAGATTGAATTGATATTAAATATGTTAATGGCTACACAGTGATGCAAACCACCTAGTCAATTTACATATCATACATACAAGGCATATTGAAAGTTTTTTTAATGTGTTAATTTCTTAATTTTAATAAATATTTAGTTGTTCTTTATAATACAATTTTTTATTTAATAAGAAAAAAAGAGTAGATTGTGCCTAAGTGCTTATGAATTTGTTCAAAAATCAAATAATTCTTCTAGCAAACTTAGAATTAAGCTGGTATGTGCTACAAATTTCATTGGAAATCACTCGATAAATCATGACACTTCATTGACCATATACTATAAATAATAAATATCATTAATATTTTGTGCAGTGCTATTCCCATTCCTTGAGTTTTAATCTCACTCCATACTTTTATGGGATGACCAAATTAACCTATCTTTTTTTTAGTATTTTTCATACATAACATAATTTGATATTTATGAACTTCTTGCCATGTTTGCTTATGTGTGTGTGTGTGTGTGTTAATTTTATATTCTATAATTTTTATTTTTAGGAAAAAATAATATTTCTATAAAAAATGATTCAGATTCATATATAATATCTAGAATTGGTATCATTATTTTAATATCTCACTTGTTTCTGTTTACAGATTTCAGTTATAAGAAAACATTATAGACCCACCAGCAGAAAAAATCCAAAAAAAAATAGATAAAAGGTCGAGAATAATACTTAAAAAGTCCTCGTCAAGCAACACGGCAGCCATTAAAGACCCAACAGCCGAGAACGAGAATGACAGGCGTGGAAAATTGACTCATATTCGATGATGCTTGATGTAAAAAGAGGTGTGGATACTCGTAAAAAAAACACAATAATAATAATAATAACCTTCTGGGAGACCAACTAGCTAGTCAAATTTACAGATGAAGCCAGAGTCCCATCTGCATCTCTCAGGACCAAATTTCCTTCTGGGAGCAGCTGCAGAGTTGCATTCTCGCAAACAGGCTTATTTCTGTTCGCCGACCATATTAGATGGCTAAAATACCGACTACCATTCCCAACACTCCAATCTGTCCAGGTTTTGGCCATCCCGACGGCAAAAAAAACCCCATAATAGTCGGTGTAGAATCCACAAGCAAAACACAGAATGATCCGATTGGCACTAGAGATTTGTCCATGATGTAGATACTTGTGCTGTGTTAACATAATTAATTTGTGCTTCCAGGAGGTATGGTAGAGACCACAAGATGATCAAAAGCTGCAGCACAGCCATGATCAAAAGCTGCTAACCAGCATTAGCTAATAATTTACTTTAATACATCATTTTAAAACTACAAACCGTAAATATAATTAACTTTGATAAAACAAGATCATTGAAAACGATTTGTGATGAAAAGAATGGTCTATCATCCCTACAAGGATTGACCCGTGATCACTACTTTCGTTCCAAGAATCGTCGGCTTATGGTCCTTGCTCAGTTCGTTAATTAATTTTACCCATGCTTGGTCACGGCCAGATGTAGTTGGATAATGACCCTGATATTATTTTTATCAACTAGTTTCCAAATTCCAACCAATGAAACCAGATTTTGAACACGACTATTTGGAAGTCTAGCTTTTCCTTTTGAATTTTCACAAGAGAACAGTCCTTTCTTTTCCGGTGTAGAGGATGTCATTGAAAATATAGTATTGATTGTTTTTTAAAGTATTTTTTGATTGGAAATGTATTAAAATAATTTTTTTTTTATTTTTTAAAAATAATTTTTTTATATCAGCACATTAAAATAATCTGATAAATAAAAAAAAATATTAATTTTAAACAAAATAATTAATTTTTTTCAAAAATACTTTTAAAACATAAAAACAAATAAGACATAATAATCTGGGTTATGCACCATCATAGCAAGGGATAGCCCTCAACGGTAATATTAGTTGTTTGGTATTACCACTAAAAATGTTTTACAATTAAAAATATATTAAAATAATATATTTTTTTATTTTTTTATTTTTAATATAAACATATCAAAACCATCAAAAAAATATCTATAAATACTTTAAAGGCATGTTACAAGGACAAAACAAACAATCTTTAGTAACTAAAGAAAAAAAAAATCTCCCTTGGTAAAGATATGTTAACGCTTACAATAAAAAAAAATTAGATTGATTCTTTTCAAAGTGACTTTTTTTTTTAATTTGCTTTTGTGCTATATTATTTAATTATATATAATATTTTTTATTAATTTTTCATAAATTGATTCAATAGAACATATAAAATCAATTTCTATTTATTATAAAAACTTTTAAAAATTATGTTTTAAAAATTGTGTATACTTTCTCGTAAGCATAGTTTAAAATTGAAACAATACGTTATCATGTTATTGTAAAAAATTTTCATGTCTTTAAAAAAAAAAAAAATAGTTCTTGCAATTTATGTAGATAATTATTTCAATTAAAAAAAACATTCTATCATTTTCATTTAGAAATAAAGTTAGTTTGATAATAACATAAAAATAAATATAACTAAATATAAAAATAAAATATAATCAACCTTAATATAAGTAAAGATGATAATTTCACCTAACCCCAATAAATACAAGTCTAAATAGATAGAATATTTATGGATAATTCTATTATGATCGGGAGATTGATGTCCAGACACGAAACTCAAAAATTTTATATTATTAAGCAATTGTCTATGGCCATGGAGCAACTCATTTTATTATATAGAGAGAAAACATTAATTACAACAATGGAGGAGAAACACCTCTCACTCAACTCCCAACACTTGTTTGTAATTTCCTCACATCTTTGTATCTTTATGGGCTTGCTTGTTGTTGATGTTAACATAACTACTTCTGTTGTTTTTGCCTAATCTATTGCATATTTTGCTCTCGTAAACTCCCTCTATTTATAGCTAAAAATCGAGGACAAGCCTTCTCATTTTTAATCAACAATAGTAGCCATCATGAAGCCATGGTTGATTCTTTCCATTTGTATCCACACTCAACAATCTCCTACTTGGAGATAAATGGTATGACACCATATCTTTCTTTTATCCTTAATGATCTATAGAAGCTTTACACTATTTTAGTTTCTTATCTTTTAGAACTAACTCTCATTTGATTTTGAGTGGTTTGTCTTCTAATCCCATATCCATATGATACACGTTGTCTGCCAATCTTTTCATTGTGCAAGTGGGCGACAAGTTCCCTTTGCATCTTTAAGTAGTGTGCTTATTGCACATCATTGCATTTAAATCCCTTTTATGTAAAGAAATCTATCTTCCAACTAATATCATCATACTATTCCTTTTTGTACGAGGTCAATTGGCTTTCTAGGCTTTATCTTCTTTAATGGCTTGATAGAATCTATCATTCACAAGAGTTTGACCCATTATCGTAATTTTCCCTCTACAAATGTTACCACCGATCTTGAATGTGATAGTCATTGTCTGAGTATTACAATGCGATCAAGAGATTACCACTCATCCAAAAGTATGAGCCTATCATTTACTCTAACCTAGCACTCATATGTTACTACTCTATGAGTCATTCACTCTCCGTCCAAGAATTTAACTAGCTTTCCATTTTAACTATAGGGGAAGCCTATGAAAATTGATTTTCACTTGTCTTTATACTTTGAGTATTACATTATCATTAAAAGTTTACCACTCTTACAAGAGTCTATTTGTCCAAAAGCCTAGCATATACTCCACTTCTACCTAAATCATTCGCTCTTTGTTCAATAGTTTATCTAGATTTTTAATTTATCATAGGGCAATATCCATAAAATTCAATTGACACTTGTTTCCATACTCGTTCTAGCCAATACTCCATCATTGGCTATGTAAACACTATTATTCACATTTGCTCATATTAAAGGATCACTCAACTAGATGACATGCACACCACTTATAAATAGTGTTCACGTTTTTCTCTAGCATAATATTCCAATTATAAATTTAACTTCATGAAAATGGACGCTTCACTCAACATTATAAGGCTTTCACTCACCTTTCTTTTCATACATAAAATATGGTATAACAAATGAGACTATCGGTGATCAACATCCTCTCAAGTAAAAACAATTTTGACAACTTGAGAGGTATCTCACCCTTGACTACTTAAACACTCATACAATATTATCTAACATGAACTCACTTTGGTCTAGTTTTCATTCACTATTGTTGTGCAAGAAACACTTCTTCACTCTTGACTAAAGCTTTGTTATCATATAACAAACATGTTATTTTCATTATTTCCTTGGAGTTTCTTATACCATCTACCACACATGGCCATATACATTTTCACTAAAAAATGCCTACGTTCTTTTATTATAAAATGGTTGCATCCTTCTGTAGTGTATATACTTTGTAATCAATTGGTTAATTACATGTAACAATGTCTTTATTCATGTAAAGCATATTTATTATTAATAAAGGCTATACTAATATTAATTTTTTATAGCCTGATAAAGGCGTCTACCAAATCTCTCTAATTTTTTATTTTGGTATTTCCAAGCCTCATATACCAAATCAAGGCATCGCCAATCAAGCTTTTATAAAGAAATGGGTTGTTAGTTTTTCATCATGTGTGATTTCAACAATTTTACTATAGTATATTCGAAGATAGGTCATTTGGCATTACATGCCATTATTTATCTTGGAAATTTTTTTGCTAAGAACTTTAAACTTGCAAGAACTTTAGTCAATTCAGGAAGAATATTGCCATTGATAGGGATTTCTACAAAGACACATTAAATACTAAATAGCCATTGATAAAAAAATATTTTTTTATTTCTCAATAAAAATTGATTTATTCAATATATGATTCTTTAAAATTTAAAGTATTCGATCCTTTCATGTCCTCAAGCCAGGATATTCTGCTATTTGGTTAATGTAGTCACAAAATTGCTTAAGGAACTTTATAAATGTGTCTCTTAGCACTGTTAGGTCTTTGGCTAAATATTGCATTGTTCCTCCCATTTTCATTGCTAAAAATTTAGAGTCTTTAGCTTAAAAGTAATAGCTCATAGTTTCTAAGCCCTAATGTTGTGCTTCTCATATTGCAGTATTTCTTTATTCAATCAAAGGTTGTTTGACATAAATGAACCCATTAGGTTGATAATCGAGATGTGTGATTAACTGGGCATGTAGCTAGCTTAGCTTTCAGAGTATTTCATTTGCTTACTTTAGTTCTCCTACTTCAGCCTGGGCTTTTTGACATTTCTCTGTTATTCTACGCTCTTGCCTTTCTTTTATTTATGTAAATAGTTGAACTTTTCTTGCAATTCCTGAAAGGCTTGCTAGTGCTTTTGTAATTTGGCTAAAATGTTATATGTTTCTTTCTTCATTATGATTAAAGTCCGCTCCTGGTTGGTTAAGTTAGATTCTAATTTTTTTATTTTTATTGCTAATTTCTCTAGCTCAGAGTTCAGGTCTTCATTATAGAACTTTTGTTGGGCTCTAATCTCTTCTAGCATATCTTTTATAGTCTAAACAATTGATTTTTAAGGTCCTTCAAATAGTGAAACTTTATAGGTTTTTTCTCTTATTTTCTACCATATTGGATAATACAGGGTTGCTTTTCCATCTACATTCTTGGTGATTGTGATTGTACCAGGATACTTCTAAACTTTTTGACTAATTCCATTAAATTCCTTAAAATTCTGAGATTTTTATAGAATTCAGCTAGTCCAGTGGTTCGAGTTATGAATTTCTCATAACCTAATTGTTGTAAAACCAAATTAAAGCAATAACTAATGTAACATTAAGCCCCCATCGATGAAACTCAAGTATAATCACCTCAATATACAAGGTAAGATGGGAAATAAGTACATTGTGTCCTCCAATGAAATAGAGATTTTCTCAAGATTGAAAACATCCTCTCACAAGTATTCTTTCTTATCTCTTTTAGTAGGGGTTAAACAAATTTCTCTATTTTAAAATGTAAATGCCATGAGGTTCTAAATAGTCCATATATATTTCCTTCCACCATGTGGCTCATGTCCCAGACAAATAATAGCTGCAAACAACACCTCAAATAACCTTTTTCTATTTTTCTATAGTGATTTAATGATAAAAAGGTCTTAGCTAAAATTATTATTGTTGGATTAACTTTAAAAGCAATTACACACTTAAAGTTGATCATACCTTTTTTTTCAATAGGAAAAGAATCAGACCTCAAATGCTCAAAGCTAAAATTCTCAAACAAATCTCATTCTCTTCATCATGTAATCTTTTCTTAAATATAGGCTTTGATGTATTCTAGAACCAACCTTGATTGCAACCCCCACTTAGTCATCTTTTCTTCAACCATTCTTCAATTGATTTTAGTCAACCAATCATAATTTGATAGAGTTCAGTCTCTTGGCTTATAGAAATACTCCAAGTTTAATTTTGAACAGTCCAATAAAGAATCATATTCGTCAAGGGTAGGAATCATATCTATAATGTCAAAGGTGAAACACTTGTATTATGGGTCTCAAAACCCTATCACAGCTTAGAAATATAGGTGTTGCACCCAAATATTGAGCTATATCTCCATATTGATTTTAGAATACAATTTGATCCTATAAAGACATCATCTCACAATAATCCAATACTCTAGTAACTCGAACTCAAATCTTATTGGTAAGCAGTCCCCCTCTTCACATTAATCTTTTTTAACCCAACACTCATGTTCTTAATAGTAATCATATTATATCCCTTAATTTCTTTTTTTCATTAAAGATTTGTGAAGATCTAATAAATTACAATTCAAGATGAATAAGTATGACATGGTATGTTATTTATTAGTGTCCTATCAATGGTCCATTCTAAAAGATGAGATCTGGCTCAAAACTCATATTGTCTATTCCTAAAGACTTTTCAGGCTCCTAGATTGCCTGAATGGTAGCGGGGTAACCCGACCTCTTCATCTTATACAACCTAAGAATGGAAATAATTTCACGATACCTCATTCATAGGGTGAGTTCCAATATGAGTTAAAGTTTAAATAAGCATCAGTAGATATAAGTCTCACTCACACTTGAACTCTTTGTCTAATCATATAAGGTGTTGGTCTAGGAATAAGACAACAATAACATTTAAGGGGAACGAATTGGGTGTTTTACTAATTATGTCAAATAATATAAATAAACACGCTAAGAACATATAACATAATAACTAATAATATAATTAAAGTGTTTAAATTAAAAAGATAAGGAAAGAGAGATTGCAAATTTGGCAATACTTGATTCAATATTTTAATCAAATTTATCTTGAAATTTGAATTTATTGGATCTTAGTCAAGATTTTGCTATCTTTATTGGTACATTTACTTTGGAGTTTTGATCGGATATATACTCTTTTAGCTACTAGGCTAAATAAATCATTGATTTCTTTTATATTCATATTTTATTATACTAGTTGAATAATAGGTACTTAAATGGGTAATTAAAACCTGATTGGGTTAAGTTCGGGTACCTAAAATTCATATCCACGGGGTAAAGGGTCGGGTTTGAATAATAGTTTGTATTCAAATTTGTTTATGAGTAATACCAAAATTCAGCCCGTGAACATCTTTTATCATCTCTACGTTTCTAAAAAAAAAAAAAAAACTTAATAAAGCATTGGATCTCATATTAATATTTATATTTTAACATTACATAATTAAATTATATTTTCCTACCAAAGGTACTATATAATTGTGAGTTCTTTTATCTAAAAAAGTTATTTTTTAAATAAAATTTATATCTAATACAAATACATAAAATGATATGAAAAGAAATATTTGAGGCTCCTTTAAGTTTTAACATAATAATATCATCATTATAGTTTTTAATATTCATTTTATTTTAAAGAATTCATTTTTATTATATGTGAATGTATACGTGAGCAAATTATTAAGGATATATTAGTATTTATATTTAATATTGAAAAATTAAAATAGCTTCTCATCATGTGAGACCTATCTAAAGGAGTTCTTTGTTCAAATGAAATCTCTATGTAACACAAATACATAGGGTATATAATGTGAATAATTTTGTTTTTGTCAGGGCTCCATTGAATTTTAGCATGATTATATTAGTATTATATTATTTTCAATTTGTTTTCTTTGAGTTTTGAAGAGCTTTTTTCAATATATATGAGAAAAATATTAAAGATAAAGACACAAATAAAAATATAGTCATATCTATTAATTAATATTTTTCTAAATTCTTATGTAATTTTGTTATTTTTGGATTATAATTTTATGTGAGGTGAGCAAAAATTAAAATACAAGTATGAATACAAATTTTATTAATTATTTGGTTTAAAGGAATCTTCTTTTAATATTAGTAGCAATTGGAGAAGAAAAAAAAAAGAATAACAAAAATTACGAGTTCTTTTGTTTAAAGGATCTAGAGATAACACAAAACAATAACTAAGAACATAAGATATAAAAAACTAAGGTCCGATTTAATAATTTGATAAATTTTGATGTAATTTTATTAGTTTTTATATTTTAACTATGGATTTTTGTTGACATATTTATAGGCAATTTTAGGGTTTTGAAAATTAGAATAAAGTACAAATAAGGTGCAATAGGTTAAGAGTGAATTTATACATTTGTTTTAAATTATTTAAATTTTAAATGATGTATAAATAGGCAGGCATTTATATATAATAGAATTAACCTATTTGGTAGTAATGATATTAACATTTTAATTTCTTTCTTAATTAGACATAGCGTTTAATTTACATGTCAGTATTGATATATATTTTGTATTATCATGTATAAAAAATAAATAAATATTACCTTCTTTTCTTATCTGACAAATGTAAAATAAGTATCATATATATACGTCGTGAATGTTTTGCATTGAAGTTCTTCTAGCATGATTTGATCATTTGCGGCATAGCCTGGGCAATTTCAACCCAAACCGAAGGGAAGCATGCTATTGAACTGAGTTTTGATCATTTTAGTGAGCTGAGTTTTGGGCCTTCTGTCGCACATGAACAAGATCAGGATTGAGAGTTCCACGCGTTCTTACCACATCCATCTGTGGTACAGAGGCTGAGTTCGAACGATCTTACCCCAACAGTCAAGGTGGCGACTTCCTAGAATCTAGACGGTGATCGCAGATAAAGTAGTGACTGAGGATCTAAGGAAAGAGGTCTCGAAATGAAATGGTGCTCTCTTCGGCAGAAATCAAAGGCCTGAGAAGTGATTTATTCCACTTGCATCTAAGCAGGTGGTATATCGACAGGAAAAGGGACCAGCTATTGCTTGAGATAAGCTCAACTATTCCCAAATATCTAAATCCTTGTGTTCTGCAGCCACCAGCAGTCTGTAATAATTTCCTCGATGAATGGCCTACTTGTGTATCCACTTTGGGTGGCCTTCGATTGTGGGCATGCCCCACTACACCTCACCATTACCAAAACTATCAATTACAAGGAGATTCTACTTTCCAGAGACCTTCCCTCATCAAGGCTTGGATTTCAATGGCTGTCCATGCGCCAACATAATTATTTTGTACTACGCAGAGGCCACTTACCAGGTGAGGTTCATAATGTACTTGGTTTGCTCTTTGCCCATTCACTTTTGAATAGAAGATAAGAGGAGTGGATCATCACGTCATTCTTTATTTGATATCAAGGACATGATAGTGTTCTGCTTGTATTCTGTAGCGGTACGGGAATCTAATAGAGCATTCTTGGTGAATTTATTTAAAAGGAGAAAAGTTGGCTGGGCCATTCTTCCATCACCCACAGAAACCACAACCAGTTTGGTCCCTAGAAAACCCCCGCATGCAGAAATTATCTCCTTGCCTTTCTTTGGAATCTTCATAAAGTAACTCTGGTGAGTTAAAATACGAGATGCCTCCTTCTTTGAACTTTTGGAAGAACAGAAATGCTGATCAAACCCTTTTTGACCATCTAGACTTGATAGATCATAGATGCTTGTTTCCCTTGCATGTGATTTTAAACAAATGGAATCTGCAATCTTGTCTCCCGAGTCTAATATTCTTTGTGGATGTAACAAGGAATATTGATGACGTTTCTTTGAATTCCCTTTGCAGTTTTGAAAAGAAAATAAGGCACATTACATACTTTCTCCTGTTCGTTGTCCTAGAAACCTCTCAGCTTGAAT
This sequence comes from Populus x sibirica, assembly GCA_019202695.1. Classification (NCBI taxonomy): domain Eukaryota; kingdom Viridiplantae; phylum Streptophyta; class Magnoliopsida; order Malpighiales; family Salicaceae; genus Populus; species Populus x sibirica. The sequence goes on along the minus strand of JAGMVL010000702.1, from coordinate 1,315,712 downwards.
ATTAATCAATGAATACTTCAGTTCATCAAATACTAACCAACTGGAGAACGATTTGAGCCGAGATTCCTATGATTTTGGCCAAAGATTTTACAGTATCATCTTACAGGGAAGGATTACAACCTTTGTTCTATGTAGAACAATGTTGTCACAGATCCAGAAACCAACTGCATCTGTCTCAGGCATGTTTTATGCGCAGAGTTAATTGGCAAGAAATGAAATGCAGCAGCTTCATTTGTTCTCATGACACACTCATTAGAGTTTAACACAAGTGTATCTAATAATTTCAATTTTGTTCTGACTGATTTTTCTTGTATAAAAACTAACGGGCCAACAATATTTATAAGTTCTTCCAAAAGAAACGAGATATAGTATTTCTGTAAATTTTCTCTCTTTATCATCTAAAATTTCAATGAAAGAATTCGTAAATATTGCGGAACATCTATAAGCAGGGTAGACAATGAAAAGTTTGGACTTTTACCACTATAAAACAGACACTGATATGGACACAGGCACTGACACTTCGCTGACAAAACTTGGATCCCTATTTGCAGCTGAGTTTCCAGCGAATGCATATCCGGCACCTAATCCGCCAAACTGCAATGGATAATTCCCACACCTCTGAAACACTCTGGCAAGTGATGCTGCCTTCCTTCTTGCCCGCTTTGTGCCTGTGAACAGCAGACTCTGAAGCAAACCCGCCAATGCCGGTGCCTTGAGCACTTTCTCAGTTGCATCTGTCCCGCCACTCCGGCATAACTCAAGCAGTGCAGCAACAGCATTTTCTTTTCCTCTTGGTGTTCCACAACGCATCATTCCTATTAGCCCTGCCACGGCCATTTCCTCTTCCCCCACTGCTTTAGCCCCAATTGGTTGCCTCACAATCAAAGCCAATGCACCGGCTGCTTCCTCTGCAACCCCTTCCTTTCCCAAAGCCCCGACTAGTGCTGCAATTGCACCTGCTTCTATCATTCTCACACAATTTTCTGTATGAGTTGACAGATTAAATAAAGCTGTGACGGCGTCCTTCTTCCCACGTGGTGTCCCTTTTCTCAATAGGCCAGCTAAGGCTTCAACTGCCCCTTCCTCATCTGCTATTCTCTTCTTGTAGTCATGAACAGCTGACAGGCTAAACAATGCCGCTGCTGCATTTTCCCTTGCCTCTGTTGTGAGTCCAAACCTCAATACTTCAACAATCGAACCCAGACAACCTTTTTCATCCATAATTCGGCTTTTATTCTTTTCATAAATGGATAAATTAAGTATTGCTGTTACAGAATTCTCTTGTGCAACAGAGTTTGTAGAAGACAGCAGTTCACAAAGGTAGGGAATCGCACCAGCTTCTGCAATGAAAGCACGGTTTTCTCTTCCAGTTTTTGCTAACAAACGTATCCCACGAGCAGCCACAGTCTTTGCACCTTGCGAACCATTTGCCAGCTGATGAATTAGAAGCGTTGCTGTAGCTCTGTTGGCTTCAATTGCAGCTTTGGAAGGCATAGTCGCTGCAAAAGCCTCCACAGATGAATCTGTATTCTCTGGAGGGTCATAATGGATTCCATGAGCAGTACACCATTGCACGATCAGATTCCTCAAAGCCCGATTTGGAACAAGGCGAGTGTTCATGAGTATCTGCCCCGTCTTGGGGCAAGTACAGTGCCCTTCGTCCATCCACCTAGATATTGAACTCCGATCATAAGTCTGCCCAGTTGAAATTATCACCGGATCTCGCATCAAATCCAACGATATCGGACAGAAAAAATCCTTGGGTATTGTAATAAAAGTTTCTGCAATCTCTTGAGCAATCAACCCTTTTCTCCGCTTCTTCTGATTCCCAATTTGCAACTCCACCTCGTTTTCTCCGAACCCATAAAGCAAAAACCTACAATACCGAGCAATTGCGACAAACCCATTAAGCACCGAAGTTGTGGGCTCAATATCTCCCTCGTGACTAACAATTTGCTCCTCCAAGAACTCAATTTCTGTTATACAACTCTTGGCATCTTTAATCCCCAAACCCTCCACAAAAAACAACCTCAACTCCGCCAGACCAGGAATCCTTCCATTCTCAAACTCATCAAGAAACGAAAACAACCTGACTCTCAAAGCCTCCTCATCCTTATCAATCAATAACCTCGTTCTCCTTGATTGTGTTTGCATAAGATCAATCTGTTCCCTAACATCCTCACTCAGTTCAACATCATCCAATGGAAAAACATCCAAAAGGGTAGATATTTCCTGATTCAAATCATGAAAATGCCCCGAAATCGAATGGTTTTGAAGCAACAACCATAATTTGCTGGATCGCACACAATAATCAAGCAATATTTTTGAGCGATACAGCAACAAATAAAGCTCTTTAAAACAAGCAAATGTGGGAGAAGATAAAGCAGAACCAACCCCAGAGTCCCTCAGATACTCCAATAAAACAACAAAGATTTCAATTTTACGAATTAAAGAACGAGAATTCTTTCTTTGAAAGAAGAGTGACTTCCCTGAGAAAGAAGACACCAGCTCTGTTGACAATGATACAAGAGTCTGTACAAGTCCCACGTCGGTAAAATCAACCGGTGCCAGGAAAACCTCTAAAGACGGCGATCGTCGCCGCCTTAGAGAAGAAAATATAGCGGCAGTAGCCATAAACAAACTACCAACCTCTAAGGAAACCTTTTCAAAAAGAATGGAAGATCTTTATTTCTTTAATTTGAGAGAAAGAAGAGATTTTGAAGTAGCACAAACCTTTGGTTTCTTTATCCTTATAAACAATCAAGATCTCTGCAACCACAAAATCTCCACAATTTCCTGGCTCATAAAACGAGAAGAAGAGCAAATTGAAAAATGGGTTTCAGTTGTTTATTATGGTTTGTTTGAATGTTGAAAGTTAAATGAGAGAAGAAGATTTGGTCTTTACAAAGAGGGCGGTTTTTCAAGAGAAAGATTGATGATTCCGCGTTAAGATAGAGAGACAGGGGAAAGAGGACTGAGCTACCTATGACGTTTGTTTCTTTTCTTTTTTTATTTATTTTTTGAGAATTAAAGAAATTCAATGCAGTTTTGGTGAAAAATGACTTGTATTGCTTTGACGGATAAGTGTCCCGGTTCCTGTGCTTCCCATTTATTTCCACCTCCTTCCACTACTACTATGACTGGATACAGAGAGAAGAGAGAGAGAGAGAGAGAGCTTATGATGATACTAACAACTCATTGTATCTACAGTCTTTGTCACTCAAATGAACACCATTTTCAGCTTAATCTGCACTGTTAACTAATATACTATTAACAGTGAAGCATCTGTAGCTTTTTTTTCAATTTTCAAACTTTTCTTCGGTGATTTTGGGTGTTTTGGGTTGTTGAAAGGTTTATTTTGGTTTTTTAAGGTGATTAATTTATTTATTTTTGGTGAAAATGACCTGAAAATAGTATTATAGGTTAAAAACTCTTCTCTTGATTTTTCGGCCACTGTAACGGTGGCTGGATTTTTAGCACCAGCAAGCAATAAGTTGCTTGCATCTACTCTTATACCTATTTTACTATAATATATTTTTTTGCTCTTCTGAAAAAACAATGAAATAGGGGTAATTGAGTTATTTTACAAGTCTCATGAGTCCTTAAAAGACTGATTGGGAATGGATGTTTCTCTTTTGAATTTTTAAGCACAATAAATAACTCTTGAAGTTTTTAAAGTTGACATATAACAGACTTTTTTGTCTTTTAATTTTTAAAATATAATAAAACAATAATAGTCTTTTCACCTTATATTATGTTATTATCAAGTAGAGCGGCCAATTTAATTTTTTCATAAACATTAAATATTATTTGAATAAAAATAGTTGTTAGTATACATGTATTATTGCGTGCGAGACGCGCAAGCAGCTCCTCTTAGCGACCAAAAATTCTCTTTCATTATGTTGTTTGATTCTCCACTATATCCTTCTTCTGTTGAGGTGGCGTGTGTAGAGATAGTGATTTGGTTTCTTTAGCGTTTTTCTCTCTCTTTCTTTTTCTTGAAATTTCATATTGATACTCTTTGTTATTAATATTTTAATTAACTCCTTATTCTTTTGATTTTAAAATTTTTTTCTCAGTTCTTTTTATAAAAAATTTATTTGTTTTTAATTTCACCATTTAATCCCAATTTTTCAAAATATTTTTTTTATTTCACCCTTATTCTTTTTATTTCTAATTTTTTCCATGGCCTTTTGTAAAAAACAAATTATTTGTATTCAAACTCATCCTTCAATCTAAATTTATGCTATATTATTTTTTTCAATTTGATTCTTATTATTTTGATTTTTTTATCCTTTTGTTAAAGTTATTTTTATTTTTATTTTCACCATTCAATCAAAAATTTATAATTGCCCTCTAATTTATCTTTTATTTCAATTTTTTATCCTTATTCTTTAAATAGCTAATTTTTATTTTGGATCTTTTTATATAATTAAATTTTTTTTCAATTTCATCCTTCAATGTTTGACTTGTTGGGGATTGAACTTCGTGATTTTTCCATGTATAGTGTTCATGTTCTAATAATCCAGATCACAGACTTGACAAGTTAACACATGTTAAAATCTTTTCTTATTTATTCTTACTTATTTTATTTTCTAATTTTATCATTCGACATTAGCTTTTTTTAAAAAAAAATTACCTTTGCATTTTTCTTCAATTTCTTTTCTATTGGGTTATCCCGATCTCATGACCTGGACCTCGGGATGGCTCATTCTTTATTACCCAAGTCACATGTATATCATGTTAACTCAGATTGACTCGGACCAGGTTTTTTTTCTTTTTTTATCCAATTTCATCTTTCTATATTTAATTGACTGAAAATTAAACTATATCATTTTCCCCTCTCTTTTAATTTTAGTTTTTTATTATTATTTTTTTATTATCTAATTAAAATAAAACCAACTTACTTAACCTATAATCAAAGTCGTATTTTTTTTAAAAAAAATACGCTTATTTCACTTGAACATATTGTTTTTATTAATGCGGGATCCATCTAGTTTTTTATGTAAGAGAAAGACCCACTTTTGTAAAAATATTTTTTAGTCTCTCTTTTATTTTTTCTTCAAGGAAAGAAATTAGGCATACGTGACTCCTTTCATTATAATGAAAGCAAACAAACACCATTCATGTTTAAGAAAAAGAAAATAAATAGTAGATTGAAGAAGAACGATAATGCAGCACAGAAAAGGGAGGGAAGGGGGGGGATTGAGGAGTTTTATCACTTTTGCTTTGCCTCTTTTTTTTTTTTTTTTTTTTTTTTGGTGACTTGAAAATAAAATTAAAGAAAAAGGCTGAAGCAGCAATCCATAGGAATGTGGTTCGAGGGTTGACGAAATAAAGGCATGTAACTAAGGTTGGCCCACGCGAGTCCTTTTTGCGCGTGGAAGTTAATATAGTCCTTGAAAATCGGCAATTGTTTTATTATTTTATTTTATTTTATTTTATTTTACCTACTTTTGACAATAAAATGTAGACAAGACAAGTTGACTCTGAAAGCGAAAAACACAAAAACAAAGAAAGCACGCACGGAATCCGATGATTCTCCAAAAAGAAAGGAAAGGAAACTTTATTTTATTTTTAGGCAACTACCTGTGCGGAGATACAGTTGCGGTTACACCCCCCCGCCACCATGTTAACCATGGATGGTAACAGTACTGCAAAAGCTTATTTGTTTTTATATTTTAAAAGAGTTTTTTAAAAATATTTTATTATTTAAAATTAATATTTTTTATGTTTTCAAATTGTTTTGATATATTAATATTAAAAATTATTTTTAAAAAATATATATATATTATTTTGATATATTTTACTTTAAAAAATAATAACTATCATATTCTCAAATATCCCCATAATATGTTAAAACACTAAAGTGTAGAATGTATTTATTGCAATTCTACTCAGTTTTTAGTCCCTCTTTTATATATATATTATTTTAAGTTGTCTTTTAATTTTTAATTTAAGGAAATATCATAGGTATGTTTTATTAAAAATAAATCTTAGCTTATATTTATCTGTCAAATTTTTGATTTTATCAAAACTTAAAATTCTTAACTTTTGACTTGTACATTCTAACTTATATTACATTAAAAAAAAAAATCTTAGTCATTCTTATTACCATGTTCCTAACTTAAAATTGTTTGAACTTATTTTATAATAAATTACTCATGAAAAATCATTTTGGATTAGGTTAAAAGCCATATCAAACTCACTCTAAATTGTACTTTTTGAAAAAATATAAGAGCCAAAATAATTTAAAAGAAAAATAAACTTGTAAATAAAAATTATACAAACTAAAAATAGTTTTTAGAACATTATAAGATTTAAAATGAAAATTCCATTATATTACTAAAAACTTTTATACCTAAACAAAGGAATATGATGGACCGAAATGCCCAATGCTTAAAATAAGAGATTGATTAATGCTTTCTAATTAAATTGTTAGGCCAGAGGTCTAATATCCAAGAACAAACAACTATTATCTTTTCAATTGGTTAGGCCTTTAGCTCAACCGTCCTAAAAGAAAAAAGAAGAAGATTGAAAAGTAGCCTAATTGTTCGGCCCAAAAAAAGCCCGAATAATAAGAGAGAGAAGCCTAAAGACCAGACAACAAAGAGAGTATTTCGCAATCAATAAAAAGAAGGTCGACTCACAAAACAAGAAAGAGAAAAAGAGGAAAAAAGGAAAATAAGAAGGCTAAGTCACTGGAGCACCATCGTGGCTTCGATAATGACATGCATCGCATCATAAGAAAGACTAATTCAACGAAACCAAGAAAGACCGCGATCAAAGCTAGGACAAAGTCTCATGCAAGGTTGTCAAAAACGCATTTTGACACGACATGGAAAATACAAAATAAAATCATAAAGAATTTTTTTTTCATATATAGTTCAAGCATTTTAAAAGCTTCAAATAAAAATTCATACATAGTTCAAGCACCTTAAAATACATGCTTCAAATAAAAATTCATAGTTCAATCATTTTAAAATACATAATTCAAATAAAAAATCATATAAAATCCATATATAATCTTAAAATTTATCTGTGTAATTCTATTCTTTTCCTCTTCAAAATGTTTGTTTTGGTCATCATGAAGATGCTTTAATGTGCCTATTGGCATCCCAAATCAGCACATTGATCCAGCAGATTTAACAAGGAAAAAACCCTAATAATGCTACAAATAATCACTGCAAGAACAAATGCCATTCTTGAAGTGGTGAAAACGGCCAGAATCTCTGACAACAATCTTGCATCCTACAATCTTTAACATAAGCTTAATAACATAGTGACAATCCTCAGATACACAAAGATTCTTCATGACTGTTATTGTGCTACCCTCCACAGTGCTAACTAGCCCAAACGCAATAGCAAGCCTCTCACTGTGAAAAGACAACATCACTTCCTTCTACTCATCCTCGACATCATGTAGAGCAAATTTTTGATCGGGAACATAACCAAATTCCTTCAACTTTTTTCCCAACCACTCCAGCTTTTCATATATTCTCTCACTTAGAGGATGGGATCTGTCTGCGTAAAAGAAACTCATGTTTCTTTCCCCTCAAAACTACCCAATTGGATCCTGGTTGTTTCGCAAGCCCTTCCTGTTTCATCTTCACTCTCATTCTAGAGACATTAGCCCATCTACCAGCAGATGCATATATTCTAGAGACATACCCAGATGGAAATTGAAAAGATGGAAAGAGAGGTAGATTGTATAAAAGTGGAATTTGGAAATTGGTAAATTACGGAGAGATGGAAATTGAAGAGATGGAACTGGATGGTAATTTACTTAAATGTTGCAGAGATAATTTGTTTTGAATTTGAAAATTGGAAGTTTGGATTGGAAAACTGGAACTAGAAGGACAATAAGAAAGAGAGGCGCTGGGAGACACTAGGTTTTTTACTTTTTGGTGATGTTATTGGCTTACTATAGTGCAAACTGCAGTATATATAAATATTCCTTTTAAACACGTAAAAAATGGTTCAAAAACGTGATTTTAAACATTTTCAGCCGATTTCAATGTTTTTTATACGATTTTGCTATGATTTTACCATTTTTCAAGTTTATAAACCGATTTAACACGATAACATACACTAACTCGTACAATCGTACGATTTTACGAGTTAAAAACGAGATTTTAACAACCTTGGTCTCATGCATTGTCGTGAGGTGGCAAGGCTTGTCCGAATGTTAACGCCTGTAATACACGCACCAACCAACTTTTTCTATTTTTTCCAGATCATTCCCTAGTTCTTCAACAACGCTCCGGTTCAATTCCAAGATTTGTGTGACCAAACAGAATGTAAGGGACAAAGGGGAAGAAAAGGAAGAGGAAGAAAACAATATTATCTCTCAACACGCAAACACGTAGCCCATACCTCATTATCCATTGTAGAAGTTCTAAGTGCACACCTTGTCAGTATGGTACCTCTTAGTGTTATGCGGTGAACACTTGGAAAATTCTAATTTTCTAAAGAAATAGGGCAAAATAACATATAGGAAATTAGACATGAGAATAGTCATACTGTAGCCACTATGAAGGAGTTGTTTCTACCACAAAGAATGCTCTCAAATTGGATGCTCAAGGCATGAATTCCAAAGATCTAACAGTAGAGCATCAATAAGTCCTAGCCACAAGAGTGGTTATCGTCATTGATCCCTCTTTGAATGTCTCTCGTGTACTCTTCATAAAAAATACCCTAACACGTTAAACGAGTTCAGTAATGATACAAGCTTATAAAAATGAATATCGCCCTTACCAAGTAAGAATTCCTATTTTGCAATTGAATGTTACACACTTATCTCTCCAATGATCGAGTGTCCATGAAGTTGACTTGATTTTCTTTTCAATTCACTTGCTTTTATTTTGATCCTTAGTTTTTCATTCTTTTTTAATTTGATTCTTATTTTTTAAGTCTATTGTCTTTGACTTTTCTTTTCCTTATTCGAGGACATGCAAGATCTAAGCATGGGGGAATTTGATACACTTGTATTATTCTATCTTTTTAGTACCTTACTCTTAGTCTTTTATTCATGTTTTATATCTTACAGTAGCTTACTTAACTAGTTTTGTGCTTATCAGTGCTATGGAGACATAAGTGTAAAAAAGAGTTATACAAAGAATTTGTAAAATAATCTGAAGTGAAGGACTAAAAAAAGCATATTATGGCAAATCATTAGAGCTAAGAAGTGAAAATCTAAATCACATTAAAAACCCAACTCAAACAAGAAATCCTAATGGGATTAGAATTGATCAGAGTATAAATCAAATGTATAAAGGTGTATAGAAGCTCAAGTGAAGATGTGGCAGAACATTAGGTTAAAATTTGCAAACTTGTCAAACTTACATTCACGTACTCTTTAGACCATATTCATAATTACATGTGGAATCTTGTTGCGATTCTAGTTGGGCTGAAAATTAGACATCTCAAGCTTTCCATCTATATGTGGTAGACCCAATACCCGTCCAGACAAGAGAGATAGACATTGTTGAAGTCATGTTTGATATTTGCTAACAAATAAATGCAACCCATCTTTCCATATTGGGATGATGATATGTGTAAAATCCAACAAAAATTTAATCCTTTGTCAACCAATTCTAGGTAGAATTGAGGGGTGTAAACCGGTCAACCTTAGAGAAAAACCTAGAGGAAAAGGACCGACCTATCCTAGAAGAGAATTGGATTAGAAACTAGCCCAAAATAACCCAAAAGAGGGATAAAAAAGCCTTGTCCAGCACCCAAACACCTCACCTCATTTAAGAGGGGGTATAAATGTAAGGCAGAAAAGGAAGGTGATGCTTCCTCTTCCCAAAAACCAGCTATAGCAGTTGCAGGCTCTTACTCCTCTTCCTCTTTTCCAAAGAAAGTTGAATCAAACCTCGGTTGCATGTGCCTTTCTTAGGCATGAGAAATAAGGAAGAGCTAGAGAGAAGGTTGAACAACTGCAAACATGAAAAGAGAAGGGGTTTAGAATCGGTGGGAAGTTGACAGAAAAAAGAGAAACTGAGAGAGGAGAAGAAAAGGAAAACCAAAAGGAAAGGGGAAGAAATATTGTCAAACCCTTTCCCAAAACTACTTAAATTCATGAGGTATAAACCATACCACTTCTCCACCTGTTCTTGGGTTTGAAAAGGAAGAAGAAAATCCTAAGTAAATGGCCTAGGATTCTTACACCAGCTGTTAAGAAAAACTTGACTAAAAAAGGGGATCAAATAGAGGCTATATGGGGTATCTAATTCCAGAACATTTAACAAATGAAATGAACAATTTTGAATGTAAAAACTTGGAAAAATAGCCGACCATAGTCAAGGCTGGACATAATATGAATTAAAGGAATAGAATGCAAAGATGATGACCTTGCTAGAGTTGTTTGATCATGTGAAATTGAAACAAAAGTTGTACATATATTAATGACATGAATTCTGCATATGTGATTGAAGAACTTGTATGAAAATGTGTTGGTTTGATATTAAGTGTAAAATTATGTGTTCGTGACCCTTACATACATACTGGAGCTGAAATGAGAATTTCATCATGATTAATGCTTTGGTTTTGTGTATGATGAATGAACATATATGATTGTGAATCATGAGAATGAATGTGTAATTGTGGATTGTTATTATGATTATATTCGTGAGGAACATGATGATTTGCGTGTGTAACTAAAGGAAATGGGCAGCAATGTCGACCATAAGAATTGAGGAAACAATAGAGGAACCTTGCATGATTCTTAGAGGGACAACATATAGGATGAAAATGATATCCTTGTGTGATGTGCATTAATTATTAGTTTGTGTTGATGAATCTAGCATGATGGGATTGAAAACATGGAAAGCATGATTATGTGTGCTGACGAATTCATGTGCCAGCTATGGAAGCAGTTTCGTTAACGATTTCTAAGTCGACAACGACTAATTTTTCATCAATAATTTCTAAGTCAATAGTAGGATGTGGGCGCTAATGAATTCAACGTCAACCGTAGAACTGAATAATGCTGACGATTTCTGAGTCGGCAGCGACTTAGTTTTTATCAACGATTTTGGTATCAGTGGTAGGATATGTGCGCTGACGAATTCAACATCAATCGTAGAACTGAATCACGTTGATAATTTTTTAGTTGACAAGGTCTCAGTTTTTGTCAGCGATTTCAGTATCAGCAGTAGAATGTGTGAGCTAATGAATTCAGTGTCAACCACAAAACTGGATCACGCTTATGATTTTTGAGTCGGCAATGACTTAGTTTTCATCAACAATTTCGGTATCAGTAGTAGGATGTGTGTGCTAATGAATTTAGCGTCAGCCGTAGAACTGAATCGCGCTTCCAATTTCTGAGTCAGCATCGACTCAATTTTCATCAACAATTTTGGTATCAGCAATAAGATGTGTGCGTTGATAAATTTAGCGTCAGCCATAAAACTGGATCCCGCTAACGATTTCTAAGTCGGCAGCAAATCAATTTTCATCAACGATTTTGATATCAGTAGTAGGATGTGTAGGTTGATGAATTTAGCGTCAACCATAAAACCGGATCGCGCTGACGATTCCTAGGTTGGCAGCGACTCAATTTTCATCAATGATTTTCAAGTCCAACAGTAGACTAAGTGCGCTGATGATTTCATTCGTCAATCGTAGGACTGAATTGCGCATATGAATGTGCGTCACTAGCGAACCAATTTTCGCTGATGAATCCTATGTCACTATCGAATCAATTTTTGCTAACGAATTCTGTGTTACTAGTGAACCAGCTTTCGCTAACGATTTTTCTGCAACAGACTTTCATACTAGAATTGATTTAAATGCTTGTAACGATTTCATTGTATGATTGTGTAATATGTGAAACATTTGAATGTGAACATGTGTATTCTTGAAATATGTATGATGACGAGTTATGTGATTAATGAATGCAAAAGTGCTAATTTGTGACCATTGATGTGTTAGGTGGTGTGACCGAGATCAGATCTTCGACCGGACAAGGACACCCCATGGGAGGAATAAGTAGATGGTTTCCACCTTCTTATTATATAATGTTAAATTATGAAAATGTTTTATTACGAATGATATAATATTGTGTTATTATGAATACAAAGTCGTCTACAAATTGTTTCTTTGAGTTTGATAATTAGCTACAGCTAATGGCATCCAAGGCGAATGGTAGGGTTGTGATTAATGATTAGCTTCGGCTAATGACATTCTAAGTGGATGGCCGGGATGAATTGATTATTAATTTTAAAAGTTTAATACTCTTGTATTTTAAATTATCATGAGGGTTTGTGTTTGAAATTATTCTAAATCTGATTGTGATATATAAATTATCTTATGTTACCTACGTACACAATAAAGATAATTATTCTTCATGATTACTCTCACATAGTTTGCCAGAAACTCCACTCTTTACAAAACAATATCATATGATCAAGAAGTATAAATATCTCAAGTCACTAAATAATAATATACAATAAATCATAATATAATACTATGCTTAACAATCACAACATACACTCTTTTATGTTATCTTGTATTATTTTCTTTGTACCGATTACTAACGATTATTTTCTTTCTACTGATTACTAAGTTAAACTTTGGAAAACAAAAGAAACATTATATAATTGTTCAACAAGGGTTCCTAAACCAAGTGTCCATGAAAAAAAAATCTTCAAAAACCCATCAAACCGGTCATGGAAAGGCTCACAGTTCAATATGAAGTTATTTATAATTCATCAGAATATAATGAAACATATCCTTCCATTATATAATAATTTTTGTTACATTATATAATTCCTTATCTTATATAATATAAATATACCATAAATAAATTTGAATAAAATAGTACTGGAAAGGAAAAGTATAAGTTAAAGACTTCAATTTATTTTTTTTTGGCTCTATCCACCGGCTGGTCTGGGCAGCCTTGTTCTTAACGTCTATTTCAGTCAGGCATCGCCGAGAAATTACTATGCCTACCCCGAAAATAAAAAGTTTATTTTTCAATAAATAGCGAGTATAGCAGGAACATTTCTTTCTTTCTTTCTTTCCTTCCTTTTTCGTGAAACACGGGGTATTATGAGCTAATTGCTGCGCACCAGACTATATTCCTGCGGCTAGAAACTAGCCCTTACCCAGATCTTGCCTATAGCTCGTGGCCTCAAGAGATTTATTGGTAGGGCAAACAGGACCATTCCGAACTAGCTGACTAGATAGAAATAGTTTACAGTAACATGCTATGCTATGACTTGAATAAAAAAATTAATGTAAAAAAAATATATTTGGATCACATTAACTTATTTGATATTTTTATTAAATTTAGTATAGTAGGTTAATCTTGAAATCTTTAGATCTGACTCTGTGTCTAACTCAAGTTTAAAATTAAACCAAGTAGAAATTGTCTCGACATGAACCAATTAATTCAATGGATCCCAAAATAACTCGAATGATTAATAAAAAGCGTGGTTTGACTTTTTGTTTTTTACAAGATGATCTTTTTAATAATATTGAAATAACAATATATTGGATTGACTCAAGCTTCATAGATTAACCCGTCAAATTTGTGATCCGGGTTATGGACCCCACTAGGTTTAAAAACTATTTTTTACTTAATTAAACAGTAATAAAATTAAATACTCATAAAATTAAACACATATCAAATATCAAAAAAAAAATTTGAGATTGCAATAACCTCATAAAAAGTAAACTGAAACAATTAATGAAGACAAATTCAAATCCAATAAATGTTAAAGGATGAAGTTGAGAAAATGATAAAAACAAAAAATGAAAAGAAAAGGGGCAGGGGAGATGAAAAAAAGGGACATGCAAAAAAAAAAAAACTATTTTCATCACTATTCATATGAACAATAAAGGAAGTGAGTTGGCGTTACAACTCCTTTGTAAGTAACTAGTTTCTTGGCCCATGTTATATTGCGGGTTAGATTAAAAAAATTATGAACAATAAAAAATGTTTAGCCTACAAAGAATTCTTTTGTATTGCTATTAAAATCAACTCAGCATATCAACTTTAAAAACTATTGACTCAACTTCTTGTTTTGCTCGGGTTTCAAATCAAATCGTGTAAGAGATGCCTCAATATCACTCAGTCGACTTGACCGGTCTAAAGACAACTTGAAAGGCTCACAAAGTGGTTTAATTTAAAAAAAATCAAGATGATATTTTAAAAAAATAATAAAACAAAAACATATTAGATCGACCTGGACTTTGTTGGTCAATCTGTCAAACTTGCGACTCAAATCATGGCTTAAAACTATTTTTTTACTTAAAGATATAATAACAAAAATAGATGCTTGCAAAATTAAGCACCAATTAAATGCTGAGAAGTTTGTTTTAAAACCATGATAACCTCATAAAAAGCAAATCAGAATAAATTATGAATAACAATTCAGAATTAATCAAATATTGAAAGATAAAATTGATAAAAAAAAAAAGCTAAAAAGGATTCAATTGGAAAAAAATGGAAGATGGATTTTTTTTAAAAAAAAATATCTTGCATTGTTATTAAGCCCGACTCAGCAAGTCAACATTGAAACCTTTCAACCTAACTCCTTATCTAGCCCAAATTTAAATTTACCTCACAAGAGAGATGACTCTAAGTGATCTAGTTAACTTGTTAGGTCCATAGATAATCCGAACGACTAGTAAAAATATAATTTAACTTTAATTTTTTTTTAAAATAACATCCTTTTATATAAAATTAAACTAACATATTAAATGAACTCGAGTTTTATGGCTTAACTTGCAAAACTCATTATCTTTATCATAAACTGCACAAAATTTTTAAAAAAATTTAAACTATTTTTCTTTAATAATATGATAACAAGCCTCGACAATTAAGGTAGCGTTTTGAAACGCGGACCAACCCGTGTTTCCAAAAAAATTATTTTTTTATTAAAAATTAATATTTTTTTATGTTTTAAATTGTTTTGATACATTAATTTTAAAAATAATTTTTTAAAAAAATTATCATTTTAATACATTTTAATATGAAAATCACTTGAAAAAATAATTATAAGTTTGTAACCACACTTCCATATATATGTGTGCTTGATTTGTGGTGCATGGTTAATGGTTATCGTACTATAATTAACACGGTATCGTGAATGTGGACTTGGATGCTTGTCTCCTCAAATCCCAATTAGTCGGCTGTGTTAAATTCTCCATCACCAAATTCGTCGCTTCATTTATTATGCCATATTGTAACTCAAAAGGAAAAAAAAAAAACATTAATGGTTACACAAATTCGAATTCAAATATACAAATGCATATGACATTATTAAATACTTTTTTATTTATCACATTACATTTTTATATTTATATAGGATTTATATCACCAAATGAACTGTTCTACATTTGTTTTTTTTCAATCATTAGTTTATCTTTCAAGATAATTTATCTATTGATATAGGTCTTATATGATCATGTGGAAATATAAATAAGCATATAGATAAGTTTAGAGGTTTTCTCTACAAATTTATTTTAAAAATACAAAGAACAATATGTATATCCAATTAAAACGCCATAGAATTAAAAGGTCAAAAAACATATTCACGATTAATTAATTGCATGAACATATAAAAAACTGAAAATACAAAATACTTCTTCTTAACTTCTTAGAGATGCATAGCTGCTACTACGTGTCGACGGAAGACGTGTGGGCCGGCCATGGAGATTTAAACGGCTCCACCTGCCGGCTCTTCACCATGCCTTGGTCGCCACGTTGCAGGCGCATGAAGAGCCGAAATAGCAAACTTATTAACCTTCTGCGTTGCCATCACGCTCAGTCAATCCGTGAAAAAGTCAATGAATAAGACAACCTTTGCAGGACGCTGGACCTTGACATCGACCGCACCGGAGTTGATGGTATATACTCGTTTTCTTCTCTGACGTGGCCTGCATTTATTGGCTAGCCTGTTTATAACCAACATCGCACGTTAGAAGGATAATTGGGTGTGGTAAATGCCAGCTAATACGCGTAAGCTTGTTGACCTGTGAGCAAGACACGTGGGGTTAACCCCCATATTGATTTATAAAAAATACGATATCTTCTTGTTCAATTAACTTCATGCACAAAGGCATTCACCCGAATATAGGTCGTTAAGAAATATATAATTATATTTGGTTAGTGTTATAAGAATACACGAGATAGTAGCATGTTTAATTAAATAAATATATGTTAAAAATATAAAATAAATATATTTTTAAGATAATTTTAAAATATATTTTTTAAAAATATAATATAAAATATGATTCAGAATACTCATCGGATTCGAAGGATATTAATGCATTTAAACTTATTTGTTCAGGAGAAATGAAAATCGTAGGGTCAACTACAAGAAGAAATAACACCAAATTTGCTTCGATAATAAAATAATGTAATTGAATTTCCAAGTAATTGAATAACCCAAATCACTTATATTCAAAAGTGCTTGCCCAAGTTACACTCCGAAGAAATCCATAAGCATTTCACATGACAAAGTTAGAATTGAAATTTGGTAACCTCGACCGGATTTTTTTTCAACGATTTGTAACTTCCAAGACTGTGATGGAGAAAATATTGTCATGGATGTTTTTCTAGTGAAATGTTTTTTTTTTATGAATTATTGAATATTTTTTATTATTACTGTTAATGTTATATGTTATAGAATAATATAAATTATATTTTAAAGCTTCATCAAATATAATAAGTTTTTTAATTGAAATAATTCTTCTATGTAATATTAAAGTTTTAATGACTAAATAATTACAAATTATAATCTCATAATCTATTTAAGTTAATAATTAAGACAATGTTGGGTCTCTACAAGAGTTTAAAGGGTGTTTACTTTAAAAGAGTTTTAAAAATAATATAAAATATTTTTTTACGATTACTAGTCGTGTACCTAGCTATACCTCAGGGGTTTTTTGCATTAAAAATAATGTTCAGGGAGCACAAATGTGTTTTAAAAAATGAGAAACAACTTGTAACTTGAATTATAGACCAGTCAAGATAAAAAAAAAAATTAGTTTTATTTTAATCAAATGATAAAAAAAAAAGATAATAATAGCAAATGTATCAAATTAAAAACAATAATAGCGATAACATGGAAAAAAAATATTTTTTTTGTAATCAGGAACAAACAATATAACTCAATTCTCGGTTCATTAAATATAAAAGGATGAAATTGAGTAAAAAAATAAATAAAAAATATTCGAGTCAATTTAAGTTAGCATGACAAATCTGTAACTCGAGAAATAAAAGATGAGCCAACACTTATTGACATGGAAGAAGAGAACACGGTGACACTTTCAATGACATGACAAAAGGATATTTTTGAATGTCAAGAAACACCACATGCATCGTCCGAAGAGTGTGGGTGCCTTCCACACATAAAAAAAAACGCTATATATGTCTCGTTTTTTATTTTATTTATTTTATTTGATCAAATATTAAATTACTTCACTCATAACCATTCAAAGTCTAAACCATACAATTCTCAAGATTGAGGTTCGCATTCCCTGTACCTCCATTTAATTTTTCTCAATGATAACTTAGAAAAAGGAAATTATTTCCTGCTTAATTCTCTTGGGTAGGACGGAGAATAAGAAGTCATTCTTTTTTTGCTGTAAAAAACTAACAAATAAAATTAAGACGAAGAGATTATGGTTCTTAATCTATATATATAAAAAGAAAAACTATGGTTGGACCGTTGAATTCTCCTTCGGATGCCTTTTGTATGCACGCAAAGCTAATTAATGATTTAATAATAATAATAATAATAATCCCAGTCTCGGATCGGTGCTACCGACATATTTTATGCCGTGACTCAATCCATTAGTGGATCAATTAGACGGTCAAATTCGTTTTATTCTCAATAATAATATGATTTCTAGACAAGCTGTGGTGGGTCGTAATGCAGCTAATTATTTTATATAATGTCCAGCTTATGCTTACACGTTGCTGAAGTGTATCTTCAGTATCCTGTCCCTGCAATTGCTATTCTGCAAAATGTATTAATGGTTTACTAATTCATAGGATTAAGTTCAAATTACAGTATTATTATATAATAGTGTGATGTGTGATGTGTGATGTGTTCTTGTGTGAAACATTACGGAATCTAAAATACGTGGAAAAATCATCGTAGATATGCGGTGATTTACCGTGGATTAAAACTGTAAAATTATAGTTTTGCTCTTAATAAAACAAATTTTAAATTGTTATTTTTTATTTGTTCGGGAGCAACATTATTTTTTAATTTTTCGTAACTATAAAATTATTATATTATTCTTACAAAATAAAAATAAAAACATTGGCATTGAATTAAGGGCTTTATAGAAATTTTATTTTACTATAAAAAATATAAGTACTTAATTATCCTTAATATATAAAAAATTTAACCTTCATTTAAGGTGATTATAAGAAGTTTTAAAATGATTTTGTTATTCTTATCATTAAATCCTAGGGGTATTTTTCTTTTTTTTCAAAAAAAAATTAAAAAAAACACTTGTAACGATGCATGCATCACCTGCTCCACCGCTTCCAGGCAACATGTGTGACTGATTATAGTGGTCGGAGCAGTGCAACCGTCTTAGTGTCCTCTTCCTCTCTACGTGATGTGTGCATGGTGGTTCTATCTGGTTTGATGTCAAATTGCTCTCTTTTTTTATCTTTCTTTTCTAACTTGATTTGAGTGCTATCCCTTGAAAAATATCACACTAGCTCTTCAAAACATTTTTCCATTAGATTTAGTCCTTGTTCTCTTAAATACAATTTTTCTTATTTGAAAACATTAATTCAAAATAAAAATTATTTTTAATTTCATCCTTCTTGGTTTTTTTTATCTCTGAGATTTTGTCCTTATTCTTTTGATTGCTATTTTTTTTAATTTCAAGTGATTATAAAACTGATTTCTTTGTGTGATTTCATCATCCTTTATTTTTTTTCCTATCAAGTTTGATTTTCATTCTTTTTATTATTATTTTTATGCTTTGACAAGTTTTTTAAATTGATTTTTTATTTTATTTTATTCTTCAATATTAAATTGGATAGAAATTGATCCAAGTTTAAAAGATTAACTTGGTTTAAATTTGTTTTTCATGTTATTAAATTAATCAAACTTATCTCTTGTCTCTTTAAAAATCCTAGCATCGCCTTACATTTTTCCTCTAATGTACAAAAAAATTTTCCTTGTTGCACCGGTCGCCAATATAAATTTACTTTAAAACGTTAAATTCAATAATAAAATTTTTCATGTTATTATAATTGAACTTTCTAGTTTGTTTTGGTATGGGTTCTATAATTCTATCACAATCTCATATCATAAATTACGAGTTAACTATTGTTGGCTCAAATCAATTCAATTTACCATCATTTTAATATTTATTTTTTAAAAAATATATCGTTTAACATATCATCGTTTAGGTTTTTTAAAGTATCTTAGCCAGCATGTATTGAATCTGTTACTTTTCCTAACAATTGCTTTATATTTTTGGTAGATATGCAATGTGAATACATACACTTGACTTTATTTAGAGAAGACAAAGTCTGCCTGTGCTTTTATCTATCAAATAATTTAACTAAAATCAAAAGAAGAAAACAAAAGAAAATTCGATGTGATCAAAGCTCTTATCATCGATTTTGTGCTCTCGCTAAAATCAACAAAAGAAATCAAATGCCACGTGGTCAAAGCTCTTGCCATCGATTTCATGTGTGTGACAAAATACGATGCCTCCTTCCCTCTCCTGTGGGTATATGTTCACCACCATATAATATTATTCCTTGTTAGAATAAAGAAACAAACATGGAAAAAGAAATGGATAAATTAAGGACAAAAAGGCTCCGTTCGACCTGTCGCCTTCCTCGTTTAGCAGACCGGCCACGGAAATGTGACTTGTCGTTACGGCTGCTACTGCTTTTTTTATTATTCATGGATAAATTAAGGACATTTTAGTATTAATTAATTAATTAATTAATTCGGCTTTTACCATGGAAAATGACCACAAATGTTTTCTTGAATTCGTGAGTTCATACCACAAGCTTTTTTGTTATAAAGTCCGTTTATTTGATTCATGGAAGGAATGTGAGCTGTAAAACTCAGAGCATTATTATATTTGTTTTGCTTTGAAAATGGTAGATATAATTCTTTTTTTTTTTCATTACTATTACTTAAATAAATGTCGGTAGCGTTTACTATACTTTCTCCGGGTCAATTATAGGTATCAGTTGTATAATAAAAGACTTGATAAAATTTGAAACATGTATAATTATAGCGGTGGATATTTAATTGAGAAACATCAATTTTTTAATTTATACATTAATTAATAAAAATAATAATTTATCAAAGTATTTTTATTTTTTATAAAAATTTAAATTTAATACATTTATTGTGTATTGTGATCATATGAATATTATCTAATTATAAATTTTCATATTTATTTAATTAAAACAGGTTGATGAATCTAATTAGCCTTTAATATTAAATATGAACCCGAGCAGTCTGAACAGTGGATATTGTGGTGGTGTGGTGTTGGTATTTTATTAGTTGTCTAATGTAAACTTGATTGGTATGAATTACAAGTATCATGAAAACAAATAAGCATGGATTACTGCATTATTGTTCCAATAATATGTACGACAATTCGATAGAAAAATGGATTGTAAAAAAGTTTTTTTAGCTTATTAATAATTATCACGCTGATCGAAAAATCATTAAAGGTTTGAAAAATATTGAATTGTTTTTTTCCCATCACTTAACATAATATCAAAGATTTAATTTTTAAATACGGTGATCATACAAGCTTTCAAGATACATTATTATTTTTAATTTTATCAAAAAGTTTTGGAGGATTATAAAATTAGGGTCTCAAATAAATATTATACATGCAATGAATCTTGCAATCTCAGGTTAGACAATTAATGTTCAAGTAAGTACAATTAAAAATCATTTTTGATGTTGTAAAATTAGGTCTATAAATAAGCTTTATAGAATTTGGATTAACACTCAAATGATAGATGCATTCAATAATTGCATATTCTAATAAAAAAAATTAAAGTATTATGATACAATTGTTGTTGAGTACCTTTAGAAAAGAGAAAACGAGAAAATTTCAGAGTTGTTAAGTCATGGGCAAATTATTGAGAATATTATAAGAAATAACAAACAAAGAAGATGAAGTTGAAAATGATAGTTCTGTACTGGAGTCTGTCTCACACAAAGACACAAAGACGTATTTAAAATAAAAATTACATTGTATAATATTCTCTTAAAATACAAGAACACTATACGATACTACACGATAATTTCTTAATACACTAAGAAAAGATAGAGATGAGGTTTAAGGAGACATTAATTTGAGATTATTAATTTATATATTAAGTGGGACTTGTGTTTTTTTTAAATAAATTATATTATCATATAGATTTAGTGAATTATTAATTTATCATATTTGTCCCAAGTTGGGGCAGGTAAAAAATATTATTTAATCGATGTTATTAATTTATCAAATATTAATTATCAGGATTATATTGTTAAATCTTTATAGACATCATGAAAACTTATTAATTAATTGAGATATATCAAGGGGACCTGTGTGTTTTTTTTTTATATATATTTTATCTTATGAATTTAGTGAATTATTAGTTTACCACATTAGTTCCAAATTGGGGAGGTAAAAAATATTATTTATTTAAGTTTATTAATTTATCAAGGTTATATTGTATTTAAATTTAGTGTATGTTTGGCATTTTAATGCTTTTAAAGTATAAAGTATCTGATTAATTCTGTTTTATTTTTTGTTTTTAGAAAAAACATGAATCAGTGTATCTTGCTTTTAATAAAAACACACAACAGCTTATGCAGAGTCTTTTTTCTTTTCTAATTAAAATGACAACTTTCTCCACTAATTATTTTAAATACTAGTATTTTACGTAACTATGTTTCAAAACTTATATATATATATATATTATTGCTTATATTGAATCGAAATGATATGAGTGTATTATTACACTATTTACCTTTTTTGTTTTTTGTTTTTTGAACTTGAGATTCACTCTAATAAAAAAAAAACATGCATGCATGCACGTTAATATATAAAAGTAAAAGTAAAGGGTGATAAATTATTATATAAATAAAACATATTTGCTAATATATTTTTAAAATACTATAGTAAAATTGGTCATCTAAGTAATAAATTATCATATTCTGCTTTTTTCCTACAACACACAACACCAAACAATAAAATGCAACATAATTATCAAAGCATAGTACAACACTACAATATAAAACAACTCATCGAATTCAATTAATTCAAGTATCCAGGAAAAGAAATAATACAAGTGATCATTTAGACCAAGAGAGCCTGAGTCTTTTTTACTTTTTTTGTTTTTGGTATTTTACAAATTAGTATTAATTTTTCTAGATTTAGTTTTTTTCTTTCTTTTCCCCAGGATTTTTATGTTTTCTTTATTTTTTTTAAAGTTCAATTTTCATTCTTAAACTTTCCAAAATTAATTCTTGTTGGTAGTTGTCAAGACATTTTCTTCCCAAAAAATGATGAAAGGATATATAAGAGGAACATGATTATATAAAGGCATATAAAAATGAGAAATTATTAAAAATATATATATCCTGGAATTAGGACTAAAAAATTTCACCAAATTGGTTTTTTTAAAAGTTTAAACCAAACCGAATTGAATAATCAAACCCAATCAATTGACTTGGTTCGCTTTAATTTTATATTGTAAAACACCGACAAATCCAATTTAATTCAAGGGATTTTAGTTGGGCTATTTTTTATGAACTTTGATTTAATAGGATTTTAGTTTATAATTGATTTTTTGTCTGTATGCTTTTTTTTAGCTCTTTGAAAAAAACTAAAGTAAATAAAAAAAAATTAATTTTCTTACTGAAATTATCCAAACAATTAAAAAAAAACATTCATTGATTTATTGTCAATTTTTACAGATATTTCAAACATTCAATTAATTTGCTCATCTTCATTTGAAAGAATATACATAAAATATTAAGAAGATAGATGGATGAATTAACCTTAATATTCTTGAAGATCGCTTTTACAACTACACATTTTCTTTGAAAAAAAATCAAAATTATATATATAAAAAATCATGAACAATATTAATCTCAATCAATTTTTAATAGTTTTTTTTTAATATCCTTCTGTAATATTACGTTTTTTACTAATAGTAATTAAGGGTATTTTGGGAATAAAAAGGGTTTGTAGTATTTTCTTTTTTTATTCAAATGCAAATAGAGTCGACGAAAAAATATTCAATTTTTTGGATGCTAACCTTAACCCACGGCCCGCACATACCTCAAGAGGCTTATTGTAATCTACCCTTAACTTCAATATTCTAAGAATTCTCAATAGAAACGACCAACACACAAAGGGATAATTTGCTAAGAATATTAGAAAATTGTTGAGCAAGCATATCAAGTGGAAAATCCGGGAAGTGTTATTCTGAAAAGGAAGTAACATACAGTGAAACAAGCACCGCCATAGTTCTCAAGTGACCAGAAACACGTGAAAGGAAGGAGAAAATGGGCGTGATTTCTCTGGTCCTGGTCATTCCTAGGCCTCGGCATGAGAGTGACCCAATTCTAATCTGCCAGATAAAGCTCATCAATGAACAATGGATGCCCTTCTGTTTCGATATCCTGTACTAACTTCTAACATATAGAAACGTCCCGTATGGCATCAGAAAAGTCAGGCCTCACTGCAATTAAAAGTCGAAGAGAAGAAAGCCTAAGACTATTATTTAATGATTGCATGAAGGAAGCTACACTGGATAATTTTTCGCTACATTCTAATCAGAAATAACCATTACATTTATTCGATGGAAGAGATGAATTGACTCGGTAAATGGCAAGAAAATGGCTAATTACACTAGCTAGTATTGATGAAGTAGAAGTCTGAATCCTTCAAAGCCACTGGAAATTTTTCCTTCTTCTATCGTGGAGATTTAGAAGAGAGACACTTTCCGCACGAGACAAGCTTCAGCAATGAATGTGGTTTTCGTGTCCTAATATTCAAACGAGAAAGCTGCAAGAACAAACATAACCAACATTTTCAAGACAGATTACATCAAAATAACTACTCGTTTACAAAATGGGACACTCCCTCAGACAACGTACATCTTAGGAAATGTTTTTTAATCATTATGGTAGCTTTGGTTTCCATAACTGTTTAGTCAATGACCAACGGGAGCTCCAGCCAGTGTGTACAAAGCAATTTAAACTATTGTGCGATGCATACCTTTCCGGCCAACTTCTATTTTGTTTGGTTAGATAATTATATGAACCTAAAACAAAGAAGCTAGAAAAGGGACTGGCATGCTATGAAGGTTTGAATGACATTTGCAAAAACGTTGGCAAGCATATTGACCATTAAACATGAAAATTAACCTACCTCACTAAAAGTATGCTATGGTTGCTCTTTCTACTTCAGCATTATGGGAGAACATGCAGGACATAGTCACCCTTAAGAATATTTTTACGAGGTCAAATGTGCATAAGTTTGCATCAATATCATCAGAGATCTAGAATTAATTACCTTCCGCCGTGTCACTCTAGTTGCTTTCCAGCAAAGCAAGCATCTTGATCTAGGTTCCAGCCTCCTGTAAAATTACAAATGCACAAAAGCCAATTTGAGAGGGCAAAATATATTTAAATATAATGTGCAGAAGAGCTCTCTTCTCGACTGAACCAAGTTTTAATTACAAACTTGTCAAGAGTGTTATTTTTTTCTGTTCATTACGAGGCTGATAGGACCATAGACTACCAAGCACCTACAAATACATGCTCAGGCTTCTTTGGAAAAACTAGATATAATATAAACCCTTTTTTTTTTTTTTTTTACTATGCACAAGTTCATATAAAATCAGCTCCCTACTCACTGATTATATATGGTTTGACATTGGTAACTGATAAATAGCTAATTGAATCTACTTTATCAGAGATAAAAGAAGGGTGCATTACCCTTCCTGTCAAGGAATCCCTAGGATTTTTGGAGAAACAAAAAAATTGAAACCCAGCCCTATGATCAAGCCCTCCTTTCTGTTCATCACATATAGCTAATACAGCTACCAGGCACCACTTTATAACAAAAGTTTAGGCCTTTTCTAGTAAAATAAAGTTCACTGCTAAAAGGTGGTTCCAGCTTCTATGCCAACCAAGGATAATAATTAGATTGGCATGATAATAGGTAAAAAGAATAAAAAATTCTTCAAATACGTACAAATTTTCTTGTTCAAGCTTTTCAGCTATAGAAACTGCTTTGTGTTTTGACCATCCAGCTTGCTGTGTACATCCTTCAGCTTGCTGAATTACACGCGCAAGGGAAACCTTGCTTCTCACAATGCTCTTACTCTGACTTGTTTCCCCAAGCTTTCTTCTTTCCACCAAAGACCCCACAGCTGGCTTCTTATTCGAAACTGATTCTCCTGCCCGAGTGTGCTGTAAACCTCTTCTACTGGATTCTACATTGTGGTTAGTTGGTTCATTGCCCTCATATTTTCTTGGAGAAGTCGGTACTTCAACAATTTCACTCCTCCCTTCAAGATAATCTCCTGTCCTAGGCATTCTGCTCCCAGCATTCAGCACTGGGTCTATAGCCATCTGAGATGAACCATTTTTAGAAGCTGGTAAAATAAGAGGCACACGGAACCCTGCACTTGTTTCCTTGTTCGACTCACATCTGATCTCAATTGTCACTGGTGATCCAAGAACAGATTCAAATGCTTGTAAAATATGTGCCCTAAACTTCTCTGCCTTCAATTTGGTGAAATGTGAACTGAAGATCAACTGCACAGTTGGGGCTGCAAAAGGTAAAAATTTATTTGAAGAGTTGATTAAATATTTATAAGTGAATGTATAGAGAATATTTGTTTCCCAAGCATGCCACATAAAGGACAGTTGGAGATGAACAAAGAAAACACTAATTTGGAGAATATTTGTAAGGACTAAAAAGAGCATGCTCCTACAAAATGAATTATTTGAGTAATCTTTGCTTGGTTTGTCAATTTTAGAGGACAGGATAATGATCTAAGAATATGGACGAGCATAGCACTTGAAACCAGTTGTTTATATGGAACAAGGAATATTTTAAAGTTCATTAATCAAAGGAAGAACTGTGACTTTGTGAAATTAATCAAAGGACTATTTATCAAATCAAGAAACAAATAAAGCACGATCAAACAGGGAAAGTTTTGTGGACTCAGCCCCAAGCAGTTGATAAATAATCCATATAGCTGGTCCCCATCACCATGAGACCCTCAAGTGAACATTTACCATCACTCTATGTTTTGAGTAAATATATTGTGGTTCAGTATATGTTTGCATGTAAAGCATCTAGATTATAAAACAAGTGTGGAAACCACAACTATGTGCAAATGCAAGTTCGAATGACACAATATATGTAAATGAAAAATGCATGTAAATGAGATGTACCTGCACCAAAACTGACAGAGATCAGCTTTCCTTCTTGGTACAAGAATTCTCTCATACTGTTAATTTGAATCTTCTCAAGCACCTCCAACCAAATTTCTTCATATCCCTTATGGCTTTTACCAGAAACCTGCCTGCTGTTCACCCGGATTGCATCAGAAGTTCGTACAGGTGTCCATTGAGGAGCCATCACAGACGCAGCATTTCTTTTTCTGTCAATGCTAGTACCATTTGTTGAGCCATTGTTGCGGAAATCAGCAGAAGTTCCACCAGGGAGACTTTCCAATCTGACATGCATTGGCAAATCTCTCCCATTAATGGGCATCTCATGTTCACCACCTTTTCTGGAAATATCTCTTCCACCCATGTTATTTTGGGCCAGAGGGCTATGATTAAAACTAGTTTCTGTGGACGAACTAGGGAGCAGATACTGCTGATCAGGAGCAAGTTGAAGCAAGGCAGCTGTTAACCATGTTAATTTGTCATTTGACATTCGAAGTTGTTTTTCAGCCTCTGACAGAGTTTTGAGGGCCTGACGCAGCTTTTCCATATCTTCTTTGGATACTAGAACCAATAAATTTGTGGTCAATTTTTTGTGAATAAATATCCAAAGTATAAATAACTGATTCATACAACCCGGTATCAAGTTTTTGATGAAAATAAAGGGGAGGGAATTCATGTCAGAGGTACGAAAGATAAAATTTCAGACACCAAAAACATTGACATAACGATTCTTAATAACACCAAACTGGTCAAAATATCCATAACATCCCAAAGTTTGGAAGGAAAATCACAAACCAGCAATTTCAGGTGAGAGGGACCATAGTCACAGAGACCAAATTTAAAAAGTCAGATTATTCAATAACTTGTCATTGATACACAAAGCATCAAATAACTACTGAACTCACATGGCTTTCGTCGAAAAAATTTTCTTCTAGGCCTTTCTTTTGTGAAATCATAGCTACCGGCTAAGATATCAGTGATAACTGTAGCAAGTTGTGACATTAAAGCTAATGGCTCCACACCAGTTTCCATGATGACTCTCAAATTCTTCACAGTGTTTACTGTGTCTGCAGATAATGCTAAATCAAGAAGATCCACCAGTTTTTCATCAGAGATTAGCCCAACCTGTAAGAGACTCGTAGAGTTTAGAGCAAATAAATAGAAGCATATCATATTTAATCAAGTGAGACAGTAAGGGGCAGTTTAATCAGCCTGAGAAGAGTCATCTAAGAGACCAAAGCAAAAAAAAAAACTAGCAACCAAACAGGCTAAGTGGGTGTTCAGTGAGATGATAGCCCATGATGGATAATGAAGAGGCAAGAACAGTGATTATGAGAGATTCATAATCACGGATCCATGAGC
Organism: Populus x sibirica; assembly: GCA_019202695.1. NCBI lineage: Eukaryota > Viridiplantae > Streptophyta > Magnoliopsida > Malpighiales > Salicaceae > Populus > Populus x sibirica. The sequence goes on along the minus strand of JAGMVL010000702.1, from coordinate 1,287,909 downwards.
GCTATTGAGCTCTCAATGGGTTAGGGAAACTAGCAAAGCAGAATTTCTGCAGAAGATTATCATCATATTGAGATGATGGTCATCAAAAAATCTGCAGCTGCACACTGCAACTGACAAAGCAGAATACTAATTAACATACAATCACAACCAAGATGTGCTTCTTTTTAACAGTGGTTCAATTAAGTGTCCTATATCCAATATCCATGGATATGGTTATTCCGAGAAGTTTGTGCATATAGTCTACTGCATCTAAACAGAAACTCAGCCACAAGCCATGAATGGCAAATTGCTCTTCAATCTAATCTATAGACATCAAGCGGTTAAAAAACAATCTTTTAGGCATCACTACAACAATGCAGCACTACTTTTTGTAACTACTTAGCCTTATAAGCCTAAAAATGATCTCATGTTTGGAAATGGCAAATATGAAAAACAACAAGAACAACAGTTCGTTCATAATTTAGCTCGAGTGGTGAATTGAGATCAGGATAAGGCTTAGGCTCATATTTTATCAGCAAAATAACATATACACAGATATAACTTCTAATTTTGGATAATCTGGAGTCCAAACATAGAACTATAACTTCCTTTACATGCTAGCACTATCCCACCATCATTAACACAGAAAATAAAAGCACCGTGACTTTTGTCAAAAAAGTGAAAATTAGCACATCCTGCATGATCAAGTACATTTCAAAGCATTAATTGTTTGAAAAACTTAACTGCAATAATTATATTTCTAACATACACATCAACGTCAATACCTTGCAGACTTGTATAGACTATAGAATATTACTTTGATGTATCATTAAAGAGGCAAACATAACATTGACAGTATTGGAATATGCATTTTTTTAACCAATGTACAATGAAATCAAATCTTTTTAACATTTTAATTATAGCCAAAGAATCAGAAAGCACTTACCAATTCCTGAACCAGAGGAACAGATATCTTCTGCCCAAGCAAACTTAATTGTTCAAGAGTCATCTCAGCATCCCTCAAGGATCCATCTGACCGAGATGCAATAAGTTTTAGCGCATCCTTATCTATATCTATATCTTCTTTGGATGAAATCCACTGCAAAGTATATATAATATCTGCATCTTTTAGCTTTGGGAAAAAGAATTTCTGGCACCTGGATATAATTATATGAGGCAAAACATCAAGACTTGAGCAGACAAGGACAAAAACTACACGTCTGGGCGCTCGATCAATGACCTTCAATATGGCACTCCAGCAGTCAGGAGACAGACTATCACAGTCATCGAAGATAAAAACTCTATATAGAGATGGGATCTGATAAACAATCATATTGTCAAGCAGATCCATAATGCTCTCGAAATCAAAATTACTGACTGGGCCAACTTCCCTTATATTTCGACTCTTACCCATATCATGTGAAATGCATGAATTGCAAAAGCCACAAGGTTTTGGATGTTCCAGAGATTGACAATTCAAAGCTCTGGCAAATATCCTAGCACATGAGGTTTTCCCAGTACCATGAGGCCCATAAAACACATATAGCAACCCAACCTTCCTCCTAGAAACAGCATTAGAGAGAGCTTGTGCTACTAAATTCTGTCCCACTAGATCTCTGAAAGTTCTTGGCATGTACTTTTGTGTCAGATTTTGATGCCTACCATTGTGGTTCCGCCCAAGCTTGCATTGTTCACTGGATCTTGCTTCAGAATCAACATCATTTTTCAACAAGTGATCAGCATATATACCTAGCTCTCCTGAATAGTCATGCACCCAACCAGCATTATCAGTGCTTTCATGGGATCCGGATGCCTCCACTAGTAAAGGCAAAGCCTCTACATCAGATTTAGTAGATGAAGTAGAATGATCAGATGCCACAGGCATACCAGGAAAATCTCTTCCATGGGAAAATGTGCCATCTCTCCTTGAATCTGACAAACCACAAGAAAAGCTCCTTCCAGCCATGTCAAGGAATGTCTTACCCCTATGATGAATTCTTGACCAATTCCATGGAATTCCACATCCATTTCTGGGAGCCCTTGTGACATTTTGGTCCCCATATTCTTCTTCCTCCATGTGATACCTTGGCTGTGCTGGACCTTGAGCAAATGAATTAGAAGCAACAGACATTTCTTTCTGTCCCCCAGCATCCCTTGAAGCTGGAGCAGCAGCCCGAGTTCTTCTGGCATTTCGAAACTTCCGCCTTTTCACCCTATTCACTCCACTATAGCCACTAACACTGGTCTCATGCTCACCTATTTTCTGCTGTTGTGTGTGTCTTCCGTGAAGATGCATGTTGGAAGATGCCACGTCGCTACCCCTTGGAATCTCATTTAGCTGCTCTGAAAGGGTCTTAATATGCATATCCTGACTATGCTTCCCCTTATGTTTACTCTTTCTATCTTTTGATTCTGAATTCCCCGAAACAGCTTCATGAATAAAACTATTAACAGCGTGATCTTGTAAAAGGTCTTCATCACCGCCCAATAGATCAGCCCTATTACTTTTTCTACTAAATTCTTCTCTCGTAACAACTCTCCTACCATCCCTTATTCCACTCTTCACACTGCGATCACTAATAGCCGCTACCCCATCAATACCCAAACTAATATCACTTGGGACGACCTTTGATGGTGCTAAATTTGCTATGGGTGGAGAAGTACCTGACAACCTCCTACCTTCCCTTCGACGCTCAGTACCAACTGAGCTTCTACCTTCTCGAATGGCCGCATCTGGGTCACCTTTCTTGGGAAGTAAATCAACTACAGAAGGTGAGTGCCATGAAGGAGGACTGGCCGAAGGATCTCTCAAAGATCGGGACCTCTGAAGGGTAATGAGGTCCCGCATTAATGACCTATCAGCCAGTATGGGGCTTTGCTTAAGCATATGGTTTTTCAGATGAATACAATTGGTCAAATGAATATGGTTTCGGAGATGATCGCCGATATCACCATTTGCATCCTTGAGAATCCTAGTGCGGACTGCCTTGGTCATGATCAGAACATAAATGCAAATGATAGCATTATTTCTTGAGGGTTAACAAAACTAATCAAACTATATAGCATTTTTTTTTTTTCAAACTCTATCCACCCTAAAAATTAAATATGACACTATTGCTTTCGAAAAGGTAAGTAATTATACCCAACTAACCGATTGCCAAAACCCACAGAAAAAGCCAAAACTCAAGCAATCAAAGATCCTCCATTAAACACAAGGCATTCATTTTCATCTCAAAGGTAACAAACCAATTTGCCATTATAACACCAAATCCCCGAAACTTTCCTCCATGTACAACAAGTTCTTCAAAACAATCAGTATGTGCTCCTGTAGGGCATAGAATCACCACTACAAACTATCCAAAAAAAAAAACATTTTACTAACCCAAACCCATGAAAGCAAACTCAAAATCTCAAGCTTTTGTTAAAGCCCCCAAACTGCATTGATCACTCTACATTCACTCCCATGCTAAACCCTCAGCTTCAGTTCAAGAAGACCAAAAGCACTACTCCTTTTACCTTCAACATGTAAATCATTCACCACCTGGACGCTAAAAAATAGACACGACAAGACAAATGTCAATCTTCAAACTTAAACTCCCCCAGGAAAAAAGAAGCTTTTGAAGGGTATAAACCCATTTGCAATTATGACAAAATGGGTAGGTAATAAAGAAGCTTGAGATTAAAAGAAGATGGGGCCTAGAGGAGAGAAGAAGAAGAAGAAAGACGCACTAAAAAAAAGTAACAAGAGAAACACTACATTCACCTGAAAATTCCCCAAAAGCAAAAACAACCCGTTTTGGCCATGAAGGCAAGGCCTCCAGATTAGATCTCTCTCACAGACTCTTTAATGGTCTCCCTCAAAGTTGCCAACTTGACATGCAATTCACGAGGAGCAGAGTGTTGCTTTTCGTGGAAAAGGATAGTCCTGAAAACCCCACTTGAGGAACAGAATTTATTTCTAGAGAGAGATGAAGTTTGGAACTTTAGAGAGAGAAACAAAAGAGATAGAGAAGAACTAAAATAAGCACAGAAGCTTCAGAGGTGTGATGTTTAGAGAGAGAAGGAGGTGAGATCTGTTAGAGAGAGGAGGCTGTGGAAGCAGAGCACAGCCAACAAAGAACGTGGAAGTGTTTTTCTTAGTTATTTTTGTTTTTAAATATAATAAAATAATATTTACTTTTTTAAAAGAATTTATTTTTAATATTATTATATTAAAACATATAAAATATCAATTTAAAAAAAAATCAATTTAAAAAAAAAAACTAAAAAAGAAATCATAATCAAAATGTGGTGTTTTGTTAGAGGATGCAAATAAAAAATATTAATTTTTTAATAGGGAAAATTACCCTAATATTTAGTTATTTTTATATTTATGTGTGTTTTTTAAATTAGAGTTAATATCTTAAATTTTATTAAGCTCGTGATAATTTATATCTTAAATTATTAAATAATTTATTAGAGATATAAACTTTAATTTTCTCAAACACAAATAGTAAATATAAAAATAATTAAATTATAGAATGATTATGATAATTTTTACTTATTAATATTCAAAACTTTTAGTTAACTGACTATTATTTAATTTTCTAACATAGTTAAGAAAATCTCCATGACTACACAAATGTTAATTTAAATATGATTTATGTGTTGGAAAAAAAAAGTTGTGTAAATAAAAGATATAATATCTATTAAAAATAAGAAATAACATCAAACTAGTTAAGTGGGTTAAGTATAATTAATATATTAGGATGTGAAAGAAAATTTTATAATAAAATTTTATTTTAAAATAAGAAATATTTTAAAAAACAAAACATATACCGCCACCACCTCCGCATTGAAACAGAGAGAAGAGAGCAGAACTGAGATTCGAAAGGGGGGACCAGATCTAGGAGTGTCCGTTCTGTTGAAATAGCCGTTTTTTTTTCAGGTACTTTTAGGGTCGGGTCGGGTCGGGTCGGGTCTAAACTCTATAATATGGATGGAGATGGCACTTTTTCTTGTTCAGTACTGCGCAGGAACTATAATTGATATCAATTGTTGGTGGGGACCTTAAAAAACATACAATTGAAGTTTCATGACACATGGTAGGCGGATAAGATTAACGCCAAGTTGTTTTTGAAAATATTTTTATTTAGAAATATATTTAAAAAAATTATTTTTAATATTATTATATTAAAATTAAATAAAAATACTAAAACAAAGTTCAAAACAGACAAAAATTAGAATTTTAATAAAAAGTTGTTTCAACCTTAATTCTAAATGTTACATGTTTAAAAATGTTATAGATATTACTTTTTAAAATATTTTAAAAAAAAATTATTAAAATAATATATAAAATTTATTTTTTAAAATTTATTTTTAATATCAGTACATCAAAATAATTTAAAAATATTAAAAATTTTAATTTAAAAAGATAAAATTAAAAAAAAAAAACAATTTAACCATACTCTCCAACAAACCTTTATATTTTGTTGTTCATCAACGTGATTCATTTTCTTTGTAAACCAGCTACTTTATGAATATTATTTTTTTCCATTTTAGTATGATTTCAAATTTAAATTAGAGGAGCAGGAATCTTGATTCTTGACTTTGTTTTGAGGTTTTTTTCTGTTCCATGTCAAGACAAAAACATAATCTCTGGGTGATATATATATATATATATATATATATATATATATATATATATATATATTCTTGTACAAATATGAGGGTTTTCTTGTAAATAGAAGGATACGATTTCACGTGAAATTATATTTCTTGATTTGTTTTTACTGATTTCACGTTAATTCAATAGTGAAAAAAAAATTTCGGTTAATTCAATAGTTTTGCTATTTTTTTTTACTGATTTCACGTGAAATTATATTTCTTGATTTTATACAGGGTAAAATAAATTATTTTATATTTATTAAAATTTATTTTTCATTAAAAAATCTATTTCGGAGTAGTTTTAACTTAGATATGTATTTTTAAAATTATAACTAAAAATATATATTTTTAATCATAATCATAAATACTACTACAATATTAAATTCTCACTTATGCGAATCATTTTGCCTCTTTAGGGTGCAAAATATCCAGACTTAACACTCAAAATGAAAATAAAATTGAATTAAATTTATATATAGAAAAAGAAGGTGAAATAAGCAAGCTGTGATTAAAAAGCGCACTACGAAGTGTAAGGTCTGTACTTAGATTAAAATTGTTCGATTAATTCAATAATTTTTATTTTTATTTACTGGTTCATGTGTAATTATGTTGTAAATTAGTTTTATATAAGTTAAAATAATTTTTTTATATTCATTAAGATTTATTTTTTATTTACTTTGCAAACAAAAATCTATTTAAAAGCAGTTTTAATTAAATATATATATATTAAAACCATAATTAAAAATATTTTTTTTAATCATAACTATAAAAACTATCATAATATCAAATAAATACTTAATAATACTATGCTAATCATTTTTTCCCTTTCAGGGTGCAAAATATCCTGAATTAACACTCAAAATGAAAATAAAGTTGAATTATATTTATATATAGAAAAAGTAGGTGAAATAAGCAAACTGTGATTAAAAAGGGCACTACGAAGTGCAAGGTCTGTACTTAAATAATGTTGATTGATATTTCATCTCTTTTCTTCTACTTCTTTTTCACTTTATAATTTTAGATTTAATTCCATAAGATCATATTATTTTATCTGTTATTTACAATCTCATGCTTGATTGGTTTTTATTTTTAAAATTTTTATAATCTATAGGAGATTGATATTTTTTTTTATTAATGTAGGTGTCTGGGTCAGTTTGTGCGCATCTCGATTAATTTTACAGTTCTGAAGTTAACGACCATGTAAACCTCCAGTGGTCTTGAGGTTTGTGGGACTTGAACTGCTGACTTCTAAAAATAAAATAAAATCTGACCAATTAAATTATACCCTTTTAATTAAAACTTTTTTACAAGCATGTGAAATGAGATCTTTTGTCGATGGAATGCTAATACAGCCATTACTCAATTAATTTGTAGGAAAAAGAGTCTTATTCGACATCCATAAATGGATCGTAGTAATTTAAAGGATAACCTTTCGTTGCTATTGTTGATTATTTTGTTTAGTCCTTTTAAAATTGTTAATTTATAATTTTTATAGTCATTAAATTTCAGAAATAACAATATATTTTGTATTATTTTACAATTAATCCAATTGCAATATCTCACAATAAAAAGGGAATAAAAAAAGAAAGAAAAATTAGAACAAGATTTAATGATGAACCATATGGTTGAGAAAAAGGATCAAGTGAAGAAGGAAGGCAACAAGGAAAGTGGAAACAAGGAAAAAAATAGGAGTAAATGCAACCGAACATGAATGGAAATATAAATCATCTAAGAACATGTGTTAAGGTGGTTGATTGAGAATATGATATAATTAGTTCTCTAAACTTAAAGAATTGAAGTTTGACGCATGATTAATTGTGTTTTTAATACAAATTTTTCAATCTTAGTTGTTTTTCAAAGTATTTTTACTTGGAAATTCATCAAAATAATATATTTTTTTTTTATTTTTAAAAAATTTATTTTTTTCATCAAAGATATCAAAACGATCTAAAAATAACAAAGAAAATTAATAAAGAAAATAAATAAAAATTTTAATTTTTTTCAAAATCATTTTTAAAATGTAAAAAACAATCAGGCTCTTTAATTGATTGTATTATATATATACAAACCCTTATCTCGTTTTCTTTTTCTTTTTCTTTTAGTTTTCTTACAATTTTTTTCTTTTCTTCCCCTCACAAATCTCTCCCCTCCTCTTCATTTTATATTTATTTTTTAGATAAATTAAATTCTCACAAAAATGGAGATTAAAATTGCCTCTTCTTTTTTTCAGCTTTTCGTTGAAGAAGATAAGTAGGAAAAAAGGAGTTGAAATATATTAAAAAAAAGTTAGGGAAATAGGTTCACCTACTGTGATTTCTTTCAGAATTTTTATTTTTCTAGAAATGCTTATAATTTTTATTTTCTCAATTCTGTCCCATTGAGACAAAGAATGATTTCATCTTCCAATAAGTATTTTTTTTCTTTTACGACTTCTGAAGTAAGAATTCAGTTATTTTGAAAAAATAAATTTATTAAATTACATTTTCGTTTAAGATTTTTTTTTTTTTACATTATAGGGAAAGAATCAGATTATATTATTGACTTAGAAAATAAAAATCTTTTTGTCAAAAAAAAAAAAGTATATAGAGTGACCCCAAAGCAACGCTAAAGTCCATATAACTAGTATCATAGAAATTTATTTAGACCATTTATTATTAATACTTTGGCAAAAAAAATAAAAGTATTTTTTTAAAAAAGAAGTAAAATATAGTAGAAGACTAAATAGGTAGACTATGCTACAACGCTGGTTGGGTCAATTTTTTTCTAATAAAAAAAAATATCCAGGTAATGATAACCTATATCAACCCGAGATAACTTAATAAAAATGATATCCAGAATATGAGATCAAGATTAAAAAATATTTATTTAAAAAAAAACATAGAAAAAAGACCAAAGCTAAATCAATAAAAAAAAATAGTGGAAAAAAAACTCGAGCTAACCCGGGTTAACTTGACTAACCCACACTTGGGGTAACGCCACACAAAAGAAAGTGAAAAAATCACAAAGCTCAAGGAAAATAATCTAACATCAACGGATAAAGTGAAAAAAAATCGATTTTATATAAGAAAACACTGTGAAAAAAAATTGAGTTTGAGATCGAAATAACCCCATAAAAAAAAAGTAAAACAAATCATGAAGTTCAAGGGCCAATAACCCAATATTGAATGATGAAATTAGAGAAAAAATCAATTTGTAAAAATGAATCTAAAAGGAGAATAGACTTAAACTTGACTAATATTTGAAACTAGTGACTCAAGTCATGAGACTAGGATTACCCCGTAGAAGAAAGACATGAAAAAATAACAAAGCAAAACTCTTAATTAAAAAAAATTAAAAAACAAAACAATAAAGACCAAATTTGGTATAAAAATTAAATGAAATAAAATAATTAGAGACTATAATGAAAAACAAAATAAATCAAGAAAAGAAAAGAAAATATCAATTAAAAGAATGAGAATTAAAATTGGATATATAAATTAAATCAAATAAAATGTTGAGGGATAAAATTTTTTAAAAAAAGATTAAAAAAAACAATCAAAAGAATGAGAACCAAAGCTGGATACAAAAATTAAATGAAATAAAATGCTTATGAATGAAATTGAAAAAATATATTCTAAAGGCATTAAAATCAACATAAATAGCAATCAAAATAACAAGGACTAAAATTGAATGAAATAAAAATTAGAGGATACAAATAAATTTTGACAGGTTTGGCATGAATCTCAAGATCATGAGAGAGAAGGTCCACCATCGTCGGACAACCACGAATATCACAACACATGACATCCCGTTAATTGCGCTGCTACTGGACGCATAAGATGACTTGATGGTTAATTGTTTTCTTAAAGGGTGTGGGCAACGTCCACTTGCTGATGTTTTACACGCACCAATAATTTTTTTTATAATATTTTTTATTTGTTAAAATATTGATTTGCCCTCATTCAGATGAAAATATTAAAAAACCCATAGCGGTAAGTTTAGTTTTTTTTTTGTTTTTAAATGTATTTTAATTTTTAACTGTTTTTGTAAAAGTAAAAAGATGAAGAAATTCATGTAAACCATGTTTGTTTGTTTTTTTTTTGGGCAAATTAATAACTTTACTATGCAACCAAAACATGAAGAGACCGGTTTACCCTCATTAATTTATTAATGGCAATTAAATTCTATGAAAATACCGTTTTGCTTTTAAATTTGTATTTTTTAAAAGGGCAAAATTATCAAAGTACTGTATCAATATTACAATTCACAATAGTCTTGCCAGAGGGAGTTTTACTACCTGCTATTTTTTATTTATTATTTTTTTTTTTAATAATTGGCTGTAACCTAGGAAAGGCCAAGGGGAGGGGATCACATCACCGAACCTTTGTAAGAAAAAAGAGTCTATCTTTAGCATCAAGGATAGTCACGGAGTTAGAAGTAGGACCAAGCAATCAGTAGCATCGAAGTCACGTGCGCCCGTTCAGCTGATGATGAAATTTACCATGATGCTGCTGATTCTTCTGATGATGATGATGATGCCACAATTACTTTCTTAATCCATTCTTTATGGACTGGAGTCCTCAGCACTCCTCCCCCAAAACCATTAGCGAGGAGGGACAAAAAGAAAGAAGAAGAAAAGAAAAACCATCCCTTTCCTTTCCCTGGTGCAATCCCTTTTGCAAGTGCAAAAGGATGGTAGATTTGAGCATAAGATAAGATCTGCGACGTCATTCTGAGAGAGAAAAAGGGAGGAAGAAGAAGAAGCATTGTATGGCCCCTGTGGGGTCCTTGTTGAGAAGAAGCATTGTGGGCTCTCTTTGACCATAGAAAGAAAGAAAGGTTTTGCCAATGGAGAATGGACAACCATGCAACTATTATCTACTGTCTCAGATTCATATGCAAGGGGGGGTGTCACCAGAATCCTGAACAATTCACAAGAGAAACATCGAGTTTTTAGTGTCTGGACTCAAGCCCAGGTGGGGCACAACGGCTCAAGAGGCGAATGCCGTTCCAATTCCAACTGTCGAACCATTTGGGGAACAGTACCCGCAAAATTTATCCATTTGGGGACCCATGTGGTGCGGTAGACAATCAGATGGTTCAACAATTACAAGCCCATTCCTGCCTCTGGGACTGGGATTTTGTGTCTGCTTGGGTTGCGTCACTGTCTGCCCATGCTGCTGCTTATCTCCTGTGAGAATACATTAATACTGACTTCATCAAAACATATTGATCTGACTGTATTAAACAAGTTGGTCTTATTCAATTACCGCAAACATATTTTAAATCTGGAAAAAAAATATGTGAATGAGGTTATAGACTAGATCCAATCCGACTGTATTAAATAAGTTGGCCTTATTTTAATTAGATGAAAGAAAAAATAATCAATTTTTTTATTAAATGATTAAATTTAAAAGAAAAATCAAATTAATAAAAGGACTACAAAAATAAAATAATCAAAAGAATAATGACTAAATTGAAGAAAATAATATATTACAAATTGGGATTGAATAATAAAATTAAAAATAAATCAAAATTTTATAAAAGTGTCAAAAACAAAAATTAAAAATTAAAAAAACAAGAATCAAATTTGACATCTTAATAAATTAGAGAATAATTATGAATTTTTGCACGACCAGTGTAATTTTCGAGGGTAGAAGAGAGAAAATTAGGAGGATAACAAAAATAATCATCGGTGTTGCACCACACGTTATCCCAAAAGAAAGAGGATATCGCAACGCTTCCAGTGACATAGTGGAAGCTGATGTTTTGCTATCAAGAAAGGTCGCACATGCTTTACTCAAAGGACGTTAGTGCTACGTGCCAATCACTTTTTATTTTTTTAATAATATTTTATATTTATTAAATATTAAATTGCTCTTCAACTATCATAGGAATAATGGAAAAAACTTTTTTAAAATACAAAATAACCCATGGATGTCAGTTTACAAAATTTTGCTTTCAATGATGTTTTGGTCGTTGTGATGTGCTTTTAAAATCTAAAAATATTTATTTATTCCTAATTAATTTGTTAATAATTAATGGGCTTTATTAAATATCTTATTGTTCTTAATAGCTAGTTTAATGTTTTTTGACGGGAAGGATAGAATTATCATTATATTGTTCTAATAAATAGTGCAATTCGGTTTGGATAAACAATGTTTTTTCAAAGAGTTTTAGTTTTTGTTAATTTTTTAGAAATTAAATATTTAATTTTTATATTTAAAAATCCATTTTTTGCTCTTTTCCAATTTTATTTTTTTAAACAATAGAAAAAGGATAAACATAGGTAGATAATATGGAAAGATTTACAAGAAAAAAAAACTTTCTTGAAACAAAATACTACTAAATTAAACATGATCAAAGTATTATTTAATTACTTTTAATAATAAAAAGATTAATTTATTTATTTTGATAAATTGCAATGATTAAGTTATAATTAACTCCGGAAAAGAAAAAAAACTATCTTTTTTTAGAAAACAGTATATTTTTCGATCTTGTTAAGAAAGATCTTCATGTTAGAATTAAAAGGAAGTATATTCCTTAATCATTAGGCCACCTAATTAGTTGGAATATTTCTCCATAAATTAATTTGTGCTCCTTTCAAACACACAAAAAAAAAAAATTGCCAAATTTTTAGTCTCCAACATGAAGATTTTCTTGGACTAAATATCCTTTCAACCAGGATCATGGAACATGAAATCGGGTTTTTTTTTTAATTTTATCCTTATAAACTATGTTGGTTTGAATTCAAGACTGATAATTTATTTTAATTAGCATGATATGAGGTTCTCTAGCATCAAAAAACACTAAAACATTAAATTAATACTTAATTTGGCCAAACACTCGGGCCTAGCTTGCATGTCCTCATCTCCAGCCTTTTTTAATTGTGTTAGCCCATCCAGCCCAAACAACTGCCCCCCTTTTGGCCTTTATACTTTCTATATATATTAATTTTGATAAAAAAATCATTAAAATAAATAATATATTTAGGATATTTTATTGAATATTGTTTAATTTTTATTTTATTTTCAAATAAAATTATAACATTCCTTTTATAATATTAATCATTGCTTATTTTTTTTTATGTACAACCTTTCATGTTTGTTTTTTTTTTTTACTTTAAATCGGTGGCTTTCATGTGAGTTTTTTTAATTATCGTATATTTAAATAAAAAATGATTTTTTAAAAAAAATTATTAAACCTAATTAAGTTCATGATCCTGATTGCTGATTTAATAGGTAAGCTCAAGTTGACCCGAGTCAATACAATATTTCATCGTCTTAATATTTTAGAAAACTTCGAACAAAAATATCTTAAAGATCCAAGTCAATCCAAAACGCTATTATCTTAATATTAAAAAAACTAAAATAATAAAATATTTTTAAATCACATCAAGTTTTTACCCAGTCACATTTGAATTTGTTAAATTAATTGGGTCACATTATATCACCTTCCACATATTTAATTTGAAACCTTCGTTAGCTAAGGAGCTGAGCTAGGGAAATTCCAGGTTGATCGGCATTATGTTTACTAACATTACTAAACAATTACTATATATGGCAACATGCAAACACTGCATTATTTTTATGTTTCTTAATACATTTGCTTCAAAATTATATAAATATCATTTTTTAATAAAAAACTTACTTTTATTATTATGAGTATATGATGTCTAAAAAATAAATATTCTAGTAAAAAATCATAAAAAAATTGAGAGCATTAATAAGATTAAAAGATTTTAATCAGATATATATATATATATATATATATATATATATATATATATATATATATATATATATATATATAGAGAGAGAGAGAGAGAGAGAGAGAGAGAGCCACTCATAATACAAAATTAAATATTTTAATTTATATTTATTTTTTAAATTCTTTTTTTATAATCCGGGGTGTCCGGACAAGCTTACGCGCACCACGATTAATCCCCAGGCCCACTAAATACCCTGCAAGCCCAATGAATAGGTAAGGCACCACAGAGGTGACAAGCATGCACAAAAATAATCGAATCTGGATGTAGAGAAAGGGAACAAGTCCCTTTCATTGCTAGGCCACGAACTTTAAGTGTTTATTTTTATTTTATTTTATTTTATTTTTTAAATTGTTGACTTGTCTTCTAGTTGATTTTTTTTTAACCTAGCTACTCAAAACCAGTTACCATAAATTCGGTAATGGCTCACTCTTTCCCCAGGTAGTACAATGGACCAAAGTGATGGGCAACGACAAAAGCAGTTAGGATTTAAATAGGTGCCAACCCATGTCTATGTGTATGGCAGATCTCACTAAAAAACAATCCTAGCTAGCTAGCTAGCCTGTGGATCCTCTTGGATCCTAGAAATTTTTTGGAAACTCTCTCAATCTACAGAGTTGGGATGGACCATGCAAGTTTTTAGTTCCTGGGTTCAACCTCCGAGGAGAAAGTCATCAATGGAGTATCAACCTTCGACTTCTCAAGTTTTTTCTTTTTTGGTAAATGGCTTCTCAAGTTAAGAGACACACACGTATATACATTAATTTAACGCTCAATTTTGCAGAAACTGTGGCAAAAAGTTACTGTTATCTGAGTGTTACATCCAAGATTAGCTGATCACAAGCATCCTTGAAAAAACAGAGGACGTGAACGAAGTTATTGATGATGTCTTTGGGCTCTTATGTGTCTTCCTGGTTAGCCAAATAGCTAAAAGAGACGAAAGAACACAGAGTGAAGAAATCACCGGCCGTGCATTGGTTTTGACACGAATAATGCAGAAATAATTTGCTACCTAATCCGATGGTTAGAGGAGGTAGAATCAATAGTCAAATGTCCTGTGTTTGCAATCAACAGTAGAATCAATACAGAACACAAGACTTCGGCCGATTAAAATACAGAATTGTTGTGCTTTTTGGTGATGTTTCCAATTCCTAAGCATGCTGTTTTGATCTAAAATGGCTCATTACATTTAAGCTTGCGGATTTGTGATCAGAGACAAAGTCTTTAGCAAATATAATTTCTTCAAAGAAAATGCCCGTTTATGTCTTGGTAAAGTTTCTTCATTCATTATTCTAAGAGAGAGGGATAAGAGAGAGAGAGAGTACCCAAAAAAAGTATCCAAACTGTTTTTCATTGTCAAGGTGTGAAATGTCTTTTTTTTAATAGAAAATGGGAAGTAGTAGACTAATTCAAATCAAATTTCTCAATTCAGGCTTTTGAGATTGATAATTAAACTTGAAATAATGAATCGTGTGATACAACATCCTCTTGAAGATAATCACAAGAAATATTAAATCATAATAAAAATTAATCAATTTTTTAAAAAACATCGTTCAATCAAGAACTAAACAAAAAAATCCTTATTTTTTATATTACAATATACGGCAACTTTATGTGCATTCAAATATGCAAATAAGTTTTATAAAAGAGTATTTATACTATTAGAGATAAAACTCTAAGATAACTTAACAGGCTAACATAATTCAATTTAAAATTAAACTCTAAATAACTCAAAAACTAACAAAATAATATGAAAATAATTGCCTTTGAAAAATAGACTATAAAATTAGCTTGTCCTGCTAATCCTAGATTGCTGCCACCTTAGTGTTCATGGTACTTCTTTTCAATTAAATCTTCTTTATAAACTAAGTTTTTTTTCTCTCCAAATAATTCATGATTTTTTTAGAGAATTAGAAAACACAAAATACTTGACAAAACAAGACCAATGAAGCTGAAATTACTCCATTGGCTTAAACCCATAGTCCTTAAGCCTATCTTGAATATGAATCAAATTTATTAAGGCTTGTTTTTCTTGGGTTGTTGCTTTTTTGTAGTCCATCTTGACCCATGTGTTTTGCAAAAACTCATTAAAGGCTTTCTTGAACTTCATTGTCTTAGCCCTTGTAATTGAGCCTGCTAGAATTATTAATAGCTCTTTTGATATGGGTTGGATCACATCAAAATTAAATGAAAAAAATATATATTTTTAAGAAACCATCGAGCTTTTGTAGAGTTTTCTCTACAATTAAGTGTTATAATCTAAAACATGAGAACTCTAATTTCTTTTTTTATGGTTTAGGACCTTAAAACTATGCTATATATCAGAACAAAAAATAGCTTTCAGTTTGATTCCTTGCTGACAAAGGAGAAAAAAAGAAGAAAGCAAAAGAAATCCCTGATCAAGAAATTTAGGTTGATAATCCTTTTCCTTTCTTTTCAAGATATCCCAATGTACTCCTTCTAATTCACTTTGCTGTGGTAAAGCTTCAATCATTTTTGTTTATTTGCTGAGCAATGATGGTGTACCTGCAGGAGTCTTCGAGGGTCACTTTAATTTCTTTAAACCTTCATGCATGTGATTCTATTATTTGCGACAGTAATCCTTGTGTTTTTAATAATGGTTTATTTTTGTATTTTAAAAGTATTTTATCAAAAATAATTTTTAAAAATTATAAAAAATATTATTTTAATATATTTTTAAATAAAAAACATTTTAAAAAACAACCATTATCTTATTTTTAAACACCCTTCATACTAATTTATAGGATTAATCACTGTATATTGACATGCGTCTGCTATCTTTTTGTAGCCCAATAAGAAGCTTGCTCCATAAGTCAAGATGGAAATGCTAAAGTAGCGTGACAATATAGAATTTTTGTTCAGTTATTTATTTATTAGCTACCTTTAAATTTTAGCCGACTTCTAGCCTGTATTGCCTTTATTCTTTTTTTGTTCATATATAATACTGCATTTGGGGCTTTCAAAGAGGAAAAGAAATCTCAGTTTAAAAAAAATAAAAAATAAAAAATAAAAGGGAGGCTGAGCTGACAAGGATTTGCTCACTTTAGCTTTTCCATATCATTTATATTGAAACTATTTACATATTAATAGATATCCATTTAGCGGTAGAGTATGTTTGACTCGTGCTTTGTTTTGTATCTAATAATTTTTTTTAATAAAACAATTAAATATATATGCTTTTCCATCATGTTTTTTTATAAAAAATAATTTATAATTATAAATTGAAAAGCATATATATTTATTTAATTAAATAAATCAAGAATCATATTTGTTAATACACAAAAAATAAATATGTAGATATTATTAACATGCTTTTTAATATAAAATATAATTATAAATCAAAAAATCACTATTTATATATAATAAAATAAATTTCAATAAATTTTTCCTTTTCTTAATGATGTGGCAGCCGACTTCAACCCCTGATTTCTTTCTTTTTTTTTAAGCAAAAGTTCCTTCCGAAATGATATTGTAGTTAATATATAATTTTATTTTACAATCACACGAAATTCATTCACTTGGTAGAAACAATTAATGGAATTTAGACGAAAATATTTGATTGGTAGTTTTGAAAAAAAATTATATATTTACAAGTTCACATAGAGGCATCTTAAAGAATACAAATATCATAAATATAAAGATTGATTGATAATTAAAACGTATAATATATGATCTGAAATGATATTAAAAATGCATTCGTAATGTCTATAAATATATATTTATAGGAACGATTTTTTGAATTTTTAAAAATAAGCTTTTTAATTAACCACGTATATACGTAGCTTTCACTTTAAAATTTGATGGTAACATGCACCTGTCCAAGGGGTGAGAGAATCCAAGACATTCAATGAAAGTATGTCGTGATTTCACATCTCCATATATTGCAACTGTGAACATTTTTTTTCACTATTTAATATTTATGGCCATTTTCTCAGGGGAAGGACAGCTTTGATTGTCTACAGTCAATCCCACTGCGGCCTTGGACGCTTGCTTCCCTTTTTTCAGGGGCTATCAGTTCGGCTTTGACAATTCCGGGCCTTTTAGATTCATCGCTGACAGCATGTCGTTTCTATCCGCCTTGTCTTTACACCAATGATATTTTCAAAAAAGTTAATTTTTTTTTATTAAAAATTAATATTTTTTTTATATTTTGTATTGTTTTGATGTACTAATTTTAAAAATAATTTTTTTAAAAAAATAAAAAAAAATATCATTTTGATACATTTCAGTACGAAAAACACTTTAAAACAACCGCAACCACACTTCCAAACAAGCACATCTCATCCTAGGTCTTTTAACAACATGTATCCCATGACATGTATTTATACCGGAATTTTAATAAAAAAAATTTATTGTTATGATGTGCTGATATTAAATATAATTTTTTTAAAATAAAAATAATAATATTTTAATATATTAAAAAAAAACAACTATTCCTGCCCTCTCAAACACCTACTTCTAAATTTATGCAAGCAAAATCAATATATTCTTATTACAATTAACAATTAATTTGAATGATGATGAAGAATTAATCATTAACTTATACTATTCCGTTAGGCCAATGGCGGTATTTGGAGAACATAATTATAACAAAAGGTAATGATACATTATTATTTGATTCCCCGTTAAGTCAAAACCATCAAGAGAATGAATCATACATACCTAACACTTAAATACTTTGAGTAGTTTAAACGCCTGCTTTCCTGTAATTATTTTAATTTCATGTATATATAGATAGAGTTTATTTATATAAACAATTAATCCATATCCAAACTAATGTAAATATAAACATGATTTTTCTACTATATTTTTAAATTAAAATTAAAAATTAGGTATATAAGAAATCCACTTATAATCTAGACCAATAGTTCATCACTTCAATAATCCATATTATATTTACTTAGACAGATTATCTATATCCAAACTAATACATATAAAAAAAATTATTTCTTGCAATATTTTTTTTAGTAAAACCCTTAACGATAATATAAAAATTAAATAAAATTCACTTACCATATGGGCCAACACTCCAACATACTTCTCTTTAGTAAAAGAGGTTGTTTCTTATTTAAAATATTGTGTGGTTGTGTAAATTAAGCCTCGAGACGGAATTCAACCATGGATTTATTTAACGTTAAAGTTGCATGCGGGAAAAGAAAGAAAAGTAGTATCCTTTTATAAGGTATTTAATGATTATTTCTCATGATATAATTAAAGGAACATGGAATATATATATATATATATATATATATATAGTTTATTAAAGCCACTAATTTGTCATAATTTAAGACAAGGCCCTCCGTGAAGGCTCCTGGTCTCAAATAAAATGCAGTGAACATAAGTGTGCTTGTAACGTTGTTATCAAGAAGAAAACTAAAATGGAAGGGTGATGGTGAACCGTGTCAATTACTATAGTTATAGACCCATTTGTATTATGAACTAGAATACTGAAATGATAATTTTGTTTTTATCAGCAAAACATTTGGCTTGGCTATCGGGAATATATAATATCTTTATTTTTATTTACATAATAAAATAACTAAATTATTTTTAAAAACAAAATTTATTGAATCAATATCCAGGGGTTGTTTCGACTTTTTATTTTCAAAACATGACTAATTTTTTCTTGAAATAAAAAAATCTTTAATTTACGGTCAATTGACTTTTTGTATTTTTATCTTGGCTTCTTTATTATAATCAAGTATGTTCTAGGAATATATTAGTATTTTAATCAAATAAGAATATAAGGAGTATCCACGCCATTCGGATAGCATGTGAGAGATCGTTCGGTTACCAAATGATAGCTTTCAGAGCGAAATTAGAATTCTCTTAGCGCACCCTATATTGTTGGGTCATGTGTGTAACTAACGATCCTTGGATATGACACCAATGAACTTTTTTTTTCCTCTCTTCTTTGATATCTTCGTTGACCCTCCAATTCTTAATAGCAATCTTTTAATTTGTTTTTTTAGATATGGTCTATATTTTTTTGATTTTTAGTTGTTTAATTTGAAATTATTTATAAAATTAGAATTTATTTTTAATTTCATCATCCTTCAGTTATTTGTCAGATTTGACCCTCATTTTTTTGATTGCTATTTTTTATTTAAGATAATTTTTAAAATTAATTTTTTTATGATTTCATCCTTTTTCATTTTGTTTTCTATTAGATTTGATTTTTATTCTTTTTATTGCTATTTTTTTACTTTGAAAATTTTTTAAAATTAATATTTTTTTTTCATCATTCAACATTAGATTGATTGTGGATTGAGCATTTCACTGGTTGCGAGTTTAGAAGATTAACCTAGGTTTATGATATTCGTCAGGGTTTGCTTGTTTTATTTTTTTTTGAGCTCATGTTTTTTCAGTTGTCACCATTCAACATTTATTTAATTGGAGACTAAGCTCCATTATTTTTTTTATATGCATTCTATAAGATTTTTTCATTAATTTTGAAAGTGACTCGGGTTATCTTGAATCTTTTTAATTCTCGTTCTTTGTTAAATTTAGTTTTTTTAAAAGAAATATTTTTTTGAATTAAATTAAATTAATTGATTAAATATAAGTATGAGATGCTCACTTTATGATATTTTATTTGATTTGCTTTCTGAGTCGTTGCTCTGACTGCGCGTGCAGCCTCTTTCGATGTTATCATCCAACCTTTTGTAATGACATTAGAACCGTTTCAATGAGATTTTTCTGGTGGTAGGGATGATATCTGCGATGGAGCGACAATGAATTTCTAATGGGTTTTCTTTTTTCTCCTCACAAGTATGATATTAGCGGCTTATATTTTTATAGTTAATTGTTGTCTAATATCTTTTGTTCTCTTTATTTACTAACAATATTTTTTTAATCATATTATTAAATTAATTAATTTATTAAACTCAACCAAATAAATAATTTATATCTCATATCTTTTTACTTTTTTAAAAACCCTGCCAGCATTATTTTTTATGTTAAAAAAATTAATCTTGCTCTCCTACCTAGGGCAAACCATAATCAATTTGAATTGTCAAAATTTTAATGTCAGATATAATGAATAATAAACCAGAATTCAGAGCGAGAGCGAGATGTAGCTGTTGTATGTACAGGTAGATACTAGCTGCTGGAGAAATTGTGGTTCACTATCCAAAAGGTCAAGTGTCTTGCAGGCGACCATTAATATAAGTTTTAATTCTCAACTACCACATTTGAATTCTCATAGAATGAATGCATTGATTAGTAAAGCCTTACAAGAATCTTCAAAATTAGCTAATTGTCACTTGTTGAATTGATGCAATGCAAAAATATAAAAATGCCGCTTAATTATCTCATAGACCCTGTAGCCTATTTAACATAATTGAGGATATTTTCACTGTCCAACTTCACCTACGTACAACCACGAATTCGTGACTGTTACTTCTGTTTTTAAAGTAAATCATAGAAAAATTATGTTTGGTAACTGAAAAAACTTTATTTACTATTTATGAGACCCGTTATTTTTTGCATTTTAAACGCAAGGTAGTCGATAGCAGCTACAAGCTGCTTCTCCTATCAAAACGTTCTCCACGGTGGAGAATAGTGGAGAACTGTTCCAGCTGGACAGGGTTCGATCCAAACTTAAATGCATTGAACCGGGTTCGACCCAGTAAAATAAAAAAATTAATTTTTTTGATTTTTAATTGTATTTTATTTAAAAAACTAGTGTTTAGCATGACACTACATAAATTAGAAGGATATCACATGATGATGTAGTATTTGCAGAATTTGATTGCAATTTCAATTTTATTCCTAATGATATTTTACATGATGTTGTTGCACGCTCAAGAAACCATGAAAATTATAGTCCTTGTCGGATAAATTTTGTATGTGATGGAATTGTAGATAGTTTAATACAACAATAAAAAATATTTTATATAAAGTATTATTTATTTCATGATGTAATAACAATAGTTAAATTTACAATATTTAAATTAAAAACCATCAATATTAATATATATCTTTTTTAGTTATTTTATAACCTTATTTTTTAAAAGCATTCTTAACCAAATACATTAAATTACTTTTTATTCAACCTCAATTTCAACCACAGTTTTAACTAAACATATATAAATATCAAATCAACCTTAACCTAAAATGTTTTTTATAAAACAACTTTTTTCAAATCACAACTACAAAAGTTACTACAATACCAAATATATAACAAGAAAATAACAAAACTTAATTTTAAAAAGAACTCAAGTATGTGACTAAAAAAATATTATAAAAAAACAATTAAAATAAAATACTTGGGTTACCTGGCCAAACTTGCTACTTAGGTTATGAGATCGTGATAACCTATTAAAAGAAAACAAAAAAAATAATTATGAACCCTATTTTTCAAAATGAACAACATTGAAGCATGAAATAAAAAAAATAAGTGCAAAAAAAAAAATATCAACCTATGTTAACTTTTCAAACTTGTGATCCGAGTCACTAAACTAGAAGCATCTTATCTGGAAAAACCATGAAACTCAACTCCTAACAACATCAATATCGAAGGATGAAATAGAAAAAAAAATCAATTATACAAAAAGATTCAAAACAAAAAAAATAGCAATTAAAAAAATAAAAACCTAATTTAAAATAAAAAGTAAATGAGAGGACACCTATTTTTTTTTATTAATGTTCTCATTCCGATGTTTTAGAATGACATTCTTACATTTAAGCCTCACATAGTCTCATGTATGTATTTGCAGTAACTCTTGCTTAATATATTATATTAATACGGGTAATTTGGTTTTTGTGCTTTATAATTTAAATTTTAGCATTAATATTGAGCAACTTATTAATTCTTCTAAATATATCATGTATGTATATATAAAGAGTGTACTTTTAAAATCATCGAAAAAAATAACTGATTAACGAGCAAACTAGCTCGAAAATGCCTTTATCATTGTATACAGAGATAAATACATAGAAGCAATGATTTTCTTACCAATAACCTTAAATAACTCCTGAAAATATTTGACTTTTTTTTTTAGATTCTTAAAATTAGAGCCGAGTAAAAAACCAAAAAACCGATTAAATCGAGAAAACTAAAAAAAAATAACCGATTAAAATTTTAAAAAACCGACTGGTTCGGTTATGGTTTTATAAGTTTGAAACCGAAAAAACCGAACCGAACCGAATCCAAACCGAAAAAAACCAAAAAAAACCCGAGCCAAACCGGAAAAAAACCGAGCCAAACTGAAAAAACTGAGTCAAACCGGTTTGAACTGGTTTTTGTCCTAAAAACCGAACCGAACCGAACCAAAACCGGTCGGTTTGAACCGGTTTCGGTTTTGTTTTGTTTTTTTTAAATTCGGTTTACTTACTTTTTTTTGATAAAAACCAAACCGAACCGAAAATGATCATCCCTACTTAAAATGCATGTCTTTTGGCTTAAGGGTAACATTTAACGAGTCTCAATAATGAAGGCTGATGCTGTTTAGGCTCGAATTGGCCCTTCCTCGAATTGGCATCGATTACAAACTTTTGTTTATGTCTTATTGTCTGCCATTAATGTCACAGAGCTACCAAAAACATTAATCCAAACCCATCGAACTGGAAACATATCTCTATTTGGAACTCTAATGTTCGATCGTCTTTGTTTCCTAATTTTAGTTATCCAGTGTTTGTGAACATTGGGGCCTTGGTCTGGTTTTTTTATAGCTGAAAGTAGTAGAATGTTTGATATTATGATGATGTTTTTTCTTGCTCGTGAAAACGAGAAAAAATCATTTAGTTATTGGCTTTTATTCGTCATTATATTTTAAATTTTGATTTTATATAAACTAAATTCTTTATTTTATATATACAAATTCTTTTTATAACAGTTTTAATGAAATATATATTTTTTATTTAAAAAACCACAATTAAAGTGTTTTTTTTTAATAATTTTTTAAACCGCTATCATACCAACCATCAAAATGCCATACACTTTCACAAACATTAGGATCACTGGAAACTTACATGGTCGTTAATTTTATGACTTATGAGATTAGTTAAGGTACACGCAAGCTGATCCGGACACTCACATCAATAATAATAATAAAAAAATACCATACACCTTTTGAATGAACTTATTACATAAACACAACATCATACTAACAGATAGATGATAAGTGGATGCTGGGACCTTCTCATCTTTAAATTGAACCTTTTTTTTAATCAATTTGCTTATACGGGTCAGTCTCGAGCATATCTTATAGTGCATGATCTAATTAATTATATACCGACAGTAATTTCAATATGTTCTTAAACAATGATGATTAATTAATATAGGTGTGCCCTACAAAACACAATTCATGACAATTATTATTATTTTCTTAACTCAAACTGTGCACGTTGCGGTGATATATATAGTTAGTTTATTTTTTAATTTCAAAAATGTTTTTTAAAAAATTATTTTATTTTTATTTATTTTGTTTTAAATTAATTTTTTAATATTTTCAGATCGTTTTGATATGCTGATATTAAAATTAATTTTTAAAATATAAAAAATATTATTTTAATATATTTTCAAATAAAAAATATCTCAAAAAATAACTAGTACTGCAAACATAAACACCCCTAGTAAAACAAAACGTATTTTACAATTAATTACGTACAAAAACAATTATTTTCCACGGGTTGCAATTATATTACTTTGTGCTTACTTTTGTCTGTACTCCTCCTCTGTATATTTTTGTGTTTAGAAAACGTCACAAATCATAAAGGTTCAACTGTTCAACGGTGTGCACTTTTTTTATTTTTATTTTTTTAATTGGGCAAAACATTATTGGTCTCTCTGTCCATGAGAAAAGAGGGGAGAAAAATAATAAAAATTTCCAGAAACGGTCATCAAATCACAAAGCATCGGTACTCTGCTAACTGTTCTCATTTTTAAGTTTTGTTTATGTTGTCTGCTTCGGGGTGTTCGGTGTCCATGTCCCACATTTCAAGACTGTATTTTAGTCACCATCTTCTTTCGGCCATTTATTGCTTCGCGCCATTTTCTTCCGCTTTTTTTTTTTTTTTGTTACAATATAAAATATAAAGAAGGCAAACATTTTTTCCGAAATCTTCAATTTATCAAGGTGCGTTTGTTTTTTTAGAAAGTGAATTTTGAAAAATTATTTTTTAAATTTTTATGTGTTTATTTGTTATTAAAAAACACTTTTTAGTTAAAGTAAAATTTAGCTTGGTTTTCGGAAAGTGTTTTTCTTTTATTTTAGACGAAAAACACTTTCCGGAAGTTGTGAAAAATTTAGAAAAGTTATATTATTTGCTGATTATATCAAATTTGATCCTCAAACTTTTGATTGCTATATATATTTTTTTTTCAATTTCATCCCTTAAAATTTATTTTTTATATTAACTTTGATCCTTATTTTTATAATTGTTATTTGCTTTTTCCTTATCATTTTTTAATTAAAATTTTTTATCTATCAAATTTGGTCGTCGTTCTTTTGATTGTTACTTATTTTTTTTGAAATAATTTATGAAATGGTTATTATTATTATTTTAATTTCTTTATCTTTTATTTTTTTTATTTTTTAGATTTGATCTCTATTATTTTGATTATTATTTATTTTATTTAAGATAATTTATAAAATTATATATTTTTTAATTTCATTCTCATTCAACTTTTTAATTCGTAAGATTTGTTCCTCATTATTTTAATAAACTTGAAAAAAATAAGACATTAATAAGTTATTTTCCATAATATAACCAAACACTGGAAAATATTTTTCAATTTATTTTCTATTACACTATCAAACATCAAAAAATAATTCAATTTCTTGAAATATATTTTTTTTAAAAATTATTTTCCAGCGTGGCGTAAATTAATTTATATGCTTGCAAGAATTTCAAAATGCCAGCTTTTTCACATATAATATTTCCAACCGCATGCTTGGAAGCTTCTTCCTTTTAGTTTTTTTTGAATTCCCAGCTGCTCCCACTGTCATTTCCATATCTCCAAAGTATTAAATGATGCAAATTCTGTGAGGCAATTTAATATTTTCAACAGAAGGGGAGGCATGTGTGAATTATATTCCCATGGAACTATGCTGTGTTTCCCTTCATTTTTTAATACCCATGTTTCCTCACTTCTTTTTTCTTTTTTTTTTCCAGCAATTTATTTACTATTACAAGATCCCCAAAGAAAATAGACAATGCCCATTGGAGCCTTCTTCTGGCTGATTTTTACCTTTTGGGAAAGTTAAAATTTAGAGAGTTGCAGACTCCAAGGTTTCAGTAGTGGTTCCCGATGAATAGACTTTCACATGGCATTTTCTTGCGACTTAAAAAAAAAAAAAAGTCTCAAACTGATAATTTCTGTGTACAAAAGATAGAACAAATTAATTCCTAAAAATTTTTATTAAAAAGATTTTTTTTTAAAATGTATTAAATAATATTTTTTTATTTTTAATATCATGATATCAAAATATTTAAAAATACTAAAATAAATTTAATTTAAAATAAAAAAATTAAAATACGATGAAAAGCCTGTTTAAGCACTGTAAAACCTTGATGTAGGAATTTGCAAATTACATAAAGCGGCTAGAGTCACAGCAATCAGTGTCACAGCTCAATTCTCAACTGTAGATTCACTTGATGATGCTGTCATATCTGGCCACCCAAGATTCTAAATATCACAATCACAGTACTGTCCCGTCAAGGTCTCCCACCGACCCAATCACAATTTATTCTTAACCTTTTTTTTTTCCTTAAGCCTTAGGTTTTATATTCATTAATTATTCATTTAATAATTTACGAACTAATTTCCTGTTTGCCACCGGAATTATACGAATACCTGCTCCATGCATCATGGTCGTTAATCACGCACTCGGATGTTTCAAACATTAATCCGCCATCTCTCGTTCCAGGGTTGAATGGGGCCCATGCTCAGATGGTGCGAAATCAATCACCATATAAATGGGCCCACACATCATTATCTCTCCTTCTCATATATATATATATATATAATACTGATTTTTTTTTTTAAATTTTTAAGCAGTATAGCCCAACTAATAAGATACTGAGTTTATTCTCTAAAAATTATTAATTTGATTCTCACAAATCTCAAAATCACTAAAAACTTACATGGTCATTAATTTAGGACCCGTAATTTTAGAAACTATAAAATTAATCAAGATACATATAAGCTGACATAAATATCATATTATATGTTCATATTGAATAAATTATTCACTAAGCATACTTGATTCAATTTATATGTTTTTCATCGGCGTGGCGTGGTTTTTCAATTTGATTTTCCATGGATTTTGTTTTATTTTATGTGTTCATGATTTTATAATCTTTACATAAAATTTAGAGTTTTCTTTAACTTTTAAAAATAACATACAGAATCAGCTTGAAAAATAAAATATAGAATAAATTAATAAAAAATAACAGTTAAAAAAATCCAATGTTAATAAAGCAATTCAAGAAAAATAAATTCTAGCAATATAAATAAATAAATAAAAAGTTGATTTTTTAAAATAATTCTCTTAATGTTTTTTTTTAAATTTTATATCATTAAAAAAAAACACTTTGGATCAATCTCTCATTTTAGGAGACTAGAGTGTATTTTTGTTTTTGTATTTTTGAATTTGTTTTGATGTATTAATATAAAAAATAAATTTTAATAAAATAAAAAAATATTATTTTAATAAATTTTTAAATAAATAAGCATTTAAAAAAAAAACTTCAATAATCACTGTACCTGACACCCTTAGCTAGCTTGCTGCTTAGCCACAGCCCACCTCCATCTCCAATCTGCTAGTCAAAATTTGTGTCTGGCTTTTCTTTCTCATGAGATAACACTGTCACTTGTTACAATCCCCAAAACCCCTTTTTCTTTCTCTAATAAAAAAAACCACCCAAAAATCTTCATAACCAAAACCCCTTCCACACTCTCTCATTTGATTTCCATCTAAAATCATGGAGACAATCAAATGTAGATCACTCCCAAACAACAAGAGCAAGATAGCAAGAACATTCCAAAAAGTTATCAACCTCAAGACTGCAACTAGAATTGCTTCAAATAATGGGATTGGCATGTGTATGCTGACACCACACAACAAGTTCGATCAAGATGATTCAAACACCGCCTACAAACCTCAAAACACTAATAATCACAAGAAGAAAGATGCCAAGGCCAAGCGCAGAGCAGTCTTGGAGGCATTGCTGGCAAAGCTATTTGCAAGCATTACTACAATTAAAGCAGGTTACGCGGAGCTACAAATGGCTCAGAATCCTTATTGTAGTGATGCTATACAAGCTTCAGATCAGGCTGTTGTTGATGAGTTGAAACAATTATCACAACTTAAGCGTAGTTTTTTCAAGAATGAGCTTGACCTTTCTCCCCAGGTTACTATGATGCTGGCGGAGATTCAAGAACAACAGGGCTTAATGAAGACCTATGAGATCACAATCAAGAAACTGGAAGCAGGTGTTGAGGTTAAAGGTTCAGACATTGGTTCACTCAAGAAACAGCTTGATGAGGCCATAGCTTTTAACAAGTCTCTTGAGAAGAGACTAAATGCAAGTGGGCCTCTATCAATGTTCGACAACATTCGGTTTTCACTCCTAAATCCAACCCATTTTGTTCAATTCTTGCATCATGCTTTAAGGTCCGTGAGGAATTTTGTGAAACTAATGGTTTGTGAAATGGAGGTAGCCCGCTGGGATATTGAAGCAGCTGCAAAAGCAATTGAACCAGAAAACACTGTTTTCGCAAATCCAAGCCACAGGTGCTTTGTCTTTGAATCTTTTGTGTGCAAAACAATGCTTGAGGGTTTCAATCATCCAAATGAAGAGCTTCAAAGTGAACACTACTACTTCATTGAATTCAAAAAGCTCAAATCTTTGAACCCAAAACAGTTCTTGACTCAGAATCCAGACTCATCATTTGCACGATTCACAAGGGCTAAGTATCTTCAACTTGTTCATGCAAAAATGGAGTGCTCTCTGTTTGGGAATTTAAACCAGAGAAAGCTAGTGAATTCTGGTGGATTCCCAGATTCTGCTTTCTTTAATGCATTTGTTGAGATGGCTAGAAGGTTATGGGCCTTGAATCTCTTAGCTTTCTCATTTGGTGAGGATGTCAGTATTTTTCAGGTAGCCAAGAATTGCAGATTCTCTGATGTCTACATGGAGGCTGTTACACAAGACTCAGTATTAGAAACCACCAACGCTGACACTGATCTCCTGGTAGCTTTCACAGTGGTTCCAGGATTCAAGATTGGCAAAACTGTGATACAGAGTCAAGTGTACTTGTCTCCGGCGAGTTCTTGATGTTCTCCCCCTTTTCTCTCCCTTTTGTTTTGTATAATTTTGTAATATAATATTAAATCACATTGTAGTTCTATCCGGTCCAGTGATTGCTGCAAAAACCTTGGTTTATGGTAGACCAATCAAATTATTTAGCCGATTTGAATCGATTTGGTCTAGTATAAGCCGAGCTGTCATATCAAATCCTGTAGTAAAAAAAAAGATGGTTACAAGTTCATGTACTCTGGCTAGCGGGACTTGACAATTTTGCCAAATATTTGATCTTCACTCGAAGGTGCGGTTAGTAGACTAGACATGGTGGCGCGTGGGGTGGCGCGTGGGTTGAACATGCCTTGTCGCATGAGGGAGCATGGGATGTTTGGACCCACCTCTGAAAAGTGGTGTATGTTCATGTCATTGTATTATTGTAATGGAAAATCAAATGGTGTGGGGAGAAAATAGAAATTATCTTCATCAATTTTTGTTATGTATATGTCTTAGGTCAACATTTTCGAAGAGAAATGCATTGCATCGTGATTGAATTCAATCTCTTAATTGCCATACATGCTTTTGCTTTGTAGCCATGGGGTCACAGCCTTGGAGGATCTGGCAAGATTGGTAGTGTTAGCTAGCTGTTCGTCTCCTTCGCTGGTGCTTTCAGGTAGGGTCAAGCAGCACAGAGCTTTAGGTTACTGCCATAAAATGACATTCTTTTAGTGAGCATAAGGTCCGTATTTAGAAAGTCTGAGCAATGAGCAAGGTTCACGAGCTGTGTGAGCAACATTGCCTACATCTGTTTGACTGCTAGCTAACACGCGAGCACTTCCATCTTGTGACCAGAACTCAAAGCGTGGATAGCCATATGTAGCTCATCTTCTTGTTTCCTGCATTGAATCTGCATGGTCCCCATGCAGATCTAGACTAGCTTAAAATGAAGAAAAAAATGGAACCAAAAGCTGTGTCTCCTACGTAAAGGGAGCAATAGCCCACATGGTGAGATATGAACAAGGATGTTGGAAATGAAAGAATGAATGAGACAAGCTTCAACACTTAAAATGCCAATCAATAGTTTTATCAGAGTAGTTCAGCATGCCAGAAATTAATAAATACATGTAGAAGAAATAAATACGTGGGTACTTGTGGCCTTGTTCATGCTCAGAGTACGGAGGACAGGCCTCCTGTCTTGTCCCCTGTATGGGCCAGGATTTCACCCCAACTTAGGGTATGGCTGTAAGAACGTTTAATTAATTAATTAAATGATTTTATATGATTTTGATATGTTAAAAGCTAAAAACATAAAAAAATAATATGAAAATGTATTTTTTCAATTTAATTATGTTTTTTTTTTTTTTTTTTTTTTTATAAAATCTCATGCACCACATTATCGATCATGTTAGAAAGAGACAGATAGAGCAGAAAATGGGAAAATACGAGAGAGGTATAACGCAAGGGTTATTTAGTTAAACTAATTTGATTAGTCTCCATGACAACAAAAACAATTACAGATTACCTTAACCAGCATTGGTCTTCCTCGATTTAGTAGCTTTTTGTTTCAGAATTTACTTTTTCACTAATCAAATCTTCCTATCTTAACTATTTCTCTTTTCTATTTCTCAACAAAAAAAGAAAGATGGAAAAGGATGTGAAATCATGGAAATACTAAGTTATAAACAGATTTAAAGGATTAATTATATAGTCTAAAAAATCACAACGATTAATTAATTAATCAGTTTCATTAAAGTACGAAGACTAAGACCCTATTTATTTGCTGGAAAGTAGTTTTCTTTTGAAAAGTCGTTTTCTTGAAAAATAAATTCCTGAAAGTGAATTATTTTCCGATGTTTAGTAGTATCATGAAAAATAAGTTGGAAAATATTTTCCATTGTTTAGCTATGTCATGAAAAATAAGCTGGAGAATAAATTGTTAATATTTTTTTTTCAAGTTTATTAAAATAATGAGGAAAAAATCTTACAAATTAAAAATTTAAATGAGAATAAAATTGAAAAAAAAATCTAATTTCATAAATTATCTCAAATAAAATAAATAACAATCAGAATATTAGAGATCAAATCTAATAGATAAAAAAGTTAAAAGATAATGAAATTAAAAAAATTGCAATTTCATAAATTATTTTTAATAAAATAAATAACAATAAAAAAATAAGAACCAAATCTGATAGATAAAAAATTTCAATTAAGAAAATGATAAGAGAAAAACAAATAACAATCATAAAAATAAGGACCAAAGTTGATATAAAAATCAAATTAAATCAAATTCTAAGTGATGGAATTGAAAAAAAAAGATTCAAAACAAAATATATAGCAATTAAAAGTTTGAGAACCAAATTTGATATAATCAGCAAATAACATGATATTTCTAATTTTTTCACAACTTCTGGAAAGTGTTTTCCTCCCAAAATAAAAAGAAAACACTGTCCTGTAAACTAAACCAAATTTTCCTTTGACTGGAAAGTGTTTTCCGTTGGACAACTTTTCTAATGACAAACAAATACAAGAAAGTTTGGAAAGTGATTTTTAGAAAACCATTTTCCGTCAAACAAACATGGCCTAAGTTACAATAAATTAGTAAATAATAACATTGAAAGAGAGAAAAAAAATGAAAAGAAAGGAGACGAGATAACTTTAATCTAAGCATTGGACTGAAAAAGGCTACTAAAATGTCTTAATCATTCAAAAATGATATAAAAAAAATCCGCAAATGTCATATGATTGGATCAAAATAAAACCAGCCTAACCGAACCAGAAAAAGAAAGAGAGAAGGAGAAGAAAAAAGAAAAAAAGAGAAGGAGGAAGAACCTAACCAGACCTGAATGGAAGAAAGAGAAAGAGAAAGGAGAGTAGTAGAAGAAGGAATAAAAAAAGGAGGGAAAGAAAAGATAATGAAGAAAAGAAAGAAAAGACAAATGAAGGGC
Organism: Populus x sibirica; assembly: GCA_019202695.1. Lineage (NCBI taxonomy): Eukaryota > Viridiplantae > Streptophyta > Magnoliopsida > Malpighiales > Salicaceae > Populus > Populus x sibirica. The sequence goes on along the minus strand of JAGMVL010000702.1, from coordinate 1,256,319 downwards.
CCAACTAGAAACAATCCCCTTTACCACAGGTAATTCATGTGGTTCGAAGGTGTATAAATGCTCAAGGATCATGGGATATAAATGATATTTTTTTTTTAAAAAAAACAACATATTACAAAACACCTGAAAACACTTCCTTGTTATTTTCTCCCTCTACACATTATATACATCTTTGTATTTTTTTTTTCAACTTAAGCATTTAAGAATCTATTATTTTAAAAAAAGAACCTTGTCTTATGAGAAAACATGGATCACAATCCAAGCTAAAAAAAAAAAAGATATTAGCCCATCAAACCACCGTGAAAAACCCAAATTCAATCAAAAATATTTTTTTTTTGACATTGTTAATGGTGTCATTTATGGAAAACTGAATGAAAGTTAATTTATTCCTCTTTTGACATATTCTTATTTTTTTTTCAATTGTAGATAATATAGAAAGGTTAGAACATGAAAGAGTGACTGATCCTCCCACCATCATTGAAGAATCAACCCCTTTAAACCTTTAACAAATAACTAAAAAAGATGGAAAATACTCATTAAGCCATCTAAGAATAGCTTAAAACACTGTCACTCCCTCATCCTCAACAAAGGGCATGAAAACCATCCCCCTATGTATACCTACTATTGCATGTAGGCAATAAAAAATTACATGAATGACCTATCAGATATATTTATAAATTGGTAGGACAGGTCCACACTCAAGAGAAGGTTAGGTCACACCAAACCAGAATCATGGCTAAAAAAAACCATAACTTTTAATTTGATTATTGGATCACGTTTAAATGTTTACAGGAGTTTTCGAAGGTCGTTTTCCTTTCCAACCATTAAATCTCAAAAATCCCACCCAGGACCCTGATTTTGATAATTTTATGATTTTTTTTATAAACTGGTCGACCAGTTTAAACAACCATAAAAAATCAGTTAGTTTTAAATTTAATTGATGTCACAATTCACAACTACAACATTAATTAAAATTTATCAAAAGTTCCTAACCATAACATTTTAGAAACATGATATTTAATTAAATATCAAAATTTAAAACCGTGATATTTAACCATGACATTTTAGAAACATGATATTTAATTAAATATCAAAGTTTAAAACCATGATACTTAAAGGTGTATTATTTCATCAAAACTTTTTACTACTATATTAATTTACTATTTTTTTTTTTATGCTAATTGCCGAATTTGTCTAACGAAAACAGCCTACAAAATCATGGAAGACCATCCCTGACGATGTTAAAAAGCAGAGGCAGGGCTTAAACGGCAGTAGTTCAAGGAAGACTCTGACGGACGACAAGAGTTCCAAAACAAGACAGCAGACCTCCTAGCATGCACAAGACAAGCGGTTTTAAAAAAGGGTCTCTCTCTCCAGTTCCTAGAGAATTTACAAAACCAACATTAAACTCATTTTTGTGCAATACAAATGGCAGAAGTGTCCACAGTTTACAAACAGGTCAAGAATCAACCAACACTCCAGTAAGCATGAGCAACAATGTCGTTCAATGAAATTGATTCAAAATCAACTAAATTCCCACCTTCGCTATAAAATTTACAGATTTAACGAGCAAAGGAATAAAATAAAAATTGTTCCGAAAAAAATTCACTCGAGAAAAAATAAAATTAGAAGGAAAAAATTTGCACCGGTATAGTCTCTGTTCAACATGGCAACTTAAACCATCTGATACCTGCTTCTGTTACAGCGGGAACCCCAACTTCCCGCCGTTCGAATTACCCAGGCAAGAATGCAGTTGAATATGAAGGCCACCTACAATCATGTATTGGATCCTATGCAGCTGGCCTTTACACGCTTGCAATGCAATATTTATTTCTTTTAATTCCATGTCAGTCTTCCTATAAATCCATTAGGTCACCTGAACCCCTACATGTCTGAACTGATTAAAAAATATACTTTTTTAGGATTTCCCCAAGAAAAATCCCACTCTCTGAACTGTTCATGTTATGTCACAGACAAAAATCAAGCGCTTGGACATTTCTCAACAGGCCATCAATCAGGAGGCCATTAATGTCTCTTCCAACAAGCCACTTCCAAAAATGAGCAGAAAATGATTGCTACCCTCAATCACAGTCAAGCACTTATTCTTCCTTGATCATCTTAAAGATTTCAAGGGGAGTTTCCAGCAGAGGGTGAAGGGTCGGAAGCTTCTGCAAGTGTTTCAAGCATGTTTATGACATCAGCTGTGTCATCCAAATAGTACTTGGCTTTGCTAGGTTTCTGACCAACAGTGCAAGCAAATACAGATTTACTGGAGTTAAGGATACCACTTGCTATTGCATTATCAATGCTTTCAAACATATCCTCATCTGATCTGTCATCCCCAATACACAATACAAAATCAGCCTGTCTTCCGCTTTCAGCCATTGATGCAAAGATCTTTTCTGCCACGGAACCTTTACTGATTCCCTGAAAGCCGCATGAAAATTTGCGTCAGGTTTCATGGTTACATTTTAGTCCAGAATAGATCACTTGATTAGGAAAGATGGACCAAGGTTATCCCAAACAGTAAAAGAATCAAGAAGAAAGGTAGGTTGTAGTTATGATTGAAGTTAACACTGAGCGTTTGCATGGTTCATTGTCAAACAAAATATCAGGGTCCATTCAATTAGTGGTGATATAACATCCACGATCAACAAGCTTTAATGTTTTCTCCTACTGAAATTTTAATGATCCAAAGGTTTAATAATGAACATTCAAACTGACTGATTATTAAACAATATTGACAATCAATAAGAAATCATGCAACTTTTATGGCATCATCACCGCAATTGCTTCAGAAAGAGAAATAACAACAACTGAAAAGGCCAAAACCCAACCAGTTTAGAAAATCAAGCCATAGTCCAAAAAAGTATTTTACCAACACTATTATTTTTTCCTTTTATAGCACAGCTTACAATTAGAAAGAGTGTTCTAGGAAACAGGTTTCCAGAATTTTCATGATTGCATGAATCTGTAATTCCCATTTGGCTAACTAGCTGCTCCTGAAAAAAACTTGAAATAATTTTCATGCCAAACATTAAACTGATTCTCACTCCCTAACTTCCAGCTTCTCCTCCGACCTAGGTTTGTCATAAGCTTACTTACCGGACTTGAAGTTATGTAATTTGTCTAAAGAAAATGAGAACAGTTTGCACTTCATTCTAGCAATCAAAACAAATAAGATGGTATGCCAAAGACGTTCATTTCTTTCATGGTTGAAAAACAAATTAGTTGATCATCAGAACAGCAATTGACAGGAAATTGCATTCAGCTAGAAAGTTGGTTAATTGGATTTGAAGCAGAATATTTACCTGAGGCTTAACTTCCACAATAAACTGACCACTTTTGACAGCAACAGGCTCATTTGCAAGCACACTTTCAAGATGGTCCAACATCTCCTTGGCCTGAGCAGCTCCAAAACCAGGATCTGCATCCCTGTGGTGCCAAACCAAAGCGCTCTCTTTGGTCTCGATGGAAGATCCATCAGTGGCTTCTGTGTATAATTTCATAACAGGCTCAGCTATTTGAATCCATCCAAAATCACTACTCTGCCCGCAGTTCTCCCAATCATCATCTGCAGACCACCTGACACATCATGGTTTTTAGTCAAGCAGAAATGGAAGAACAATAGCAAACAAGAGTAATTTAGAACATACCTCACGAAGTACCCATGTTCAGAAGCAATTCCAAGTTTTTTGCAAGGAGCAAGCCACTTGCCTAAACTATCTCTTCCTCTTCCACTGACAACAAAGACGGTGTTCTTAACATCACTACAAAGAGTATTTATCATTGAAATGACCTCAGAACTTGGGGTCTTATTGATGGATGTTTGTGGCATTACAGTTCCATCGTAGTCCAAGAGTATAGCTCTTTTTTTGGACTTTATGTATGCAGATTCAATATGATCAATATTTAATTTTTTGAAATTACGATCAAGCGCAACAACTCTGAAACCAAAGCTTAAGCCAATTCCCCAGCAGCGCCTTATGAAATGGTCTTTGCAAGTCCTCTCCATGTCTTGGTAAAAGCTCCTTGACCAATATGCCACATCATGTGTGCTGACATACCTGTAATGCTTCTCATGTCGCAATTGTTTCTCAGAATCAGCAATTGAAATCGCCTCATTCATTGCTTCAGCGGTTGCTTCAATGTTCCATGGATTGACCCGAATTGCACCACTAAGTGAAGGGGAACATCCAATGAACTCTGATACAACCAGCATGCTCTTCTTGGGTCCACAGGATTCTGCACTAGACTCCGACCCAGAAACACCCTGCCTGCACACAACATACTCATAAGGAGTAAGATTCATCCCATCTCTCACAGCTGCCACAACAACACACTCTGCAATGGTGAAATATGCAGCTTTTTCACTGAGAGATACTGGTCGATCAATAAAGACAACTGGTTCATAGCCAGGTCGACCAAAAGTTTCATTAATCCTCCTGCAGCTTTCCTGTATTTCAGCCTGCAATTCCTCAAGATCTCTACCTCGTCCCCTTGCAGGATTTGTTATCTGCACCAAAACAGCCCTTCCTCGCCACTTTTGGTGTTGTTTCAGAAGCTGTTCCATTGCCAAAAGCTTCAAATTTACACCTTTAAAGATGTCCATATCATCAACCCCAAGTAAAACTGTCTTTCCTTCAAATTGTTGTTTTAGCTCTCCTACCCTCCACTCCTTGTCTGCAAGTTTCAAGACAGACTCAATCTGCCCCATATGAATCCCAACCGGCATGATTTTTATTCCAACAGTCCTACCATAGTACTCCATTCCAATGTAACCTCTCTTTGACTGATATTCCAACCCCAACATTCGACTGCAACAAGAAAGAAAATGTCGAGCATAATCGAAAGTGTGAAAGCCAATGAGGTCTGAATTCAAAAGTGCCTTAAGAATCTCTTCCCTAACAGGTAAAGTCCTGTATATCTCTGACGAAGGAAATGGACAGTGAAGAAAGAATCCCATTCTCAATGCATTGAACCTTCTCCTCAAGAAAGTAGGCAGCACCATCAAATGATAGTCATGAATCCAAACATAGTCTTCCTCTGGGTTTATAACCTCAATCACCTTATGCGAGAAGATCTTATTTGCTGCCACATATGCCTCCCACAAAGATCGATCAAATCGCCCACCATGATTCCCCGAAAAAGGAAGCATATAGTGAAAAAGCGGCCACAAATGCTGTTTACAAAACCCATGATAAAACTTTGACAAAATATCAGGAGGTAGAAATGCCGGAACACAATTAAACCTATCCAACAAAACCTGCGAGACATCATCTTGTTCACTCAAGTCAACATCAGCCCGCAAAGAACCAACATATAAAACCTCCATATCTTCAGGCAAACCATCTTTTAAGTGCAATAACAGAGAATCCTCATCCCAACTAAAGCTCCATCCTTTATTATCTGGCCCACGCTTTGCTTTTACCGGCAATTGATTCGCTACAATGATCATGCGGTCCTGAACTACTGATGAAGGCACATCTGAGGCCGCATCATCATCAAGCTCGGAAATAACTCCCGGAACTGTCATTACACGAGGCAACTGCTTTCTCTCCCGAGGTTGACCCATTGCCGGAAAGTTACCTGAAGCTAGATCTAAAAGATTGGTATATGATCTAGACACCATCTTCACCCTCTTTCTTTAACAATGCAGAACTACAAACACTACAACTTCTACTCAAAACTTACTATAAACCAAACCCCAGTATTGATTTCCCTTTGAAATCACTATAATTTGACAGGATCTGAAAAGGGTAAGAAGCAAGCACCATAATCAGAGATACAGTAATCACCAATCTTAATCCACACATGATTAATGGCTACAATCCAATTAAACATATAAATGAGATCCAAATATAGTAAATGATCAAGCAAAGATGAATTATAAAAAAGACTCAAACTTTACATTCGAATTCAACAAAAAAAAAAAATTACCCCAGACTAACAAACTTTCTTGTATGAGATTAAAAAAGAAAAACTATCCAAAAGCTGAAAAACTAACCTTTGAAAGGCAAGTAAGTTTGCACCTTAATAATCTTTGGATCTGAAATGAAATATAATTAAAAAAAATATGTTATCTTTCACAAGAAAGAAAGAATGAATTCTAGGGTTTGGCTTTCGGTTCCTCTCTGTTATCTCAAGAGTCACATTAACAACCTCTCTCTCTTCTCCTCTCCTCTCCTCTTCTCTTTCTTTCTATCTATCCATGTAAACAATGTACTACTGCTACAATACAATACAATAATAAACAATGTTTCTTTCTTTCTTTTGTTTTATGTTTTTTATTTTTTTATTAATTACCAGAAAAAATATTACATAAAAAAGAAGAGGATAAGGTTCGCCAGTAGACTACCCAGTAACGCCAGCTGGCAAAGTGGAGTCTTAGGGTCACGCGCTCTTTACTCCCTTTCGTTAAGGCAGCTGCACGCGTGTCAGGTTTTAAACAAAGCCACGTGAGTAAGAACAATGTACTGCCCACGCGTCGTTTGATACCTAATCAACCAAGGTGAGCATCACATGTTTTCATTTGTAGCTTAATTGCTTTTATTGCTAGCCAATCATCTTCTCAGCCTCCTCACCACCTTCCTTTTTTCTTTCTTTACTTCGAGTGAAACTAAAATTATATATTATAATAATGCTATTTCATAAGAAAAAGAAAATATATAAACTTTTAGATAGGAATACACTAATAATTCCCACAATGATTAAGAGTTTCTTTTTTTAAAAAATTATTTAAAAATATATTAAAATAATATTATTTTATTTAAAAAATATATTTTTAACATCACCATAGTTTTTTTTGATATACTAATGTTGAAAATATATTTTAAAAAATAAAATAATATTATTTTAATATATTTTTAAATAAAAATTACATTAAAAAAATAATATTTACTACCGTGCTAAACACTCTCGATCTCAGTGGCTGATATAAAAGTTGATCCGGAAATATCTTTATCTTTATCGGATAAAAAAGAATAAAAAATCAGGAACATCAACTCTTGTAATGGATGGAATATAATTAGGAAGGACATATAAAGGGGGGGAAAGGCAATGGATAAGATGGGAAAAAGCTTCAATCCAAAGTTTCATCCAAGAAAAGAAGAATGGATAAAAAAGTAGGAAATAGCGTGGTCCATGGAGGAGCTGAATATACCCAAGGGAGACTAGGAGCTTTCCATCCATGTTGATGATGTTGCCACGTGGATGTGAGAGTTTGTAGATAAGGTGATGGACGGAGAAATGATGGCGTCACCGACAACATCGCCGTGGCGGCGAGCCGAGAGGTGGTTGGCGATGGGTATTCCAAAAGAAATGTTAGTTGGTGGGCAGCATGTGTGTAAATAAATTGAAAGGGAGTAGAATGTCATTCTCATCCCCGAAAAGTTATTGACTTTTGGATGGTTGCGTTGGAAATAGATAGGAGATTTGGGGGTAAAATGAGTGGCTGAGACGGAGGGCGTTGTTTGACCAATTTGCGCTCTTTACCTAATTTTTCTCTCTTCTCACGAACGAGAAAGGTGGCGTCTGGTGTGGCTTTGGTGGCGGATGTGGTGGGAGGGAACCATTTTTTTAAAGGAAAAAAACAAACCCTAATAATTATATACTTCAATATTAAATTCACATGGCTGATAGGGTTTGTGAAATTACCATCAAACCTTGTTGTTGGTTGATGGTTGGCAGTTGGCACCATCAATAAATAAGTATATTCTCCACTTTATTAATTAGATTCCAAAACCTCACATTATAAATTCTAGCAACAATGAAAAAAAAAAAAACGTTGAAGAATTGATACTTTTAACTAGAATTGAGGACTTAACACAAACGGCAATAATTATACATGTTTTTATGTTGGGTTTTTTGTTGTTGTTGTAATTAATAGGTTATTAGGGTCAATAAGGTATTTTTGAAGGCTAATATGAGTTAACTTCGGTTTTTTTTTTAGGTTCTTTTTTAAAATTAATTTTTTTTTTAATTTCATACTTGAACATTTGATTTATTGGGAATTGATTTTGTGCTTTTTTTCTTTCGCTTTTCTTTATATACGGTTGACAGGTTAACCAGGGTTAATATGGATTTATTTTTTCATTGCTTATTTTATTTTTCCTGATTTCACCCTTAAATATTATATTATTTTATAATTGATTTTTATGATTTTATTTAGTTTGTTTTAAATAAGGTTACATCGATATCATGATTAAGTCATGGATTTGACATGCTATTTTTGGTGGACTTGGTTTTTTTTTTATCTTTTTATGTTATTAATTCTTTTATTAATTTATTTATTGTTATTATATTTTTTATTTATATTATTTAAATTAACTGAGTTTATTAAATACAATTAATAACTAGAGTCTTTAATTTTTTGAGCTTTTTTTCTAAATGCTTTCATCATCTTGGCTCTTTTTTATATTGAAAAAATTTTAGGCAGGATCCTGCATAGCACATGCTCTTATCTAGTTGAATAATAAATTTAATCATTCATCCAATTTATCTTTGATTCTATTTGATTAGTTGATATAAAACTCACATTATTTTAATAAAAGTTGATATGGATACTTTAAAGTCGCCCCACTTGATTTAATTTTCATAAATTAATTTTGAAAAACATGGTATTCCGTTCTGACTCAACCCCTTCGCTGGCCTGAGCAACAAAATTTTGTCAAACAGCTGGTCGAGGACAATAAAAAACACGTACATGCACGGTGCAGTGTGCACGTACACAAGGACAAATATTGATACTATCGTAGTACCTTTTTTTTTAAAGAAATGACAGAGCATTTTATTTCTTTTAATTACATAACTTCTTATACTTATGAGTTTCAGTACAATAATAATAATAATAAAAAAAAACTCTTTCAATGAGCTCCAAATCTACAATATATATTCTACATGCAGGTCGGAACACATTTTTTTAACGTGCAGAAAACAGTATTTAGGAGTTACTAATGTATTTTTTTTAGTAGAAAAAACTTTTACCTATATATAAATTAATTTGATATAATAAAATCAACCTCGTGATTTGTGTATTATAACATCGATATAATTTTATAAAAAATAAATTAAAACAAATTATAAAATTTAATTTCTAATTATGAATGAAAAAACATAAAAAAATGATCAAAGTTAATGTAAGTTAACTTATCATAACTATAACTCAAGTCATGTGATTGAGATAGTTTTATAAAAAATAAAATAAAATAAATTATGAAATATAATTCTTGATTAATTTTATATTAAAGAATAAAATTAAAAAAATACAAAAATAAAATAAAATTATAAGGATATCAACGATAAATTCACCTATTCTTTTAGTTTTTTTTGTTAACAATAATAATAATAATTAATAATGTTATATATCTTGAAAGCCTTTTTTTCTTTTAAAATAGATATAGATTAAACAATTGGGGGTAACCTATCAATCTAACATCACAAAAATAGAATATATTAAAGGTATTTTAGACATAAAACGATTAATCAATTGCATTTATTACGAAATAAAAGTATTTTATTTATTGACTCTAAATGTACAAGAAGTCAAATAGAAATTTTGACAAAATAGATACTATGTGCTTATTTGTGATTTTTTTTAAACAATAGAAAATGGTAGAAAACATGTTTATAAATTAAACTTTTCCAAAAAAAAAAAATGTTTACAAATTGAAATAAAGGTTGAGTCGATGTCTTTTTTCAAAAATATCAAAATACAAAAAATATATCTAGACATTAGGACCAAAAGTGAAAAAAGAAAAAGAAAATGAGGGACCAAAGTTTTTTTAGGTGCTTTGGGACCAAGCAAGTAGGAGGAAAATAAAAAGTTTGTTTTATTTATAAATAAGTGGTTGTACCATACAAAAAAGGGAGAAGAAGAATTTTAAAAGAGAATTAGTTAACACAAAAATACACATACCAAAACATTCTCTCACTTACAAGCTTTTACACACCCATACAAAATAAAAAAAACTTAAACATATCAATAAAAGAACACAAGTTGTCAGCCAAACAAAACACCACCTCTACCCATCAGCCAAGGTGCATCAGCCCATATCCACCAATTTTTCCAGCCACAACAGATCACCCACTAACAAAGAATAGCGCAAGATCTTATAGCATCAACATCATCTCCTTGCCTCTGCCATTTCTTTTAAATCAAAACCCAGCTGCCAACATCTAAGAAATCCTCCTCTCTCTACTGTGACCACCATCCACGGAGCAACATTGACCATCTAGGCATCCACTACCAATACTTCCACCCTTCTCCTTCATCTGCCATTCGGCTACCATCATTAACCCATAACCGATCCCCTTTTCTCCACCACACAGTTACAACTTCTTCACTAGAACCAAAGAACCATTACCTCAACTGAGAGTGCAATCTCTCCTCTCCACAAGCAGACCCGAAATCGAACTTATTGTCCATTCCTCTTACCAAAATAGTAGCATATCTAATCATAGTCCAACCTCTTCAATTAACCACCACTAGTGCCCACATCGGTGACCACAACGTTAGCCTCTCTCTACCTCAACATATTTAAAAGAGATGAAGAAAGTACATACTTTAATTGTGAAGTCCTTACTGTTTGAAGAAGCTGACAAGGTAGTAGAGGTTCTTAAAGCTGTTAAGCCTCAATTGCAGGAGTTTGAAGAAGTTATTCTAGATGAGCTACCAAATGAGATACCTCCCATACGTGATATCCAACACTAGATTGACTTGATATAAGGGGCTAGTCTTTTGAATTTACCGCATTATGGAATGAGCCTAAACAAGAGGGAAATCTTAAGGGTGAAAATAAAAGAATTGCTTAAGAAAGAGTTGATTCAAAAGAGTTTAAGTCCATGTGTTGTCTTTGCTTTACTAATATGAAAGGATGATAGTTGGTGTATGTGTGTTGATACATGTTTTCAATTCCATGATTGGATGACATGCTAGATTAGTTGTGTGGTGCAATAGTCTTTATGAAGATTGACTTAAGATTCGGATTTAACCAGGGGATGAGTGGAAAACAACTTTCAAGATAGTAATGAGCTGTATGAATGGTTAGTCATGCCTTTCAAGTTAACGAATGCACCGAGCACATTCACGAGGCTGATAAACCAGGTTTTGTGACTTTTACAAATAAATTCATTGTGGTTTATTATAATGATATCCTTGTGTTCGATCATAATGAAACATCATATTGAGCACTTAAAGAGTGCTCTGGAGGTATTGCTGCTATAAAATAAGTTGTATGTCAACTTGAAAAAGTGTAGCTTATTCTTAAGTTTTGCTGTAGGAGCTTTGGAGTTGAAGTTGACAAGGAGAAAGTGAGGGAAATTCATGATTGGCCCACGCCTAAGATAGTTAGTAATGCGTGGAGTTCATGACTTGGCTATTAGAGATTTATTTGGAATTTCAATAACATTGTGGCATTGATCACTGATTGTTTGAAGAAGAGGAAGTTTTAGTGGAGCGAGGAAGAAGAACAAAGTTTTGCCTTCTGAAGTCTAGTTTCGTAGTGAGATTTTGGTTTTGAGTGTTTGAAGGAGTTGTATACTAGAGATGCCGATTTTCAGAAGATACAAGAGAAGTATATTAATGGTCGAACTAATGGAGATTTCTATATACATGATAGTTGCTTAATTAAAGGTAATGGATTGTGTATCCCTTAAAGATCCCTACATGAGAAATGAGAAATGAGAAATTGATTCGAGACTTGCATGATGGAGGATTAAAAGGTCATAGAGAAAGAGACAAAACAGCTAAGCGGGAATCACAAAACACTAACCTTTACTCCAGGGAGATATTTCCATGGAAGACAATAATTTCCATCTCTGGTGAAGACAAAGCAGTAATGCTATGCAGCCCATCTTCTGGGGTGAGATTGAAAATAAGCATCTTTTCTACTGTTTGCTTTGGATTTAACATTTATTAACAAGAAGGTAATATGCCATATGCTTAAAAAGCAATACAAGGGACTGCCCCTTCAAATTAATGAGAGTAAAAAAATGTCTTCCCATGCTTGATCCACTATTCATTCTTGTTTGACGCCGAAACCTTGGACTATTGAATTAATAAAGAACTAAGTCGGACCCCAAGTTCCGGGGAAAACAAGGGCTAATTCCTCTTCATGTGAGACATGCGACAAGAAACAATTAATAGAACACTCCAAAAACCAACAATGAGGCCGGCCCATCTAGTCCTCGAAAGATATAAACAATGTAAATCTTAATGCATTCGAATCAACATTCTTCTCCTCTAATTCCTTGTACAAAATTTTTATTGCACTCGGAGAGACTCCTAGCTAGCTAAACTAATGTCCTCAAAGGAAGGAAAGGTTGCTGTTGATTTGACCGCTGAAATAGTCGGAAGGTGGAAAGAGACGTATCAATGGATACCGATTTTCGGAGCTTTTGCTACCGTTGCTATGGCATTTTCTGCTGGTGCAAACAATCTCACAGCTCCGGTTGGACTGTCTCCTTTTCTTTTTTCTTTGTTCTATTTTTCTTCAGCAATACGTGCGTGGTAAACAAGTATTCTGTTTACATAGAAAATACTCTAGGAAGCATGTACAACTTATTTCAGGCTCAGGACACAAACTGCATGAGCTTATGTTATTTACTTTAATATTTTGTACAGATTATAAAGTTTATTGAATTTTGAATTTGCAGTTTTCAACACCAGTAGGATCAGGAGCATTGACTCTCTTGAAGGCCTCAATAATCGCTTGCCTAATCTACGTTCCGGGAGCTGCCTTTACAAGCAAGAGCACTGTCGATTCTTTATTTTCTGATGTGTGTAAATGAATATTTGTCCATAAACATGGTCAATTAAACACTATGAAATGCTCTTTCTTTCATGAACTAATACGGCTGTGTCATTGCAGTTTCTCAAAGAAAGTCAACCAGACGCAGGATTTTTGATGTGGAGCCTGGTAGTTGCTCTCATCACTGCAGGTACTCAATGACAGTCAATTTAAATTATTGGTTTACATTTGCTCAGTTCACATTTATCAATCTTGATGCCAAGATTATTTATTTAACAAAAGAAAATGTTAAAAAGAGAGTTTATGATTTGCAGAGATTACTATAAAACCATTCTTGAAGCCCTATTCAACAATTTTAAGCTTTTGGCTCCCGGATTAAAATTGTTCTATGACACGGTATTAGAAATTTAATGATGAACAATCACGAATTTAAATTCTACTACTTTATTTTTTTATTATAATTAAAATTAAATAATTAAGTATAAGTTAGTGATAATACTTCGCATTTTATGTGATTTTGAATGCCAAGCTAACAGCTATATTATTGTACTTTTTTTTCCCCTAACTTCTATCGGCCTTTGATGATATTGGCAGCGATCTGGCTTGCAGTTGCAACCTATTGGGAGTTACCAGTCTCATCTCAGCAGTCAATACAGAGTGCCCTGTTAGGAACCATCCTTGTCACTGAAGGTTTTTGCTACATACCCTTATGGAACAAGGTAGAAAAATCTATATTTATCAGTCAAAATGTGGTAAAATATACAACAAATTTGTGTAATTGATGAAATGAAAGAAGTATTTATATTTTTGATCGTTAAATTCCTAATGATCACATACTAAATGACTCTCCGGATCATTTCATTTCCGTCCTTTCTAATCATTTCCTTTTGTGCATACTTGCATTATAGTAGAACCTTTTAATGTAATTTCTGTGGTTTGGCATTCAATTAGACACTTCGATCTTCATTCTTATTCTTCAGCCATAGTTTGATCATGCAGGGTGAAAATCACAATTTTAATGGTGGAGGACTCCTCTGGATATCTCTTGAATGGACAGTTGCTCCATTAATCGCTTGTCTATGCTCCTACATCTTCTTCAAACTCTTGAGGGCGTTTCTTCTTCGATCAGAAGATGCAGAGAAAAGGATTCTCATTTTCCTCCCTATCGACTACGGAATATCTACTGGACTACTTTGCCTCTTTGTCATATTTCAGGTGTGCTTTTTTTTTTTTTAAAAATATAAATTTAACATCATGGACAACAAAAAACTCAAGGTTTCTAATTCTCTTCCCTCATCCAGGCAGTCCATTATGTTAAAGAGGACATTTCCTCCTAGGCAGGAGAGGATCCTGTCGTGTTTAGTAGCTGACTAGTAGCAAATTTTTGTCTGAAGTAACACAAGCAGTGTCTAATTAGATAGATAGATGAAGTTTAAACAAATGTCAAACAGGATAGCATGAAACCTTATTTTTTGTTTCTGTTACTTCTGTTTGATTTTCTAAAAGGGAGAGGATAGTTCAATAAGATAATCATGCTTTTGCTTTGTTTTCCATTGAGTTACTTGCATTACTCACTTCATAATGGGATGCAGATCAATGGAAACATTATATTTATCAATACATGGCTTTCTATAGTTGCTGTTTTGGTTGCTACACTGGTTGGAGCGATATTGTCATTGGTAAGGAAACATAACCTTAAGTTCTGCTATCCACTGGATGTTCCAATCATTCTTTCTCTTTATTCTTGTCTAGGACTGAATTTAATTTTGCAACAGGTTGTGATAGTTTCCTTGACCATAAAGAAGTCCAATGATATTCCAAATTGTAAGTCCAATAAGAAAAGCAGATCGATCGATCATCAATGCATAGAAATTCAGGATAAAACAAGTTCAATAAAAGATGACGAGAAGAACCACGAAGATATCGAAGAAATGTTGAGGGATTTCATGCAGACTAGAGTTCTTGAGACAGTCTATGAAGAGGAAGAGAGGAGTTGGGACTCACCACTACCGGATAAGATCCATGATTCTCAACCGCAAATTCAAGATTTTCAGCAGACACAATCAGTCTCTCAGAAAAGTTCTACAGATCAATTAACACAACTCAAACAGTTGCTTGAATCTACTCCAAATAGGTTGGTTCAAACAAGGAACTTCCAGAGGATTGAGAAAAGAACATTAACGTCGGATGCCTCTACATATATCAGAAAATTTGCGATTTCGATTATACGCCCTGTAGGTCTTCTCTTTATCTCCTATCACAGTTCTATATCATTCTTTAGAATGATAGCATATCTTAATAATTTGGTTCTGATGTTAAAGGTTATAGAGTATGACAGACGAACTCTTGTTCGACATGCTTTAGCTGAAAAATATGATGAAATGGAAGATTTCTTCAGCTTCCCACACCTCCTTGCTTCATGTATCTTCGCGTATGTTTACTCTGTCTCTAAATGAAGTAGAAGTTCTCTTTCGTTCACATTCGCCTCATGCCTTCATGTACATCAATACATCAGACCAATCCAAATCTGTTGGTATGCTGCAGGCTTCAATTTTCTATTGAGGTTGCTGCCATTGCAAGCCCATATGCAGCTATCCTTGATGTATTTGATCATAGAATTAAATATCTACGGAATGGGGAAGATGTGGTAAGTTTAAAACCATAAATATCTCCGTACATACTCCATCCTTTTATGGTAACTTTTCTCTCTACTGGTTTTTGTCTAACTATCTTGCAATGACCATGCACATGGTAACCAGGAGTATGTGCATGTGAAATGGTGGTTTAGAGCAATTAGCGGGCTAGTTGCTGCGATGGGGTTTTTCCTATGTGGATGGCGCTTGACTCGATGCCTAGGTGGGAAGCTAGCTTACATGAGTAACTCAAGAGGGCTGGCATCACAGCTTTCCTCTGTGGCAGCAGTGATGATGGTCACTAGAATGAATCTTCCTGCTTCAAGTATACATGCTTTTGTTGGATCTCTTTTAGGAGTTGGAATGGTCGATGACATTCGGGTAAGGTTTCCTCCTCGTAAATAATGGCCTAATCTCTAAAACCAGCATCAAATTCCATATCAGATTGAAACTGAGCATGGAATTGTCCGAGGCTAAACAGAACATGCGTCAGATATATGACATTCTTTTTAAGAGGGATTATGATGAAAAATGTTGTATCGTAATGCAGAATGTTAATTGGAAACTTGTGCTCAAGTTCCTAGGTGGATGGATCCTAACAGTAATATTCTCTTGTGGGATTGCTTATGTGATCTTCTCAGCGTCTGTACATTCACCAGGATATGTAGTGCCCTGACGTCGCAGTTTTTAATCATTAAATTATGTTCAACGTTTAATACAAGCGGGATTAATACATACTCATCCAATTTCCATGTTTGCTCCTTCAATTGGCGTAAGACTTGTCATGATTGATTGGAAACGGTAGTTGTAACCAAACACAACTTTTAAACATAGCACCAAGTTACATAATAGACAAGAAAATAAAATCCGAAGTTGCTTCTAGTTATGGCTTAAAGGGACGTGCAAATACATGCTCAATTACTTTTAAACATAGAATAATAGTTTTAATTAGTTGTAAAATATAAAAGCAATATGCTACGTTTAACTGAACAAATTTGCGTTGATTTTATAACTAAAAGTGTTCTAGACCAGGCACTTTGTGCAGAGCTCCATTAGTGAAGGAGGAAACAACTTTCCCATGGAAGAAAAAATAATAATAATTATCATACCTATATTTATTATTATTAAGAAAAACTAAAGCAGGTAAGCAATTCACTATTGCGTTTACTGTTGTCATTGTTACTGTGGATGTGGATTCACAGAGTAATTTTTTTTTCTTTTTTTTGTCCTTGAACTTTTTTTATTTATTTGATTTTCTCACATTTATTTTATTCAAAATTGGCATTGATGGTTTGTTTTAACGAGCTTGCTGTAAGATTATTGAAGGCACAAAAAAATCTGTCATTTGACTCGAACTTGGTTTTGCATAATATTGTTTCGATTTTTCATTTTTAGAGAGAATTGAACTCAAGGGACTATAATTGACAATTAGATTAAAAAATCAATCCCTTAAAGGAAGTAAAAAATTAAAAATCTATGGAATTTAAGAGGAGAATAAAGAAAAAAAAAAGAGGAGGAAAATTGGTTATCGGCGCCGAAGACGGAGAAACAACCCCATATGCCACCTCTAATGCGAGAGACTGTCAACATGCATCCAAAGACACCAAGGAAGACTGCTTTTGGAGGATGGAGGATGCCACACATGCCATCATAACATGAAAGGTTCATCCAACCTAAGTCTAAGCCATTTTCTTTAAAATTAATCCTTAATTATCTAATTACGCTTCAATTTAGGCTTGAATTTCACTCAATCCAGCCCTAATGCAGGGCTGGTCGGGGAGAGAATAAAGGCGCGAGAAAGAAAAACGATAGTTAACCGACTATGCTAGTGCATTGTGATTATATCTATGATCTAAGTGATAAATTTTGGGTTGAACTTGGATTGATTTATTTGATCTCTACCTTAAAATTAAAATAAAAAAATATCATTTTATGTTTTTATCAATCATTCAGATTGTATTTAATATCATCAAATCAACTTGATCGTGTTGAGATAATTCTCACATGATTAATTTAAAACTTAAACTATACAAATAATCGAGTTGAGAGTTTTAATATTGACTTATTAGATTGGGTTTAGTAACGCTTGTGAAGAGTTTTTCATAACCTGTCCGTTTTCTTACTTTCACTAAATCAACATCACCCGCAGGAAATGCAACTAGTGTAATACTAATATGCATTTGCATGAAAATGAAGTTGAATTTTGTTGTCAAAACAAATTTTGTGTTTAAATACTCTGCCAAAGCTATTCTCAAAACAGAAAATCATAGTTGAATCCCCTTTTTAATTAGCACATTTGACACTATCAATAAAAGGGAAAGAGAATAAAAAAAAAACGCTTTTTTTTTTGAGGTTCAAGATTTTGTGGTTGATAGGATATATAATTCCAAAAGCCAACCCCCTCAATGGCTAAATTTCAATTTATATGAATCTTAATATTGGTCCGAAGCTTATCCAGTCCAACACTCAATCTTCTTGCTGAAATTTTTCCCAAAAAGCAAATTGATGTTGCTTACCTAAATAAATTTTTCCCACCACATTTGATGGCATGCTAGGTGCATTCATATGATTAGTTATATATCCCATCTTCTTGTATAGAACCTTTTATGTTCTTTATTAATTTGGTGATCGGTACACCTTTATGTTAAAATCATGGTGTTAGTTATAATTTACTGTGAACGAGAATAATATTTTTTCGTTCTTGACCTAAAAAAAAAGAGAAGCTTTTTGCCATGTGTTTAGGGGTAAAATAGTCTTTGTCTTGAGACAATTATGATGTTCTAAAATTGAATGGTTGCAGGAGGAGTATAAATCAAATCTTGAACCTCGACTTAAGGTTAGTTTTGTATTTTCAATTAAAAATGCATAGTAACTCTAAGAATAAAAAAAACCTAATAGGAAAATGGAGGGCTTTTTTGTTATTTTCAATATTATTGCATAATAAAAAGACCTTCATGTACTTGGTGTCAAATAATTTAACTCAGGCTAAATGATAATTGTGTCATTTTCTTCTTGGTCTTTTCATAATTAATTGGTTGGGCGGGGTAATTAGAGGATTGAGTGTTGGGGTAAAAGAATTAAAAAAGGGTTAATGCGCGCTATGCAAGTGTCAGCCGTTTCGCAGTCTTTGGACGACACGTGTAGCAGATTCTGGCGGCCAAAAAAACCATTTCAGGGTGGCTTTAGTTTTTTCTCAGCGTCTCCTCTTTGGATATGTGGTGTGTGCACTGATTGGAGGTCTGGTTTGTTACCGACGATAATTTTCTTCTTCTTTCTCTCCTCTCTCTTCCTTGATGTTTGCGCCCTGCCACTTGATTTTTCAAGTAAGCCCCTAAACTTCTATTTCTTTTTTATTTAGTCCCCTTTTTTGTTATATATTTTTTGAAATAATTCATTAAATTAAATTTTTATTTCAATTTCATCCTCATTTAATTTTTTGCTTTTTCAAATCCAATCCTCATTTTTTATTGCTATTTTTTGTAGTCTAAAATAATTTTTAGAGTTGTATTTTTTTTATTCCACCGTCCATAATGTTTTTTTTCTTGATAGATTTCATTCTCATTCTTTTAAATTTTTTCTTTGCTTTGAAAAATTTTCAAGAACAATATTTTCTTACTGATTTAATTGTTCAACATTTAATTAGTTTGGATTTCAGGTTGGTTAAGCTCTTATCTAAGATCTCATGGGTTGCAAACTTTGGAGATTAACCTAACTTCATGATGTTTGCCTAGAATTGATTTAGTTTTTTTTAATCATTTTTTAAGTTAGGTTTTTTTTATTTCATCATTCAATATTTATTTAATCGAAAACTTAGCTCTGTTTGTTTTTTCAAGCTTTCTATGACCTTGGTTTTATCATTTTTTTTATTTAGTTAGGTTACCCCATGTCTTTTTATTTGTTAATTTTTGTTAACTTTATTTTTTAAAAGAAATTTTATTCTTGAATTAAATAGAATTGATTTATTGAATATAGGCGAATGTTCACTTCATTTTGTTTTGTTCAACTTGCTTTTTCGAGACGTTGCTTTAGTGACCCATGCGACTTCTTCTTATGTCGTTGTCCAGAATTTTTGGTCAGGTTTGAACCATCTTAGAAACTTTTTTTTTTTTTATGATGACCGATGTCCACAATAGAGTGATAGTGGGTCACCAACAAACTTTTTATTTTCCTTTCCCTTCTGAGCATGATATCGGTGGCTCATTTGTTTTGATTGATTGTTGTTAAGTGATTTTTTTAACATTTTATCTGTTATCGTTGCCTGTAATTTAAATCAAATTACTAGACTACCTAGTTTTATTAGATCCAATAGAGTTAATTATTTGAGTATCGGGTTCTTTTTTTTTTTTTTTATATATATAAATATTGCTATCATCCAAGTATCTTTTTTATATGCTTAAAATTTTTTAAACGACTGCGCCTCGTTCCGACATAATCTTACCTAATGGACCATTATTGATTGCCCTTGGATTGAAGAAGGTAATTCGCATTTATATATATATCTCAAACTTTAGATATTTATCCTTTAGATTTTGAAGGTTTTATTTTATATTCTATGCTGTTAGGATAATATTTATATTTTTTATTTTTTTATTTTTTATTAAAACTCTTTGAACTGGTTTAATAGTCAAAATTACAAGGTATCGATTCTGTTGTTGTCATGTGGGTATGATTACGAATAAATATGTCAACCTGAAAATTGAAGAATACACTTCATATCTTTAGCCTTTGTTTCCTTCAATGCATCGACCACGATAGGACTAGAGAGAGAAACAACATCAACTCAAAAGTTGGGTTATATTCAATAATACGAAGAAGCTCACATCAAGTTTTTTTCAAAAAACAGCCGGAAAGAAAGCGAGGGCGTCCTTTTTTATATGTATTTTTGGTAGAACATCACGCAAAACTTTACATCAACCATATATTTCTATGCACGTCGCCGACGTGCCATCGCTTTCTTCCGAGCCATCTTCCTAAATTCTAAAATATCATCATTCTCTTACCACACAAGTCAACCTTGTAACCACCACGTCCCTTCCTTTGATTTTCCCTCCACCCTCCTCTTCTAATCCCAACGTTTCACATCACATGCCTCCATCAGATACTAAAATATTTAATACAATTCCCCACTTAGAAAAGTAGTATATTATTCTTCATTAAATGTAAAGTTATATGCTTACCGACTTATGTTTGAGACGAATTATGTCGGAGAAATAGTTGTTTTTTAAAATATATTTTGTTTAAAAATATATTAAAATAATTTTTATTTTTTATTTTTTTAAAATCATTTTAATATTAATCAGTATGTTAAAACAATTAAAACAATTAATTTTAAATAAAAAAATTTAATTATTTTTTTTAAAATATAATTTGAAATGCAATTCCAACTGGACCAATTACCTTATGATTTTAATAATTTTGAAAGAAAACTCTCCGAATGATCTTACATAAAGGGGCAGTTTGCAGTTTAATGCAGAAGTCAATATATATATGACTTTAAATATCCTGCTTTTAGCTTAAAGCAGAATGATTAAAAGGGTTTAATTATATTTTTAATTCTTCAAGCTTCTGTTTGGACTTGCAAAGAATTAGATTTCCTTTAGGGTCGACTAAATACGCGGGATTTGTTAAGGGCAATTCAGCACTTACAATTTCTCCGCAAGTAGTGTTATAGCACTTTGAAAACAGCCTTCTCCTATATATATATATATATATATATATATATATATATATATATATATATAAAGGCTACCATAATGACCATACCAAGTACCCAAAAACATTATGATGAATCCAACACAATCTTTCTTCTCCATCTCCGCAATCTTGATTCTCATGTTCATGGCGGATAGCATTTCTGCAACTCGAATCTACTCATCGATGGCCTTACCAAATTCTCATCAAAGTGGAGATCTGACAGGCAATAAGCCAGTAAAGATGCGCGAGGTCGCATTTCATGTTTCTTTCAAGGGTCGTATGATCCCGCCGTCCGGTCCAAGTCATAGGGGTGATCACACTAAACCCACTTTCAATTAACATTTCTTGGAGAAAAGATATCCAAGTTTTCAATCAGCTCTGAGCCCTGGAATGGGGAGCTGATACAGGACATGCATGCTCCTTTCTTCTTGAAAACTTCATGCTCCAAACTCCGTCGGTTTTCAAGAAAACATAGAAAACGCAACATAAATGGTTTGAGTTAGGAATTTAGAATATTTATGAATGTACTTATTTTGTCACAGAAGTCCCGAGTTATTTTTAAGTACTCGGTTAGTATGTTTATGATGATGTCAACTTCTCTCCCTTTATCCTCTAACATCATTTTTTTCCCCTAACAATAACTTCTGTAAGAAAAAGGGGAGTGTTGAATTGGGTGCTGGATAGTTGAAGTTACTTTCTGATGCAATTCTTCATCTTCTTCTTTTTTTAGGGTCAAATTTTATGCAATCGATCGATCTCTTGCGTACGTGTATGAATAAAGACTATACCGAATTTTTTAAACTGTTAATCACTTCTCTATTTTAATATTCTTTTCCCCTTTTTTCCTTGCAATAATCTCATGAAGGATGGCTTCGAATTACAGTTGTTGTGGTTGATCGGCTTGTCCAGATATGGTGGCATGTGTTATCTACAAGGGATGAAATCTATACCTTACTAGGTAATTTCCTCGTTGTTGTTCATATCAAAGTTTTTTTAACATAAAATAAATGTATAGTTATTGTTAATGTATTTTCTAGGGTCAAGAAAAAAATTAATTATAAATTTAAAACTTGATGTATATATTTAATAAAATAGATTAAGAACCATGTATACTAATAAATGTTAAAAAAAAATCTTAACGCTAACTAAAAATCAAGTTATGAAGCTGAAAACAAATGTAAATTATGTTGTTTGATCTTGTTTTGTGAGGATCCTTTAAAGCATTTGTTGATATGATAAAAAAGAGCTAAATTATTCAGGTTAAATCAGAGGTGACCGATCTTAATGTGAAGCTAGCTGGCTGGCACCATTTGGGTGCCACTTGCCCCTTGCCACTTGGCCACTTGGCCACTTGCCTTGGCCCTTATCTCTTGCATGGATGCTTGCCTATAAATAGGCAATGCATCCAAGCATTATAAGCACACCATAAGAGAGAAATAAGAGAGAAACAAGAGAGGAAGAGAAGAGTGAGAGAGGGAAAGTAATCCCACAAAATTGTGAGGTATTTGTGAGAGAGTAAGTGAGGTGTTTTCTCCTATTGTAGAGAGATTTCGGTTGTTATCCTATTAGTAGAGAGAGGTTGTAATTCCCACATTACTTAGTAAAATCCTTCTATACTTGCCCGTGGACGTAGCCAAATTGGGTGAACCACGTAAATTCTTGTGTGTCTAATTTCTCATTTTATCCTATTCTTTGCCTTTTATCTTGTCGGGTTTGCATGCCAGTATCCTAACAGTGGTATCAGAGCCTTCTGGTTGGTGTTGTTAATACACAAAAGTTATTCGTGTATACGGTTACTATTCACGTCTACGACACTATTCACCTATTCGACACTATTCACCCATACGGTACTGTTCACATACGCTACTGTTGGCGTATATAGAAAGTCAGTGCGGTGATTAAATACAGTCTAGGAAGTTCTGTCTAAGGAGATTGGGTTTTAAGCGGGACCGTTTGTGACCCCTCCAATCTTTCCCGGGAACTTACTTAGTGAAGTATTATTCACACGATACTATTTCTATATACGTTACAGATCTGTGAAACGGTGATAGCTGAATAGATCTCGGTGAATACAATGGCAGCAAAGTACGAGATAGAGAGGTTCAAGGGGAGCAATTTCTCACTATGGAAAATGAGAATCAAGGCAATCTTAAGGAAAGACAATTGCTTGGCAGCAATTGGGGATCGACCGCGGAGATCACCGATAATGCAAAATGGAATGAAATGGATGGCAATGCTATTGCTAACATACATTTAGCATTAGCCGATGAAGTATTATCAAGTGTGGCGGAGAAGAAAACAGCTAAGGAGATATGGGAGACTCTAACAAAGCTATATGAGTCCAAGTCTTTGCACAATAAGATTTTCTTAAAGCGGAGACTTTATACCCTTCGAATGGCGAAACCACGGCGGTGACTGACCACATCAACACAATAAGAACTCTATTTTCACAACTCACTACGTTGGGTCAACAAATAGAGGAAAGTGAACGTGCGAGCTTCTACTTCAAAGTCTTCCAGATTTGTATGATCAACTCATTATCAACTTGACCAATAATATCCTCACGACTATTTAGTCTTTGATGATGTTGCGCCATCTTGAAAGAAGAAAATAGGCGCAAAAATAAAGGAGACAGAAATAGTTCAAACCAAGCAGAGGCATTGTTGGTATCAAGAGGGAGATCAACGGAGCGTGGATCCAGTGGGAGTCAAAGACAGGGGAGGTCCAAATCAAGAAGCAAGAAGACTGTGAAATGCTACAACTGTGGCAGAAAAGGGCACTTCAAAAGGGATTGTTGGTTTAAAAAGGGTATAGAGAACACCGCAGAGTCATCAAAACCTCAAGGATGTGTTGCGAGCACCTCGGAAGATGGGGAGGTTTTATATAGTGAAGCGGCGACAATCTCTGAGATAGAGAAGAGTTTACCGAGGTCCGGCTAATGGATTCGGGAGCAACATGGCATATGACTCCTAATCGAGATTGGTTCCATACATATGAACCCATCTCTCGGAGGCAAAGTGTTCATGGGTGATAATCATGCTTGTAGAGATTGCTTGGCATTGGCACCATCAAATTGAAGATGTATGATGGCTTAATTCACACTATTTCGGGGAGTGCGACATGTGAAAGACTTAAAGAAGAATCTTTTGTCCGTGGGACAATTTGATAGTCTTGGGCAGTAAAATCCGAACGGACAATGGAATAATGAAAATTGTCAAAGGAGCGCTGGTGGTTTTAAAGGCGAGAAAGACGGTTGCAAACATGTTTGTATTAATGGGAAAAACACATCATGGGGCGCGAAGCGTCAATCGCATCGGCCGGTCTGCGAAAGAGAAGACGATGATGTGGCATAAAAAACTAGGCCACATGTCGAGAAAGGTTTGAAAGTTCTCTCGATTAGAAGTTACTCCTGGGCTTACAAAGGTTACTTTACCCTTTTGTGAGCATTGTGTTACAAGTAAACAAGACACGGGTTGAAGTTTGGCACATCAACAACTAAGAGCAAATGTATCTTAGACTCGATTCACTCGATGTTTGGCAAGCACCGGTCGTATCCTTGGGAGGAGCAAGATACTTTGTATCATTCATAGATGACTTCTCCGGGAGATGTTGGGTGTATCCAATTAGAAGGAAGGAGATGTGTTCGCGAGTCTTTAAAACTTTCAAAGCGCGGGTGGAACTTGAATCGAAAAAGAAGATCAAGTGTTTGAGGACCGACAATGGAGGAGAATATACCGGTGATGAATTTGATAACTTCTGTCAATATGAAGGTATCAAAAGGCGGTTCCAACGGCATACACTCCACAACAAAATGGAGTGGCGAGAGCGGATGAACGGAACTCTATTAGAAAGAACAAGAGCAATGTTGAAGGCCGCAGTCTAGGAAAGTCATTCGGGCGAGAGCGGTCAATACCGCCTGTTATGTGATAAATCGATCTCCATCAACCGCAATTGAGTCAAGACACCGATGGAGATGTGGACTGGGAAGCCAGGTGATTATTCTCGATTGCATATATTTGGAAGTCCTGTGTACGTGATGTACAATACACAAGAAGTTAGCAAGCTGGATTCAAAATCCGAGAAAATGTGTATTCTTAGGATATGCTTTGATGGAGTGAAGGGGTATCGCTTGTGGGATCCCACCGCCCACAAAGTAGTCATCAGCAGAGATGTCATATTTGCGAAGGTAAAATGCAAATGGAAGAACATAATAGCATTCTAAAGGAGACTACAGCGAGTCCGTATTGAAAATACTCGAGAATCATACTTCTTCCGGAAGCTGCACCGAGCATGAAGAGCAAGAACAAATAGAGTCCGAAACTCCCGAAGTTTGGCGGTCGACTCGTGAAAAAAGACCACCGGCTTGGCACTCGAATATGTTACGAGAGCAATATTGCATACTTGTTTTCTAACAGAGGATGGAGAGCCATCAACTTTCCATGAGGCTATCAAAAGCACGGATGTATCTATGTGGATGACAGCAATGCAAGAGGAGATTGAAGCTCGCACAAGAATAACACTTGGGATCTTGTTCCGCTACCACAAGGAAGAAAGGCCATTGGCAACAAATGGGTTTACAAGATAAAGCGTGATGGCAATGATCAAGTGGAGCGATATCGTGCAAGATTGGTGGTGAAAGGATATGCTCGAAAGAAAGAATAGACTTCAATGAGATATTTTCTCCGGTGGTACGACTTACTACAATCGAGTAGTCTTGGCAATGTGTGCTATATTTGATCTTCACCTAGAGCGGTTAGATGTGAAAAGCTGCATTTCTTCATGGAGAACTTGAAGAAGAAATTTATATGCTCCAAGCGAAGGTTTTGCTTGAAACAGTGCAAGGAGAACTTGGTTTGCGGGTTGAACAAATCTCTATACGGTCTCAAACAGGCGCCGAGGTGTTGGTACAAGAGATTTGATTCCTTCATAATTAGCCTTGGGTACAACGGAGACTCGGTTCAGGACCATTGTACGTATTACAAGAGGTTTGAAGAAGATGATGTTTTCATCATTCTGTTGTTGTACGTGGATGACATGTTGGTAATAGGCCCCAACAAAGATCGAGTCCAAGAATTGAAGGCACAATTGGCTAGGGAGTTTGATATGAAGGACTTGGGACCAGCAAACAAGATTCTAGGGATGCAAATTCACCGAGATAGAAGTAAGAGGAAGATTTGGCTTTCTCAGAAGAATTATTTGAAGAAGATCTTGCGTCGCTTCAACATGCAAGATTGTAAGCCAATTTCCACCCCACTTCCTGTTAACTTCAAATTATCCTCAAGTATGTCTCCTAGCAATGAAGCGAGAGGATGGAGATGTCTCGAGTACCATATGCATCGACGGTGGGAAGTTTAATGTTTGCCATGATATGTACAAGACCCGGACATTGCACAAGCGGTGAGAGAGCAACTAGTCGATACATGGCAAATCTCGGTAGAGAGCATTGGAGTACTATTAAGAGGATCTTGAGATACATCAAGGGTACCTCGAGATCTTTATGTTATGGAGGATCGGAATTTACTTGTCAAGGGTTATGTTGATTCGATTTTGCTTTGCGACCTTGAGAAAAGAAAATCCACTACGGGCTATGTGTTCATAATTGCGGAGGAGGCGTGAGTCAGGGTCTCTAAACTTCGAGGTTGTAGCTTTATCCACAACAGAAGTGAGTACATGGCGGCTACACAAGCTTGTAAAGAAGCAATATGGATGAAGAAACTTATGGAGGAGCTCGGGCAAAAACAAGAGAACATTCTTTTGTATTGTGATAGTCGAGTGCTTTGCATATTGCAAGGAATCCCGCGTTTCATTCAAGAACAAAACACATAGATGTTCGGTATCACTTTGTTCGCGAAGTGGTGGAAGATAGAAGTGTAGATTTTCGAAGGTTCACACAAAGGAAAACCCAGCAGATGCTTTGACCAAACCAGTCAACACTGACAAGTATATATGGTGCAGATCCTCTTATGGCCTAGCAGAAATGTAAGCAGCATGAAGATGACAAGTATAGAAAGGATAGAAGAATCACAGATGATCAAGTGTGAAGACTTGATTAAATCATCAAAGTCTTCAAGTGGGAGAATGTGAAGCTAGCTGGCTGGCACCATTTGGGTGCCACTTGCCCCTTGCCACTTGGCCACTTGGCCACTTGGCCACTTGCCTTGGCCCTTATCTCTTGCATGGATGCTTGCCTATAAATAGGCAATGCATCCAAGCATTATAAGCACACCATAAGAGAGAAATAAGAGAGAAACAAGAGAGGAAGAGAAGAGTGAGAGAGGGAAAGTAATCCCACAAAATTGTGAGGTATTTGTGAGAGAGTAAGTGAGGTGTTTTCTCCTATTGTAGAGAGATTTCAGTTGTTCTCCTATTAGTAGAGAGATGTTGTAATTCCCACATTACTTAGTAAAATCCTTCTATACTTGCCCGTGGACGTAGCCAAATTGGGTGAACCACGTAAATTCTTATGTGTCTAATTTCTCATTTTATCCTATTCTTTGCCTTTTATCTTGTCGGGTTTGCATGCCAGTATCCTAACACTTAATACAAATTTTTTGAAATTAGGTTAGTGAAGAGGCAACCTGTCTCATCTAGATCAAATCATAAGCGATCATCTTCAATCCAAAAATTTTAAAATCAGGTAAAATCAAAGGCAACCAACTTTATTGTTTTTTTAATTAAGGGTGTTAAAGACATGTCATTTACTTTATCTTTTTGAAAAAATATATAAACAACATGTCATTTTTATTTTGGAAGGAAATATTACAGCATCAAGATTTGAACCTGTGATTTTCATCTCTCCGCACACATCTCCATCAACTGAGCTACAATACAAAATTAATATAAAAAATATATTAAGATGCTTTACTATTACTATGAACAATAAAAGACCATAAAAAATCCTAATTTTTTTAGAGTATTGAGGTAATTTTCAAAAAAAAAAAAAAATGGTTTCTTCTAGATTTTAGTTTTATATTGATAGTGGCTTGAAGTGGTGTTTTTTCACTGGTAATGGTGCTAGGACGGTAGTGTGGTGGTAACCATTTACAGCGCTCTTTCTTTCTTTTTTTTTCTTCACAATTTTAATTAATCTTGTTAATCTCTTAACAAAAAAAAAAAACATATAATGTATGATTTTTTTTTGACAAAGAAATGTTCGAATTCAAGATCTCTTGGAGGGACAAGAGAGACTACTAGTTGAGCTGCATTTCATTTTCAATGCATGAATTATATGAAACTTTTTTTTTTTTTTGAAAAATCACATCTCTAAAATTTAAATAATTTTCTATTTTTGGGAAATATTTGATTTTCTATATGAATAATAAGTAAAAATGGGCAAGTTCCAAACGATGAGCACATTTACCGTGAACTTAACACGGCATCATAAACGGAGAGCCTAATTTAATAAATAAATAAATAAGTAGAGGGATTCAATTGATCACATCAATAGTAGAGGCACTCGAATAATCAAATGACCATAGTACAGGGACCACCCAATGAAATTAATTCATTCCCTTTGTATAGAGGACACTTGCTTATCAGAGCTTTGAGCAAGGGGTAATGGGAAACACGTGTGGGAAATGTGACATGCACGTGTTTGGTCCAAACCCATTTGGAGTCAAACTGTCAAAATATATACGCTGTCGAATTCCTATATAGTTGCATTTTAAAAGGGAAAACAAAAAAATAAAAATTAAGTTACTTTGTGTCTCAAAACAGAAAGGAAAAAAAAAGATACTTACAAAAAAATTTCTATAGTTTTTCCTTAATATTATAATTTTCATTATATAATTTACATCCTGAACAATGTATTTTATTTGAATTTTTTATATGATATAAAATATAAAATGTAATTTATAAAAATATAAAGAAAAAATAAAATTTAAATGAAACTATAAAAGAGTTTTTGTAATTATCAAAAGAAATTACCATTAGCATATTGATCACTACAGAGTTTTTGTAATTATATAATGTTTGGTTCTTGTACATTTATTTGAAGTGAACAGCGACCAAATCAAAATGTTTGGTTCTGTATGCTCAGTATTTTCGCAACCACGGGCGGTTTGTGGAGCCCTTGTGCTGCAAAAGAGAAGGCAGGGTTGTGCCTGTAATTTTTTTATTTAAATAAATGTAGGAATTTGAATCCGTTTGTAATTATTTTAATTAATTTTATAAATATTAAAGTTAATAATTATATAAATCTTTATAAATTTCATGTTTGTTAATTTTATCCTTAATCATGATGTTTCTTGATATTATTAATGTGATATCTAACACGCACATATTCGTTAACAATATGCAGTGAAAAAGGTTATTAATTTTAATGATAATTAAAGTTTTTTAATTCAAGGCTGCACTCGTGTTTTGGATCCCTATATGTGACTGTTTGATATTTTGCTATATGGTATTGTTTAAAAATATTTTTCTCTTGACAGTGAATTAAAATAATTTTTTAATATTAATATATTAAAATCATTTAAAAATATTAAAAAAAATATTAATTTAATATCTTCTTAAGTAAATACACTTTTAATTAAAAAACATATAAAAACAGGAAGATACCGCAATTCCAAAAACATCATAAACGCTGAGTTTGCAGAGGGTGAAAATAAACCATTGAAGTCAAATGGTTATAAATTTACAATCTTTAGTTTTCTAATTGCTAGCTTATTTATGCAGTTTAATAATTAAGTTTTTGGCCCATTCGAGAGAGATGAACATACTGGACAAAAGTTTAATCCTTTGTACTTGTTAATTACCAATATAATACAACTGACTAAGCTCTTAACTACTTAATTTAATTTATTATTGACTATGAAGTTGAGTCATCATTTGTTTCTATTTAATTTATCCTTGGCAATTTTGATTACTTAATTAGCCGTCAGCGATGAAGTCATGGAAAACTTCAAAGAAAAATAAACTTTCCTAACTAAAGATTTTTAGGTCTTTGATGATCCAGCAAAATAAATTCCTTGTAGAATAAGGAACACTCCGATATTTAAATTAGTTTTGAATATTTGTTGATTTAAGGATAAATAAATTAAAATTATCAAAAGAAGTTTTCTTTCTTTTTCGGGTAGTTTTTAAAATCCTGAACTCTACTTAATCTGTTTCTAACTATTGATTTTTATAGGAATTTTCTACGGCTCATCTGTAATAGAAATTTGTTAGGAGCCGTGGAGACTATATGAGAGAGTAGATTACATGGAGATTTATTTTTTGAAGACCAAATAGATTTTCAAGGACATTTTTCGTGGATAAACAATTCCATTTTATTGAAAATTTCAAAAGATGGTGATACAAATGTTTTTGAGATAATTTGGGGGTTATTTGCTCTCAAGCAATGTGTCAAGTGTAAATGCACAAATTTATTTTTCTAGTTCTAATTATTATTTTTTTTTAACAAATTAGCAGAGGTAACCCTTGCCTATTAATCATTTTATCTCTTTCTTGAGCACGTGGCACTCCTTGATATCATGCTTGTTGTCATGGTAAAATCGACAAAACTTATTTGGATTCCTTGTGTTTGTGTTGCCTTTCATGGAAGGAGGATCACACAAATGTTTTTCCCTTGGATAACATCTAGTACCTTAGCTTATCTGGTGGTTAGAGGCGTAGTCATAAGTTCATGGAATAATAGGTGATTGTGGTAATGCCCATTAGTGCTTGTTTTAGATGTTCTTGTCGAGGATTGATGGCGTGGTTGAGACTCTACTCGTATGTGAATGCCTAGATGATCTTTTTTAGTGTTACCTTCTTCCACCTTAATGTAATTTTCCATTACATACTTGACGTTGGGGAAAATTTTGTCTAGGGAAAATTTTGTCTAGAAGAGTGTGTAACCTTTCCTACAGGGAATAGTTATAGACTCTACTAATGAGGGCTTTTGTCGTGTTAGGTTTGAGCTTTTCCACGTTAAGCATTTCTTTGTTGAACCTTTGAAAATAGGATCTGGTGCCTTCATATTCTCATTATGTGATAATATAGAGCTATGTGGTGTTTTTTAGGCGTGATGCTTGTGTTAAAGCGAGAGATGAACTTGGAGCTAAGATCTTGAAAATAAAGAATAAATCCATACCTTAATTTATGGAATCATGCACTTGTAGATCCACGCAACGTTGTTGGAATAATTTTACACATAACATTATTGTCTTGTGTAATAAGTTCTAAAATACTTTTGACATTTTGTATATATTCTCGAGGGTCCGTGAATCTTTTATAATTGTTTAGACTGACTTTTACAGAGACAAAATTTTTGGAAAATTGAGTTTGGAGGATTTTATGACATAGTGGAGATTCTCTTATTAGATTGTGTTTTTGCTGACAAATTGTGCTGTGATGGAGCTTGTTTCACGCCCATTTATTTTTCTAGTGTGTGAGTGAGATGGTTGAGATCGATGGAAAGTAGATCGTTTAGAGTGGCTTGTGCAAGAGCGATGGGTGAGGTCCTTTGGAATGTAAGAATGTGAGCGTTACCTGCTTCCATGATATTTTGCCATGTCTCATCCTAGGATTGTGCAAGGGCGATCGTTTAGCACTTCTAGGGCAACCTAGCTAGCCTGAGCTGACTAGGCAAGTAGCCTATCTAGGCTGATCCAAGCAAGCATATTTTCGGATCTGGCTTATTGGTCCTTTTTTTTTCGTTTCTGTTTTTTTTTTTTCTTGGCACATCAATTAGCAAACTCATGACTCTTGAGTAATGTATTTCTTTCCACTTCCATAGCTGTTTTAATTTGTATTTTTTTTCCAGTTTAATTAGTTACTACGACTCTATCAAACCAATTAATTGACAGAGCGTCAGAGCCACCACATGTAAATTCATTTTGGGGCGCCGCGAGCTTATTAGTAGTCTGGCGAGGAGGATGCAGAATTATTGTACTTGTCTTCTTCTTTTTAGTCAATAATTCTTTTATTTGTTTTAGAAAAATGGAACTATGTTCACATTAGCTAGCCTGATATGTCTTCCTTTGCACCTCGTCTCTCCAACACAACACATGCTTTCCTATAGATATGCACGTAAATATATGATTGTATATATGATATGAAGGTCATGAAATCTAACGTTGCTAGCTAGCCTCACTGCCTAGCTCGAGCACGTAGCTCGATCGCTCGTGCTTTCTCTCACGAGCGTTGATAACTTGTATTTCAATTAAAGCAAAAGAAGAAGAAAAATCGTATTCAATTTATATTGAGCAAGGGTATAGATTTTGGGAACGTAGAATTTTCGTGAAGTGGACTTAAACAAGTGGGGTGTAGACAAGTAAGGTAGAGTCTACTTTACTCCACATCTTGGAAGATTGGAGGAAATGGAGCAAGCAAAAGACGTTTCCAACTTGATCTTTAGAATTCAATATATCCCTAGAGAATTGGAAATCAGGGCACGGAATAGTAACATCATGCTTTATATTTTCTTACACTAATCTAGCTGGTCCATATTGATGGCTCGAGATTTTTTAATTTTAATCTTACAATCTTAATTACTTCCCACTTTTCTCACGTACGTAGGGTATTAGCCTCAAGGGAAAAAAAGAATCCATAGAGTAGGTGAAAGAATTTCCCCACGGTAACAAGGTTTTGGTGCACAAAATGGCATATACAGTAGCCAAGCGATGAAATGTAGAGAGAGCCTTGACAAGGGCACCCGAGTGAAAAGTCGAATAAAGAGTCAACCGAATCCCACCAACCTTTGAAAATGAGAAATTAACCCATGTTCTCTACGATTTGGCTGAATTTCAGGGGATAATTTACGGTTCAAAAGCTTGTGTTTACATTAAACGAGGTATTTCATAAGCTTAATTAATCCTTGTTAAGTCAACTTATAAACAAACACACCAAATTCATTTAGCTATTAATTTCAGTTCTAACAATTTTATAATCAATATAATGGTTTTACCCCAACTGACCGTCCTAATCATTTCATGATCACGATTAAGGTATGGCCATGGACAAGCAGAAGTTAATTAGTCTCTTTCTCTCTATCATAATTTTCTCTGTTAGAGCTTTAAGCTTGTAGAGTGTGCTATCACCATCTTCAACAAAAGGAAAATAGACAGTGCTTTGGCTGTGGATCATGAGACTGGTTACACGTTTTCTGCCTTTCTGGGGGGGGGTTTGCTTTCAACAAGTATAAAAGTCAAGCGGGATGGCTTTTCTTGACAACCTCAAAAAGGACTATTTCATGATCAACACTTTCCAATCTCAGTACACGAGTAAAAAATTCAAAAGAAACTAAAGCTGGCTGCAATTTTTGAAGTAAAAGGCTCTTTATGGCCTGAAGTGAAAAGGGAACGAAAAGCATTTATTATTTCGAAAGTACACTGTCAAATTAAACACATTGACATATGTCTTTATAAATCATTTACAACAGCATTGACAACGAGGTAAAATATGTCTTCTTTAAATCCAAACGCTACAAATTATTCAGCAAAGAAATAAGACTCCAATATAATTGATGCTATGACATGCCAAACAATTAATTGCTTTCATATGCAGGGATTCTTAGAAATAATCAATCACATATAATTATACTTCTTAGTGTCTATACATAAAGCAGAGAAATACACTTCTGTGCGCATCCAACTCCTCCATACAAAGGGAATAGCTAGAAAAAATATCAAAACTGTAAATAATTAACAAATAAGACTCGTCAGGAATGTGAAAAATTAATGGCCAACACCAGGACTTGGAACAGACCGTAGAATCCGATCGATGCTAGCAAGATGCCTTGCAAAGAGTTGTTCATTATCAAGAGTGGCATGACCCTTCTTGCTAGGAGAAGATGATGGCACTGTACCCTTAGGAAGGGCGCTTAGAACCAAACTTGCAAAAGAACTGACACTGCTAGTACCCTCCTTGTTGCTGCTGCGGTTGTTCTCCTGTGGAGTACCAGTACTCATCAATAACTTTCTTCCCTCTATATTTGATACAATGGTAGCGAAAGAAACCAAGAAAATGAGAACCACTGCTCCAAAACGAGCCATAGATATTGTATCTATCGCAATGAATCTTGAAACAAAGGAGAGAAAGAGAGAATGCAATCTGGGTTTTGTTGTTGAGGCAGGAAAATGTGATACTGGTGTGGTTTGAAGCAGAGAAGATGTTAAGGTGATAGCTCTAGCTTAAGAAGTTTGATGATGTTTTATGTTTAGGAGGGTTGGTATGGGCTTATATATATACACAGACAGATATAGCGGGGCATATTATAGGGTGAGAAATTCATGTACCGCGTGCCGGCTAGATAGAGCGTGGAGATCAAGTTATGTGCAGGCCAAGTCAAAGATTATAAATGTTTGAAATTGAACCAAGGTGCGAAAGAAGAGAGATTGTCTAGTAGTAGTGGTGATGGCTAGCTAGCGAGTAGTGGTGGTGTTGTGTTTTATTTAATTTGAATTCCAAAAATGAGTGCATAAATGCCGCGTGGAGCTAAGGTGGGGTGACTGTGATAAGAAGCCGGCCAGTGTTTATTGGGTAGAAGTAACTTCAACTTACAAGCACCGTCAAAGATACCATTACCTGTTTCTCAAACTTGATGTTTCCTCAGTTAATTTGTTAGCTACTCTGGTTGGGTTTTGTCCTTCTTTTTTAAGCCATAGCCCACATAATTAAGAAATGAGGGACCAGTAGCTAACTTTAAGTTTTTGAGATTAGTCCTAATTCGTATAAACTGGTCTGGATATCTATAGTTAACAAAGAAAAAAAAGGAAATGAGGGACCACCGCCATACAAATAGAAATAAAGAGGCAAGCTGCAATAAGGGTCGGTAGCAACAACAAAGACAGAGAGGAAAAAAAAAGGGGAGAAAACTCGTGAGAGAGAAAAGAAGAGGCAACTTCAGCAGTCTATATTCAAGCTTTGATTTGAATCGAGATGTAACTTTGACAGCGACTTTGAGATACATAGCTATTCATTCCGCACGGTTGAATTAAATACTGGAGGTGCATGGAATCTGAAAAATAGTTTTTTTTTTAAGTAATTTCTAGAAAAAATAAATTATTTTTTAATGTTTAATAGTGTCATGAAAAATAAATTAGAAAATATTTTTAAGTATTTGACTATGCCATAATAAATAAGTTGGAAAATCATTTATTAATATTTTTTTTTCCAAGTTTATTTAAACATATATAGAACATTAAATGTGACTATTTGACCACTTACAAAAAAAAAAAAACGAGATATAAAAAATGTAATATTAAAAAAAAGAATTTATTATATCATATATTTATATATTTATAACTACACATATAATATCAATATTTTAAATATAATATTATAGATCTATAATCATCATGCAACCCTGATGAGCTTTGAACCAAACTGAACCTAGACTGACTTGATTGGGTCAAGAACATTATCAGCTTGTTTGGGTTGAACAGGGCTTCAATCTAGATCATATCAATAATCCGAGCTAACTAATGATGATGATGATGATGTTATTACCAAACAGGTTATTCAAAAACTTCTATATAAGTCATAGTTAATGAGGTTCACCAGACCTTACCAAGCTTCCACCAAATATTTTTCTTATGACTGTGTTGGTTAGGAGATCCATAATACTTTAATAAAGTTATGTCACATGAGAACAAAAATGAGTGGTTGAAAGCCATGCAAAAAATGTTTTAAAAATAAAATCAAGAAAATATTCTTAATAACTCTAGTATATTAGGATCAATTGATTGAAATTTAAAGAAATAAATTTGTAAAAATCTAAAATGTTGTGATAGTTACAGGAGAGAAGCCAAATTAAGTCCAAACTAAGTAAAGAGGTGTTGGAGAAAAAACACCAATATAACAAAATTTACAAATCATAAGTCTTAATTCTTTTCTTTTTTTATGCAATTAAAATAGAGTCAACCAATCAATAAAAGTAAACAAAAAATCACAACAAATCAACATTAAGATTTTTACTTACAAAACCCC
Organism: Populus x sibirica; assembly: GCA_019202695.1. NCBI lineage: Eukaryota > Viridiplantae > Streptophyta > Magnoliopsida > Malpighiales > Salicaceae > Populus > Populus x sibirica. The sequence goes on along the minus strand of JAGMVL010000702.1, from coordinate 1,220,330 downwards.
AATGTGGAGAAAAACCATGAAACCTTAGTCCGCCTATAAACTTCTACTATTAATAAATAATGTAATCACAAAATGTTTTTTCTTAGTTAAAACTAAAGACTACAACATAAATCATCAATAACAATATATTCTTGAAATACATACAGAAAGAATCGAGAAACTCTCACAAAATTGATAACCATGTTTTTATAAAGACACGACCAACTTAGATACCTCAAATCTTTAATCCAACCATATAAAATGCAAATTTATGTGTCTAAAACCTACTAGGAAAATTTCAGCTGGATCTAACAGCGAGTCGGCTGCTAATCAAAACTTGAACGGAGACCGCTCAAGCTGCCTCTTATTTTCTCTCTCACGAGTTCTCTCTCTTTATTTTTTTTTATCTCTATCTTTATTCTTGATGTTAGCCCTAATTGCAACCTGCCTCTTTATTCCTATTCATATGTTGTGGTTCCTCTTTATTCCTATTCATTATAGACTAAAAGAGAAGGGACCAAACCCAATAAATTTTTCCTTTCTGACTTATTTAGAAGGCTCCACCAAGCCTGTTTGTCTTTTGCAAAACCCAAACTTCTCACTCGATAAAGACTTGGTCATTATATCTGATATAATATCACAAGTATGGATTTTCTCAATAACAAAAAACTTTATCTCCATAGCATCTCAAATCTATTGGTATCTAACTTTAATATGCTTTAATCAAGAATGGAAAGTAGGATGTTTATTGAGATAGATTGCACTCTGACTATCACAATACAACGTAAAGTTCTCTTGTACTAGATCAATTTCATGTAAGCACTTATTCACATCTATAACAACGTTTTACCCCCTTCAGTAAGAGCAATGTATCCAGCCTCAATAGTGAATAATATAACATGTTTTTACAACTTTTATTACCAAGAAATTGCTTCCCCTACAAAGATCATTAAGTATTCTGATTTGGAATTTCTAAAATCAATATCACCAACAATATTTGCATATATGTGCCCATCTTGCACAAGTATACCATTTTTAAAACATAAATTGAAACTGGAAGTATTTTTGAGATACTTGAGTGCCCATTTCACTACTAATCAATGTTCTTTACTAGGATTAGAGAGGAACTGACTGACTATACCAATAATATAAGCTATATTTGACTTTGTGCAAATCATGACATATATCAAGCTATCAATTATAGATGCATAAAGAACCTTCTTTATCTCATTTTGTTCTTCATCACTTGAAGGACATTGTTTAGAACTTAATTTAAAGTGGCTTGCAAGTGGAGAACAAACATGTTTGGAGTCGCTCATGTTGAATCAGACCCACATGCCTAGGCTACGCACATTGCCAAGCCCATCTGTGACTGGGTATGGCGCTACTGCCAAGCCCAGCCGTGGTAGGGTCTGGCTAGCACTAGACTTATCGCGCTTGGACCTTGGCACACTAGTAAGCCTAATTGTGGTTGGGTCTGGCATTGGCTAAACCCAATGCGTCCAGGGCTTGACACACTACTAAACCCATTCATAATTGGGTCTAACTAGTGTCGGACCCAACGTGTCCAGGGCTTGGCAAGCCCGATCGTGGTTGGGTCTGGATAATGCCATACCTAACATGACACACTATCAAACCCAATCGTGGCTGGGTCTGGATAAAGCCAAACCCAATACGCCTTCATTAAGGCATTTTTAGTAAAAAATATATTGATAAAATCTTAGTTTCATCACCACAAAAAGATATCTATAAGAAGAATCTAACAACACTAAGAAACGTCATCAATTGTTACCAAAGTGGGTTACATGCATCACCTAAAGGCGGAAAATCGTTCACTTACCTTTAGGCAATGAATGTGGCTCATTCTAGTCATCGTTTAGTGACCTTTCTCGGTGTTATTAGATTCGTCTCGTCAGGATCTTTTTAATAACAAGAGGGTGTTGTTATTGGAGTTTCAATGTACTTATGATATCTCATTCCTTTATTTTTCTCTCCTATTTCTTTATTGAAATTTATGTCAATTCATTTTAACAATGTCTTTAAAATTTTATTATTCACATTAATTAAACTATACTATTTTGACAAAACTTTTTTTATTTGTGTTGTTTTGCCAAAAAAAAATAAAATAAAATCCAAACAATATTTTGAAGGAAGAAAAGGTAGAGAATAAAATAAAGTAGGTCCCAGCTGACGATGTTAAAATTTACAGATTTGGTTTTCTACTGAAACAAAGCCTTAATTATTAACCAAAATGAGATTAATTGCTTGTTTAATGGTTTTTTTGCATTCACAGTCACGTGGCTTTGTTTTCAGTGTGCATTTCGTTGCCCATGTTAGGTTCCGCCATTACTTTCCTGGAAAAAGGAAATTTCCTACCACTTGTTGTGCCTTTTATTATTATTATTATTATTATTATTATTATTATTATTTCACTACACTAATTTTTATATATGTTTCGCCAACTATACTATTGTCTCCACCATCCACGTGCCTTAGTTGAGTTTTAAATTTTCTCGTCTGGCCATTGTAAAGTAATTTGAATTTGGTTTCCTTTTTCAACTATGTGTATATTTAACCATATTTATTAAACATGTCCCAGTTTAATAGGTTGATTTTAAAATTCAATGATCTGAGATTTAATTTAATTTGAGTTCATAATTCAGCTATTTAGGATATTGATTTTATCAAATCCAATTTGATTGCTGCTGTTACGGACTATTTGAAATTTAATCCAAACAAAATCATTATTATTATTTTGATATTTTTCATTTTTTATTACTTTATTAAAGAAAAAGAAAATATCTGACCTTTAATTCAACCTATGGATTTGATAATTAATCAAATTAGAGATTATGGGTTTTGTTGAAAAGTAATTTTTAAATCCAAGGCCAAATAGAGAATTTTAGGGGATATGTGTGATTGGTAAAGTAGTGTAATGTAATTTTTAAAATTGTTTTTTGATTGAAAATATATTAAATTTTTTTTTAATTTTTAACATTAACATTTTAAAACCATCAAGTATAATAAAAAAAACATCATTTTAATGCTTTTTAAACAAAAACTAATTTAAAAAGCACCAGTAATTAACACCTAAAAGTCAAAGGAATATTCAAGGAGTGGACTGTTGCTCATTAACTCCAGCAACTAAAACTAGTCAAATGCACTTGAGGGCCTAGCTGCTGTGGTCAATCGTGTGACTTGTTCCGCCCCTGTCCCGGGTTCGATCCTCTATGTGCACGCCTGTCACCCCCGCGTGCCTTACCTGCTCACCGGGCTTGCAGGATGTCCAAAGGGGCCGTGAGGAATAATCGTGGTGCGCGTAAGTCGACCTGGACACCCCACGCTAATTAAAAAAAAAAAAAAACTAGTCAAGCAAATCATTAGTCTTATAATTAAAGAGTGTGGATTAGACAACTGGGTTGACAAATTAACTTAACTGGGGACCTCGGTCTTAAGGAAATTTATTAAGGTTGTTAACTCCTTGAGTTCATAATTAATCAATCTAATAGAATATTGAGAATTACAAAGAAAAAAAGAAATTTAAAATGGTACCCTAATTGTTTGTGCTTGCATAAACTCCTACAACGAATTGAAGGTTAATAGCTAGGCTTGCAGCATCTTGTCAAACAGAGTTCAAACGTCTAAATTTAGATATCATCGTAAACTCTCACAAATTACAAGTGAGAAAAAAGGGTAGTATTAATTACATACGTGATGTTAATTAGCATCATTAGGATATCTCTGGAAACCTCACACGGCCACGAAATATCATTAATAATATTGTAACATTTATTTGTTCTTAAATAATTTGTCACATGGAGATGTTTGGTCGCACGTAGCAAAGATGGTTTATTTTTCTGAGCTCTCAAGACATCATATGTTTTTGTACAGAAAAGTCAACAACTACTCTCAAATTAGCCCTCACGAGATGGGGAAGCCCACATCTCAATCTTGTCCGCTCAACAAGATGAGATAACAACGAGTACGAGAGCATGGTAACTTTGAGGGTGTAGCTTAATTGATTAATTTTTAAATTTATATTTTAGAGATTATTAGCTCGAGTGTTATAAATTTTAGGATCTCTAGAGGCTTACATGGTCGTTAATTTTAAGATCTCGAGAGATTAGTTGATATGCGTGTAAACTAACCCGGACAGTAAAAAAAATGAAGTGTGAGAGCATGATTTCTCATGACAAAATCCTTATGGGTCGACTGTTTCCCTTTTGAGTGTGTGTGTAGGACCCTGTTGCCTCCTTTTCCTCATTGGTTTACTTTCGTGATCTCTATCTAACATCTGAGAACGACTGGAATATGTAAGCCTATCACTTTACATGTTTGACCGTCAATCGGTGCTTCAGAACCAAATTTATTATTGATGAATTGAGGTTTTTTTTTTTGAAATATAAATTGAGTTACAACTATAAGGGAATCAGAACAAAATCATTATCTTTTCTAAGAAAAAAATAAAAATCTCTAGCTAGATTTATAGCTCCATTGTGAAAGGTATTTGCCATCTTATATATATACATAGAAATTAATATTAGGTGCCGTGAGTACCGTCCTGACTGGCCTTTACTAACCCTCTTGAACGTAAGCACATGACAAACAATCGGTTCAAAATGGAAATTGTTGACTCAATTACCTAAAAAGTACATAGAAATTGCTAACACGATGTAAAAAAAACACACCCTTCCCTTGTTAATTAAGCTAGGGCAAATTATGAGGTCACATTGTGTGTGGGATTGGCTAGCTACATTGTCGGCAATGGTCGAGTAATAAAGAAAAACTAGCAGGGCCAAATGTCTATGAAGAGCGCTCGAATTATTCATCCATGTCAACAGATCAGGTGTTTGCTTCCAGACAGGAGTTACCCAATGTTATCACTGACTTTTGAACAAGATCAGAGACAGAAATACGCCACATAAATAGAAAAAAAATTATACTATACATATGATGTTTTAGGAGCAATTTCTAATTGTGTTTTTAAAAAAATTAAATTTAAAAAAATTAATTTTTTTTGTTTAAAATTAATTTTGTTAATATTTTAAAATTATTTTGATATATTGATATTAAAAATATTATTTTAACATATTTTTTAATAAAAAATAATTTAAAAAATAATTATTTAAAGTCTAGAAGGCGGTACTCATTGACTGACTAGATGAACATCACGTGTGATGAATAAGGAATTATCAATTTGATCTGTCGGTTCAAGATAAGGAAAAATAATCGATTTGGTCTTTCATTTACGTGACATACTTTGACTTTTGGTAAAACACCACTAGTTAGGCATTGGTTTTAATTAAAGATCATAAATAAGATCAAACTCAAGCAATTAAGCTTACTGAACAATTGTGTTACTGAAGAGATTAATTAATCGAATCAAAAAATAAAATATAATGGCGAATTGATTATAAAAACTATGATTATGCTGCAATTAGATCATATACTGTCTATGGATTTCTGATGAGAGGGTTCTGAGAATGAATTTGTGGCTTATGCGAGAAACAAAGAATATGAGTGAATCAGCTTTTTTGAGGACAGTAGCTTGTTTTGGGGTCAAATTTGGTGGCTAGCAGGCAATCTTTCTGAAAAAGCACATAATTATAAGACATACAAAGCAAAATCTTCAAATCAATATCACGTTTTAAATGTTCTGATTTTCATTTGCATGCGGTCAAAACATCCATTTTTTTTATTTTTATTTTCTTATGGTAAATATATAAGCTCAATATATATTAAGTATCAATTAGATATAAAATCAAGAGCCCGTGACTCCCACCATGAGAAAATTCAATTATATTTGAGAGAAGAATTTTTAGAATACGATGAGCATCAAGAAGTTGAAAAAAATTAACCTCTTTAGTTAAAGATTTTATAATTCTTGTTTTTTTTTAAGGAAATAAGTTAAAATGTAAGTAAAATATCTCTGATTTGTCTAACACATGGTCTAATCATAGAGCTTAGAATTTCTAGAGTCATAAAAAGCACAAACCTGATATTTAGTTGAGCTAAAAAATGATTGATTTGGTAATTTACTAGACTCAGTTATACTTTGACTTAGGGTTTGAATGAATCTAGAGATAGTGAGTACAATAATTCGCTGGGTCTAAATCTTAGCCCAAAAATACTAGATTATACCTTTAGTTATCCTTAAGAAAATAAAATAAGATATAGGCATCCATTTCCGAATTCAAAACTCTTCTGTTTTATTTATCCACAATTTTCATGACAATGAGGTTAGCTGGGCCAAGCATAGCATTGCTTTTTCTTCGCTTGCTAGATCAATATCTGTGCACATAGGAGCTTACTTCTGAGCCTACAAATTGTCAGAAAATCAATTAGGCCTATGTAACCTTAGTGAGTCAAACAAAAGCCCACGGTGACTGATGCAGCCCATTAAAGAATTAATGTTGCCTTTTTTTCAACTTCTAAAACTGACGGTTGAATTTGCCGAAGTGGAAGTGAGTGGTGGATATTAAGCCCTGTAATACTACAAACAACATGAAAATCAACAAACCACGACCATAAACCTTCTACGAACTTCTGTGAAACTGTCCTGTTTCTACCACTAAACAAATGGAGTGCTTTAACTCTACTAAACTGTCATCTCCCTGCACTTCTTCTATCCTCAACCTTCAGGTACGATGGCACAATACAGATGCGTGTGGTGTTGTTCTTATAAATGTATCCCACTTGATCATATTGATTCTTGATTTGTTTTTGCATGTGTTTTAGTTAATTTGAGCTTCATAAGCAATCCCTTTAATTCTATTGATATTCTTGATCGTCGTTTTCTTACTGGAAGGGTCTAATGTAGCTTTTAGAAAATTGGAGTTTCTAATTTATGTTCATTAGCTTTGTAGTGGCAAGTTATGTTGGATTCTTAGGTACTCAGTAATTGCTGCTTACACTTGAATATACAAGTATTAATGATATTAGTGATGAGTTAATGAATTGTGTAAAACTATGTACAAACTCATCTTGATTGTGGTTTGTATGGTTATTGAACTGAAGTTGCAGCATGAACATGGCAGGATTTTGTCCTTTTTGTTGTGATTGTCTTTGGATTGAAAATTTTGAGTCACTTCTATAACATAATTAACTGACATTTCAGGGTTCTTCATCACTTGTTTGTAACAAATTTTCTAAAAATTCAGTTCATCCTTGGTTGCTGTCCTCTCCACCTCCCAAACCATTCTTTCAACTTGATGATAGACTGCAGTGTAGACAGAAATCAGCTCATAGAACTTACAGGGGCCCCATATTAGCGGAAGCTGGAAAGCAGGGCTGGGACTTGGGCAGATTTTTGAAAACGTTGTATTTCTTCAACGGACCGCCATCTCCATCCAAGGTTTGGATTTAGTTTTCTATTGGAGTTTTTATCTCATCAAACCAAGAAATTAAATTCTCAACTAACAGTAACTCATTATCTATGAAGTTCTTTGAGTTTTTAATTGAGAAACTATCCAGTCCATCACCCAGCGAACCCAAAAAGTCAATGGAAAGTTCTGGTATTGTCCTAGTTGTGGGAGCAACAGGTGGTGTTGGCAGAAGGGTAGTTGACGTCTTACAGAAGAAGGGACTGCCTGTCCGAGTATTGGTATAATGCTTTCACCTTGTTTAAGATTCATTCTTTCATTTTTTAGTTCCTGACTTAACTCATCCCAGTTTCTTTTGGGAACATCTATGAATAGAGAAGAGAAAGAAACAGATTATGTTTCCTTCCATTTATGTATGTTTTTGTGTCCAACTTCTCTCAGGCCAGAAATGAAGAAAAGGCAAGAAAAATGCTAGGACCAGATATTGACTTGGTGAGTTGACTGCCTTCGAGATCGTATCATGATTACAAGAATCGTGATTCTACTTATCAAATATTCTCCTCCAAAATGTGTTTTAGAATATCTTTTTTGATTGGAATGCTTAATGATCATGAAATTTAAGAAATCAAAAGCTTTAGAGCATTTGCTCTTCTAATAATTAGATCTTACCTGATACACCAAATAATGAATATGATGTAAGAAGAACATTTGATGTGCAAGAATGGCGAGAGAGACTGATCTTTAAGCATTAGGGAAGGTATAGATCTTACTTGATACACCAAATAATGAATATGATGTAAGAAGAACATTTGATGTGCAAGAATGGCGAGAGAGACTGATCTTTAAGCATTAGGGAAGGTATGCTTGCTTCAAACCATGTACTGTAGAATCAAATGAAAATCCCATAGAAGCTGCATTTTATATATCAAATGGAATGTTATTTTTGTGTTGAAAACATTGTGCATGAGTTGCAACCTTTCTTACGGTGTAAGATGACTGGTTCTCTGATTTTACTGCTTGTTGGAATGTTGACATTATATAATTGCATCTAATATCTAAACTTCATAAAACCCAAATCTTTTCTCTGTTCCTTGCTCTGTAATTGCTCTCTTTTCTTCTTACTTTCTTTCTCGAGTTGTCAGATCATTGGAGACATTACTAAAGAGAGCACTTTGTTGCCTGAGTACTTCAAAGGAGTGAGGAAAGTTATAAATGCTGCTTCTGTCATTGTTGGCCCAAAGGAAGGCGACACCCCAGAAAGGGAAAAATATAGTCAAGTATGGTATTGAATATTGTTTACGTGATGATTATTCATACTCTTTGCTTATCTAAATATTTAGTTTCGACCATCTTTAGTCTCTCTTTTTATTATTTGCATTTGACTTTCAATTTTAATGTGGTGCAGGGAATCAAGTTCTTCGAGCCAGAGGTATGTGCTGATTAACATCTGTGTTGAGTTCATTTCAAATCTTCCTTTGCTTTCCCATTTATATATGTTGTATGTGTCGAACTTGTGCTGCTAACAAATGTGTGGCTGCTTGGCTGCGTGGTTTTGTTTTATTGACGAAGCCAGATTAAAGGTGATTCACCTGAAATGGTGGAGTTTGTTGGGATGAGAAATTTGATTAATGCTGTAAAGGGGAGTGTTGGCCTTCGAAATGGGAAACTGCTATTTGGATGTGAAGGTGCTGTTTTTATGCTCCATATTGGCATGACCTAATCGTGTAGCATACAAGTTAGATTCAAAATAAACAGATATGATAATGTTTCTCATTTTTAGTTTCTCTTTTTCCCTTTTTATTGGGAGGGTTTGGAGTTGGTGTATTGTGCTAAACAAGAGCATGCAGTATGAGGAAGCAGTATGGATGACACCTGACATGGACATGATAATTTTGTAGCATGAATGTTTTTATATTAAATTTCTGATCTATTTATACAAATACTAAAGTTTTGCAGAATATTTACTTGATAAATCCAGTTGCATGATCCTCACTGTTCAACCAAACTACATGAAAACTTGTGCTGGATATGGTGGCTAGTGAGCATGAGCTCTGATCTTTGAATCCGTGGAAACTAAAATATGCACATTTAGTAAAATTCAAATCTCGTTATTATTTATTAGATAAACAAATGCTTTGTTAATGAGATTCTTCTCCAACTTGAATTTTTCAGACAATGGTTTTAGAGATCTCGCTTGGGGGGCTTTAGATGATGTTGTGATGGGAGGAGTTAGTGAAAGCACTTTTATAATTGATACAACTGGAGGGGAAAAAGGTGGACCAGCTGGGCTATTTAAAGGTTTGTCGGTGGTTAAACACTCTTCTTGATTCAGTATTTCTCAAATATACTGTTCATTTATGTCTTTCTCTTCATATTTTTCCTCTCTTACATGCGGCATGTTTATATCGCATCAGGCGTTGTTTCCACTACAAACAATGGTGGCTTCACTAGTATCAGAACAAAGGTAATTATCAGAATTTTATCCTGACTTGTCACTGTTGTTGTGCTATAGTCTTTTTGCTGTGCCTGGACCACTTTTGCTATTTCACCATTTTCTGTAGTGATTTATGTCACTGTTTGATTTTAACATGATAATCTATATTTAATCTAAGATTTAAAGCAGCAGCTCTATTGGGTCTACTAGTCTTCCTATTGACTCTTTAACTTATATTTTTCTTGTGTTGTGTTTTTAACATTTTCCCAAGTTTAGAAATATAATAAGATTAAAATACATTGGCTGTCCATGAATTTGATGTAATTACACTGAACACCCTTCTGTTTCTCCACTTTTTTCTGTTCGCCATAATCATTACGAGGGGACCAAGTGAAACAGAAATGATTCTGGAAAGGTGCCTGGGGGAACAGGGGCTGAGGTTTGCTCAATGCTGTTACTATTAGCCTTTTCTACATAGGAAAAGTTTTCAACTATAGAATACATGGGCTATATAAATCTCTACTTCTGCTAAGCAATGGCATTAATCTAATCGTGGTTAAAATGGAAATGTCAGTGGGAAATAGTGATGAATGTATTCCTGTTAAGTCAGTGGAGCTTGTTAAAGAATTTAAACCTCTTGGACTTCCTTTCAGAATTTTTCAGTACCTGAGGATCTTTCTTCATATGATGGTTTGGAGCTACGCCTTAAGGGTGATGGACGTCGGTATAAACTTATTGTTCGCACTAGCCGTGATTGGGACACTGTTGGCTATACAGCAAGCTTTGACACCACAGAAGGTCAATGGCAATCAGTATGTGACCTCATAAAACTCCTTGTTATCTGAACGTGTTAAATAAAATAACCTCTCTTCTCATTTCAGAGTACTTTTACAGATACGCCTACCCTTTTCTTCTTTTGTCCCTGTATTTCGAGCTCGAACTGTATCAGATGCTCCCCCTTTTGATCTAAGGAGCATTGTCTCACTTCAGGTATCCTTCATTAAGTTAAATTTATTTTCAACGTCACCAGTTTCCTATATCAGGTTATTCAATTGGTATTTTTTTCAGCTTATGTTCAGCAAGTTTGAATATGATGGGAAATTGAATCCAACTTTTGTAGAAGGCCCATTTCAGCTTCCTGTATCAAGCATAAGGACATTTATAAAGGATCCTGTAACTCCTAGGTTTAACATTTGGTTCCCTTTTATTCTCTTTCCAAGTACCTGAATTTAATGGATCTTCTGGAAAATTCAATTCTATCACTGAGCCCTGTCACTTGTAGGTTTGTACACGTGAGCTCTGCAGGAGTTACCAGACCAGATCGGCCTGGTCTTGATCTCAGCAAACAACCTCCTGCTGTCCGCTTGAACAAGGAACTAGATTTTATCCTAACATTCAAGTTGAAGGTTGGTTATCATTTTTACACAGGATGCTTACGCATTTGCAGATTCTATTCCCTGAAAAAGCTTGATAGTTTATTTAATATTATGGCACTCCACTTAGGCTTACAAAGTGTTGGGACTTCTGCAATCTGAATTGGGAATTGAAACAACAAAGATTTTCTTAAATGGTTGATGGGATCAAAGCTTTATCCCATTGTAGGACCTGGAAAGTGAAGGTACAAGATTAACAATATATAGAAAATAAAAATTGAAGAATCTGATGTGAAGCTGGTGAAAATTTTTAGAAAAATGAGAAATTAATCATACCAATAATTTGTGTAAATATTAAGGGAAAAGATGGAGATCCTGAAGGCATTTATTACGAATAAGAGTTTAAAAGTTGATGGGAAAATAAGGGTTTAGAAATGAAATTTGCATGCATGTGCATACCGAATCAAACCATCGACCTTGTAGTTTGAAGTTATTTAAGACTGTATTGATGCTAACGAAGTGCATTTACAAGAAGGAGCTCTTGAACATAGCAGGACTTGATATTATATGGAAAAATGTGTACTTCCTTAGTTCCTTTGTTGGGGATAGAAGTTTTAATTAAAGTGAAAATAACGGGTAGAAATCACATTCTGCACATAGAGATCTAGATGATTCCTGTTTTCCTAGCAGAGCATTTTGTTGAAAGGCTCTATGCACAAGTAGCCTTCCTTTAATTGCCAGCTGCTGCTGATGGATTGGTGTGCACTTTGCAATGATTGGTCACTGTGCTGAATTAAAGAACTTTGCAATGATTTCTTTATTATTTGTGTAGATCAGACATGACAAAATTGAGAAGAACCCGGCCATTACAGTTCTGTAGATTGTTATTGCAAGTGTGTGCTTCATACATTTTTACCTGTATAAATAAAGAATAGTTAGAAGAAGAAACAAATACATTTGTGAAAGGCCATAGGTGCGAAATTGACCGCTAGGTGAAAGAAGGTTGTCTCAAGTAGCTTGCCTGTGTACAATATTAGCGTGCGTATGCAGCGGCACACAAAACGGCACAGAAAATGATTTTATTCGAGTAGAAGGGATGAAAGATGCATAAGATCTCATGAGAATAAATTGAGTTGAAGAAGAAAATAGGTCTGATTTATTAGCATCGTATAGAGAATTTGGAGTTGAAAAGGATGGAAATTTAAGGAAAGTATTAATCTATTGCACCTAAAACAGTTTAAAAAATTGAAGTTCGATTTCTGAGAAAAAGTAGAACAAGAAGGAGGCATAGAAAATGAAGTGTGAAAGCAAAGATAACCAATTTTTGAAGTGGTCTACGTCACCTATCATCAATTCCTCAACAACAGCGTGCATTCAGCTTGGATTATCTTTTTCTTTATTTCAACCTCTTAAATAGAAATTAGAATTCTATGTTTAGTTCTTTTCACCTTCTCACAGTGGCTAGCTTTCTGACAGGGGGAAGATTTGATACGTGAAAGTGGTATCCCATATGCAATTGTCAGGCCTTGTGCTTTAACTGAGGAGCCTGCTGGAGCAGATCTCATTTTCGATCAAGGAGACAATATAACAGTAAAGCACTAAAATAGAAGTTTCACATTTCTTTTCTGTCTATATATTTTTTGAATCTGTTTGTGCACTAAAACGGGGATAGTTCTCCTCCTTCTCCTAAATCTGTATCCACCACCCATGTCATAATTTGAAACTGAGATCTTGCACTTGGAATTCCTATGTTTTATGTTCTTCCCGAAAGCTTACTAATCTCTATGTTTTTAATGACTTGTCTCCTTCTGGACATCTTTACATGATTGTGTCAAATGATTGAACTGGAGTTCTTTTATCTGCAACGAGCTACTCTCTAAATTTCTGCTGTAACTTGAAGGATAGATTATTGGTCAATGCTTTGCTTCACTTAACTATTTATCTGATACATGCAGGGTAAAATATCAAGGGAAGAGATTGCTCGGATATGCATTGCGGCTTTGGAAAGCCCGTATGCACTTGACAAGACATTTGAGGTGGTACTCTCTCTGTCATGCATATGTTATGATTAATTCGATGTCATTCCACTTAAAACACATAACACTGTCTTTCTCCGAATAATAATGTACATAACTATCAGACAAAATGAAGAAAATTAATGGAATGGATCCAGGCTATATCACACTATAAGTTACCCCAATTTCTCTTATGTGAATTGTCTAGCTACTGGATGCTAGATTACGATCCACAGATTGTCTCCCTAATTCTTTTTGGTGCTAAATGTGTTCTGTATCGCACATCATCCTGAAATGGAGAAATGCTTTTCAAAAAGTTTGAATACAGAGTGAAAAGTCTTTTATTCACAGCACTGGAGTTGAAAACTGTTGTAATGGTTTCATGGTTAGTTGCATGAAATATCTTCATCCCAGATATTCATCTTGGATCCCAGTTTATCAATGTTGTAGTTATGAACTAAAATATGTTTCTGTATGCTTTACCAGAATAGAGCTTTGGACAGCATCGTTCATATATGCTTCTTTTGCAGGTTAAAAGTGTGATTCCATTCAGTGAACCATTCACAGTAGATCTGGAAAACCCACCTCAGGAGAAGGACTACGACATTTATTTTAAAGATTTGAAGGATGGCATCACTGGGAAAGAATTGCTAGAACAAAGTCCTGTTCCTGTCTGATGTGAATGATAGGTGCGCTCCAATATTAGCTTTCGCGTTGACATGTTCTCTTTCTCATTTCTGGTTTATTGGAAGGCTAATGAAGCCTTGGCTTACACAGTAGGAAGTATCCCTGTCTTGTTCCCTCAGCTCTTACCCACCCATCTGTGATTGGAACCTGCAATACGAAGGTTGGAATTCCCAAGTATAACTACCAGTATTGGACTGTTTCGTTGGGGGAAATCATAGAATTTTTTTTTTTTGAAAGATGAAAGTAACTTTCACAAAGAAACTTGACATCCACAGAAGATAATAAGAAAAAAACACATAATTCTATAGAATAGGGTCGTTATACCCAAGAAAAAAAAACTTTAATTCAAAATATTACTGAATATTTTTCTTTAGTAACCTCCTAAAATTCAAACTAAACAACTTAATTTATATTAATTTATATTAGTGTTGGAAGTAAACTGAATTAAAAATAATAGGAATAAAAGTAACTAAAAAAACAAATAACTTTCTCCAAAAACCCTCTTGATTGGATTGGAAGGAATTTGTTTTCGTGTTCAAATTGTTGTTGCTTTGATCTCGTAGATGTTTAATCAAAATTCTTCAACCTTATTTCTTTCTTCTCTTCGAGTATATAATAAATTTAAATATCAACTTCAATCCTTTTATATTAAATTTTGCATAAAAAACATTAATTGACACATGATTTCTCAACATCTCTTTTTAGAGGGTGAACCTCCTCATCCCCTCATCCCCTTCTATATAGCATATCTTTATTTATAATCTCTTCTTTTAGCCATTATTATTCAATGCATATAACAACTAATCTCTAGAAATTATTGGATTTTGATACCAGCTAATGTAGATAAAAATAACACAAGAAAGACAATAAACACAAACAGGATCACCACACCAAAAAATTATAATTAAAAATTTTATTATTGAATATTTTCTTATATTTAAACTAAACAACTTTTTTTATACTCATTCTAGGCCTAAACTCAATAAGAGAAAACAAAATTTCTAAAATGAATTGAAAGAATAAAACATCATAAGGGAAAATATATTCCCATGTTAAATAAAAATAAAAACAATTAAGTAAACAAATAACTTTCTCTAAAAATCTTCCTACATCAAAACTGTTTAAAAAGAATGAAAGAAAATATTGCAATGAAAACATGAGAAACAAACTAATCAAGAAAATAGAAAACATCAGGACAAAAGATTATAAATCAATTTCAGTAGATCCCCATCTTCTGCTGACTACCTGATTATCATAAAAAACAGTTTTAGATGGGGCGCAGGGACTTGAGCTTGACGTTATCATAATTTTCTATGATGTTAATGTGGAGAGGAAAAGGAAAGAGGAGGAAAATCCATAAATATTCATATCCCAAAGGAAAGGAGACTAAATATAAATAGAAGCCACGCTCAAGTAGAATTCATTTAAAATATAATATAACATGATTTGATTTCACACCACAACATTCTTTATATACCCGATCAAAAAATAACTAAACACTTTTAGAACCTAAAAATACTACTTAAACGACCCAAAAAATCACCCATAATGGTCCAAAAAAACAAAAGCAATTCGGGAAAACTTTTTCTCCTTTCACCCGAATCTATTTTTCTAAGTAAGATGAAGACTCAAAACAAACACCATCAAACACCCATTGACACCAAGAAAAATGAGTTTCATTGTTGAAAAATGAAGAAACTAGTGTCTTTCTTTCTATTTATTGTTTTTCTATTTCCTTTTTAATAAAGAACTGAAAAATAAATGAAATGAACTTTGAGACTTAAATGAAAATTATCTTGAATTAGGAGTAAGCTATATATTTTTTTCATACCTTTTCTAAGATCCTAGATTCAAAGTTTTAACTCATTTATTTCAAAACACATATAACCAAGCCAAACCATCAAGGAAACACATCTTCTTATTCAATGCATTATATATTCTCGCCAAGTTAAGAACTCGTTCTCGATTTATCATTAAGTACAACATTCTTCTCTCAAAAAATGCTCACCCTCGAGTATCAATTGAAGGCCCTCATCTCTCCTAATGCCAAACCATAAAGAAAGACATCGTCTTATTCACTACATCAGATGTGCTGAGGCAATATATATCAGAAGGGGACGATATGAATTGATGGCTAATCATTCAAAAAACAAGTAGCAGCCCTAACGCAATGAGAGAACTTTAAGAAGGGTTGCTCAGATCTAGCAAAACTTGAAAACAAATCTGAACAGAACCTTAATTACACTACTTAGAGCCCCTGTAGTTTAGTCAAATAAAATTCTTGAAACATCAGGTGGTCTAAATTTCGAAAAACAGCCAAGTAATAAAGATAAAGCAGAAAATGATTATACGATGATGATGAATGATAAAAGGAATAAGCTAGTGTTAAAATCTTGCCTTCTTGGTTTCATCAGCTCTATTTTATACTGACAATGAAGGTGGCTGCGCGTAGCATGATTCCTGGGGGTGAGCTAGAGTTAAAATTTTGCTATTTAAACCTTATGCTTAAAATCATGCATATCCGTACTGCAACGCTTGTTTTAATTTGTTGCTAGAAGGCATGCAAATCCCTTGATCGACTGCAAAAATACAAGGTGGCTACCATCTGCAATGCTGATTAATCAAGCAGCGCAGATCCACAAACTTGACTATACTGTAGCTGTTATAATATCCTAGTACTATAATATATTTCATAATCTGTTTTATTAATGCAGATCGTTGATTTTCCTATGGATAACAAAGCAGGAGCTGCTTGAGAAAACAATGAGGTGCCCTAGCAAAAAAAATATATACAGGATGAGAAGTCGAAGCATGTTGGTATGAATGCTGATAAATTATGACTCCTTGTACACACATAGTTACTGAAATGAGTTTTGGTAATTTGCTAGACGTAAATATACTGAATTTCCTTTGTTACAGCTCACAGTATCATAGTTAAATTGCACTTGTTCACACAATAAATACTACAGTCTACAGCACTTCATCAAGGAACAAATGCTTCACGCTTGCATGGGCAGCCTAAACATCCTACTTACACTGAAAACTTAGCATAGTTTTGAATGTAATTATAATATGAATTAAGTCCCACTGAAACCAATCAAAGTGAGTCCATGAGGTAAATAGTGTTTCCCATATTATAAAAAATGACCATCATTAATAACGTGACAGAATCTTGTACAGCAGTGTCTTCGAAGTCTGAATTTTGAACACGAACTGATAAAAGTGTAAATGTACGACGAGTGCATCCAAAAAAAAGTTGTACATACATGACAGGTAAAAACAAAGAAAAATCGTAAAAAGACAACAAGAGATCAATACATGACGAAAGAAAAAACAAAGAAAAATGTGGGGAATGGCGCAATAAGAGCACCTTTGATAGGTACAGTCGCGCATCGGCACAGAAGTCAAGACTTATCGACCCAAAAGAGGGAAAATGAGAAAAACTACACAGTTTTTGAAAGCCATTCTCTCTCATCATCAGTGTTTTGTGGAGAAAGAAGCATGTAAGTTTTTCACCTAATTTTGTACATTTTGTAACCTGGTAATTCAGTCATGAATTACCTTAGTGTGTAAAGATGACGGAGGGGGAATAAAAACACTCCCGTGTGTGAACTCTCATTAATGTTGCTGGAAAAGAAAGATGTATAAACATTGTTTTTTCACCACATTTTGCAACTTCATATATATATATAGGGACGAATTGGCGAAAGAGAACTCGAACAAGATACCTCACCTCTCTTGGTTTTGCAAAAGTACTATTATGAACATAGTTATTAAACCCGGCCCGGGGGTTGACCCGGCCAAGGGGCCGGGTCCCGGGTTTCATGGGTCAACCCGCGTCAACTCGGGTCAACCCGGATTAACCCGGAAAAATTAAAAAAAAAATTAAAGTTTTAATATTTCATATGAAAAAATCCATGTAAATATAGATTATACATATTATGAAGTTTAAAAGAATATTTTAAAAAGTTTTTTATCCCACATTGAAAAAACATAACTTTTTTTCTTGGAAATATAGAGTATATATACTAATGGGTTTCAAATCCCACATTGAAAAAACATAACTTTTTCCTTGGAAACATAGAGTATATATACTAATGGGTTTCAAATCCCACATTGAAAAAACATAACTTTTTTCATGGGAACATAAAGTATATATATGAAAGGGTTTCAAATCCCACATTGAAAAGATAATATATTATCCTTTTAAGTTGAAGTACTTAAACCAAAAGGTTTTTTATCCCACATTGAAAAAACATGGTTTTTTTCATGGGAACATAGTGTATATATATGAAAGGGCTTCAAATCCCACATTGAAAAAACATGGTTTTTTACATGGGAACATGGAGTATATATATGAAAGGGCTTCAAATCCCACATTGAAAAGATACTTTGTTATCTTTTTAAGTTAAAGTACTTAAACCAAAAGGTTTTTTATCCCACATTGAAAAAACATGGTTTTTTTCATGGGAACATAGTGTATATATATGAAAGGGCTTCAAATCCCATATTGAAAAGATATTATGTTATCCTTTTAAGTTGAAGTATTTAAACCAAAAGGTTTTTTTATCCCACATTGAAAAAATATTGTTTTTTTCATGGGAACATAGTGTATATATACTAATGGGTTTCAAATCCCACATTTGAAAAAAAAAAAAAAAAAAAAACAGGTCTCGTCCGGGTTTGCCGGTCGCCGGTCCGGGTTGACCGCCGGTCGCCTGGGTTTGGCCGGGCTGTTGCCCACGGCCTTTTATTAAACCCGGACCAGTCCACCACCGGGTCCCGGGTCAACCCGCCGGCCGGCGGGTTTAATAACTATGATTATAAAATTGGTGAATTATATGTTCGTGCTATAATCATTGTTCAACTTCTAACCCTTACTTTCAAGCTTCACAGTCTTACCCCTATAGCCCTATAGTTTCTTAAAAGCTTCAATTTTCCCCTTACTACTAAATAACTTAATAATGCTCACTTTTCTTCTTATCCTTACCATAATTTTCTTACTTTTATCTCACGACTTCCTCTAAATCCCCATAAATGTTATAATATCTCACAAAAATACTTCAAATTACTAAAGAAAAAACACAAACTAAATTCAAAATGTAGGCTATTAGTCGTTAGGAGTAACATTGAAACTTTTTGAAACTATAGGATATAATTGAAAACTTTCAAAACATAAGGATAGGAATGGAACAATGATGCAAGGACAAAACTGAAGTTTGCCCTAAAATGATTATTACATCAAGGCTGCCTAAACTAAAGTAAATGTTGAAAAACTGTAGTATTATTCTAAGTTGTCATTTCAAGTCAGAAAAGGCTTGGTGTAAAGAAAAACTTACAACTTTGTATGCAAAAAAGTTCCCCCATAAAGTGGAGCAACTTGTTATAGCATCATAGTTGTGACTTAATTATTGTTCCTATGACTTGTAATCGAAAGTACGAAAGAGCACTTGTTATAGCGAAGCATGGTTGGACTTGAACTTTTGTTCCCGTGACTTGGCATTAAAAGCAACTATAACCTTGTGAATTGTCATTAGAAAGTGTGGAGGAGTAGCTATTATGGTAGTGTGGTTAGGACTTGAATTGTCACTTCCTGATTTGTATTTGGAGTGTTAGAGAATAATATATATCATATCTTGAGATTTTAGTTAAAAACTTAAACTATTGGGTTGGAATAATTCTTTGACATGGTATCAAAGCCTTGATGACCAAGTGGTCACGAGTTCGAATCTCATCATCTTTATTTATTTGATAAAAATTAAGCATAAGGTATTGTGGGTTATGCAAGTTTCAAGCCCAAATGACTTTCACTTAAGGAGGTGTGTTAGATAATAATATAAATCATATTTTGAAACCTTATCTAATAGTTTAAGTTATTGGGTTGAGATGGTTCTTTAACAGAGAGGTAGTTATGCACTATACATATATAAGAATTGATTTTTCAATAGAATAGAATTCTTATCATGGCAGCGACAAGATAAACTTAACATGTGTCAAGTAAGAAGTGTCAAAATAATTGAGATCAAATACAAAAAGGAGGCTAGAATTCTGAATAATCTGTATATTATGAATGCATAGTCTTAACCTAAATACAAATAAAGTATATATAGGTTAAACTGAAAGTACTATTGTACCCTTAATAAATAAGACTACATAAATATTATTTAACATCTCCCCTCAAACTCACGATGCGCGGCAGCTACAAGCATCGAGAGTTTGCCAACCGAAAAGAAAACGAGAGATGGAATGTGCCTTGGTAAAGAAATCGCAATCTGCAAGGAAGAAGGAACAAAAGGCAAAGCAATGGTGCCATGTTTGAGATGATGACGAGTAAGATGACAATCGATCTCAATGTGCTTAGTGCGCTCATGAAAAACCGAGTTATGAGCAATCTCAATTGAACTCTGGTTGTCACAATACATAGGAGTAGGATGAGAAAAGGAAATTCCTATATCAGCAAGTAACCAACGTAACCAAACAATCTCTTTGGTAGTAGATGTCATGGCACGATATTTTGCTT